>CM061753.1:251417946-251980355 GCA_030979885.1 Lolium multiflorum
AGGAAGTGCATCCCCAATGGTACCGGCAGGCAAGGGCCGCGGTACCGGAACCTTACGACGAAGCTGATTCGACAAGACTCACGGTGTGCCGGAACCCATTGGGGGAACGCGTGGGAGAAAGGCACCTGCCGGAACGGGATGCAAGGCGCCGTCTGGATAGAGTGTATTTGTCCAAAATGATTGAGGTAGAAGGTCCTCCGGGGCCAAAGTGTTTTGGTCCAAGGATCATGAAAGAGGAACCACCAGTTCGCCACTTCCAGTTGCCCCGCGACACAAAAACGTATGACGGCACGACCAAGCCGGAAGATTGGTTGGCAGACTATGTCACAGCTGTTTATGTTGCTGGTGGCGGAGTGAACCGTCGCTGGGCCGTAAGAATCATACCATCCTTCCTGGTAGGGCCTGCACGTATTTGGCTTAATAACCTGCCGGCTGGAAGCATAAATGGATGGTTGGACTTTGAAGAAGCCTTTGTGAGCAACTTCAGCAGTACTTACAAGAGGCCGAACAGGTCTTAGCAGCTCGCTCTATGCCCGGCGGTGCTGCGATGAAACAGGCCGAGATTATCTCACCGGTGGAACTCAACGAGAAACACGTGTGAAGGAGTGATTGAAGCACAAGCGATTGCTTGGTTCAGTCAAGGATGCCGGAGAGGATCACCGCTGTGGCAAAGGCTGCAAAGAAATATGCCAAGTACATTGGCTGAAATGATGCGGGTGGCGGAAAACTATGCGTTGGGAGATCCAATGCAACCGGCAGTACAAGCTGAGCCGGTGCAAACAAGCCAACCCCGGCAAGATCAACACCGGGATAACCGGCACAACAAAAGAAGGGAAGATTTTCCGGATCGAAGGTACGGTCCACAACAAGTGGCCGCAGTGCAGGAAAATTCTGGCCCTAGCGGAAGCCAGAGGCAGAAAACCGGATCGCAGCCATGGGCGGGTCCTAAGAAGAAGTGGGTTCAAAAAGAAGTGGGTTCAAAAAGTGGCTCAGTCCTCACAGTTGAGCTTAGCGGCAATGAGTGGAAACTTGGGCACGCCGGCATTCAAGCCGACAAATGAAACAAAAGACATTGTGTTGGATCCGGCTTACCCAGAGCACACCGTTCGTATCGGTGCCGGCCTGAATCAAGCATAGGAAAGCGCGCTCGTCAGCTTCCTCCGTGAGAATCGGAATATCTTTGTCTGGTCCACTGATGACTTGGTAGGTGTTCCGAGGGAGCTGGCTAAGCACTCTCTCAACGTCCGGAAGGATGCCAAGCCGGTGCGACAACCCTTGCACCGGTTCGCTGAAGATAGGAGGAAGATCATTGGAGAAGAGGTGACAAAACTGTTGGTTGCCGGTTTCATCGTGGAGGTCACACATACTGAGTGGCTGGCCAATCCGGTAATGGTCGAAAAGAAGAAAGAAGAAAACCTGGAGGCAAAAGCTCCAAAGGTGTGGCGGATGTGCATCGATTACACCAACCTCAACAAGGCTTGCCCAAAAGATCCTTTCCCTCTGCCCCGGATCGATCAGGTGATTGATTCTACTGCTGGGTGTGAGTTGTTATCTTTCCTTGATGCTTATTCCGGTTTCCACCAAATCCCCCTGAAAAAGGAAGATCAAATAAAAACTGCGTTCATTACCCCGCACGGGGCTTATTGCTATGTCACTATGCCTTTTGGTTTGCGCAACGCTGGTGCAACGTACCAGAGCTGTATGCAAAAATGCTTGTTTGATCAAATCGGTAAAAACGTGCAAGTCTATGTGGACGATGTCGTGATAAAAACTAAGGTAAAAGACACCTTAATCGACGATATCCGGCAAACGTTTGACAACTTAAGAAGGTTCCAGATGAAACTCAATCCGGCAAAATGTACCTTTGGTCTCTCTGCCGGTAAGCTGCTTGGTTTCCTTGTATCAAGTCGGGGCATTGAAGTGAATCCGGTAAAGATCCGGGCAATAGAAAGAATGACCGTCCCGCAGGAACTAAAAGATGTGCAAAAGTTTACCGGAAGCTTGGCGTCGCTAAGCCGGTTCATAAGTAGGCTGGGAGAAAAGACTCTGCCGCTCTACGCCTTAACGAAAAAATCCGATACCTTCATCTGGACCCCACAGGCAGACGCAGCGTTCAAAGAGCTGAAAACAATGCTAGCCACCGCGCCGGTATTAGCCTCGCCTTTGGAAAGGGAGCCCATGATGTTATACATAGCAGCAACTAACCGGGTTGTGAGTGTTGTGGTTGTGGTAGAAAGAGAAGAGGAGGAAAAAATCGTGCAGAGGCCGGTATACTACTTGAGCGAAGTGCTTTCCCTCTCAAAACAAAACTACCCCCATTTCCAAAAGATGACATACGGCGTGTACATGGCCGCCACCAAGCTCAAGCACTATTTCGAGGAGCACCCCATGAAAGTGGTGAGTGAAGCACCCATCTCAGATATCATGGGCAACAAAGACGCCAGCGGCAGGATTGCAAAATGGGCAATTCAATTGTCACCATATGTGCCGGTGTACGAAAGAAGAGATGCCATAAAATCACCAGCCTTGGCTGATTTTCTGGTTGATTTTCAGGGGGAGCAGCATTGGCCTCTGGAGTTTCTGGGGGCGCGTCGCCAGCTTCCGGGAGCACGTCTCCGGCATCCTCATCTTCCTCATCTTCTCCTTCCTCTTCATCGCTGAGGAAGTCCTTGATGTCGGAAGGAGGGGCGATGAAGGTGCGGACCGGCGCGTACTCAGCGATCCGGTAAGCGCGATCCTGCCGCTTCGCGGTAAGGATCAGATCCGTATCAGTAGGAGCACCTTCGCGCACGCCATGGAGGGCATCCAAGTCCAGCTCCGGGTACCAGGAGCACGCGACGCGCAGCGCAGCATCGGCTCCGGCACGAGCCGCGGAGCATTGCCATTCCCGGATTCTCCTTCCGGCACCCTTCAAGCAGTCAGAAGTAAACGTTAGGCTTGCCGGTACCTGCTCTTCAGGCCATAGCACCTTGAAGAGATGGATCGCCAAGTCAGGCAGATCCGCGAGGTTCCGGTCCACCGCGCGCATATCGGTGATCTGGGCAGAAAGTGCAACCAGGTGATCATAAGGATCCCAAGGCGCGTCCAGATTCTGGAATTGCTGCGCAACCCGGCGCTCTGACACCTTTTTCTGCGCGTGGGGCTGAGAATCCGGAAAGAGCCCTACGAAGCAAAGAAAGAAGATAAGGACATGCTACCGGAAAATATAAGCTTGTAAGCGAAAACCGGAAAAGAAAAGAGAAAAACTTACGGAGGGCGAGCGTGTCAGTTCGCATGACTAACTCGTCATACTCCTTCTGCTCCCCAGTCAGGAGGGCAACCTTATCTTCGGCTGCCTTCCGAAACTTGCCCACCTCCTCTAGCTCAGCGCGCAGCACCACGGTGGAGTTGGTAGAGTCCTCCAGGACCTCCACCAGCTTGGCCTCATGGGTAGCTTTGAGGTCCTCCACCTCAGTATTGTGCCGACGCCCAATCTGGATGAGCTAGTCCTTCAGCCCTTTGGAAATGGTTTCCTGGGCGTCCAGAGCCTTACGGTGGTCCTGGATGAGCTGCTCCTTTTCAGCTAGAGTCCGGAAAGGCACATGTTAGCAAAAATAGTCGGTAGGATACAGAAAAACAAGAAAGCCGGAAAGAAAAGTACCATGGAGGTCAGCGAGCTGTTTTTTGAGGGCTTCAAAGGAGGCTTCCGGGATAGCTGTTGGGCAAGAAACGTGTAAATGACAAAGAAGCGAAAAGTTTCCGGTAAAAAGATGCCGGAGGCAGGAAGACTCACCTTGGCATTTGCTATGTGCCTCAGAAAGGTCCCGGTGCTCCCATAAAATCTCCTCGAAGAGGCGCTTCCAGGCGTCCGCGGTGCTCTGTTCAAAGTAACATAGTCATGAGAAAGCTGTCGGTTTCAAAAAAATTGAAGAAAGTTTCGCGCTCAGAGCTGCGCTCTAAACCCAAAACTTGGGGACTGGGAGGATATGAGTAAATATGGAAAGAATGAAACCGGCATCAGTAGAAAACTTGCAAGAAGTTTAGTGAAACTTACCACCACGTTGCTGGTGGCGTCATGCCACGCATTGTCGAACTCCTTCACTGCGTGCTTGAGCCGCATGAAGTGTTCTTCGGTGCACCGGGGGCCGGCCGGGTCAATGGCAGGAAGCCGGTCCTTCCCAGGCCGCGCGTAGCTGCGGACATATCCGCCTGATTCCACTTCTCAGCGTAATCAAGCTGGTGCCTAGCTCCTTGCCCTCGCGCCTCTGGCTCGTAATCCGGCCAAGGAGGCCGGTAGCTCTCCCGGCCACGGTAGCGGCGGGGCGACGTGCGATACCAAGGCTGCGGGCGGCTGGTGCGGGCCAGTTGTCTTCCCCTTGAAAGGTTCCGACACACGGAACTTGGCGCCTTCTGGCGGCGGCGTGGGCTTAGCCGCGGGAGGTCCCTGGCTCTGCAGCGGCGTCGGCGCGGACCCGGTGGGCTTGGCAGCGGCTCCTCGGCGGCGGTGGCGTGGCGGTTGGCTCAGGAACGGGAGCCTGCGGCGGTGGCGTAGAGGCGCTGGCGCGGAAGTGCTCCGCCGGCCTTGGAGGGAAGAGCGTGAGTTCTTCTTCTTCTTTTTTCTTCGGAGCGGAAGGAACCAAAGGTTCCGCCCGCCGGCGGCTCGATAATACAGGCGCCGATGTTCTTTGGTGCGGGTATCTTGCGTATTTGGAGGGGACGGGTCCTCTCCGCGCGGTGATCGAAGTTGTAGGGGCCGCGCGCCCCGCCGCAGAATGCCTCCCGGAGGGAGGCCGGAAGGGTTCTTCGTGCCTGGGTGTGCCGGGCTTGGACGAGGAGGGAGACGAGGTCTGGCCGTTCCTGGAGCTCCCTGGCATCGTACCGAGTGGCGCCCTTGGAGAGCGAGACGCAGGGCTAAAAAAGAAAAAGAGAAAGGATAAGGAAAAACAACCGAAGGAAAAAGTTTGAGAAGCCAAGCAAACAAAGAAACAAAAAACTTACCCGGAAGAGACCGGCATCGTTTTCCCCTTGTGGCGCCTCTTGCCCTGCTTCCTTGCCTCCCGGGATCTCATCCGGGGCGCTTGTGGGAAGGCTGGCCAGTCCGGCATACGGTGCAGGGCCTTGTTCTTCGTGCCCTCGGAGGCGAAACATCCGAAATTCTGTCCAACCTCGGCACGGGGGAACCATGCGCTCGTGGACACATGGTTGGGGGCCGGTTGAGGAAGCATCTGAGAAAAAAGAGTAACAATAAACACAGAGGCCCGGAAGAAAACTACCTCAAACACGGTAGGATCATCGCGGGCGGGGCCTCGGACGAAAGTTGCGAGGGGCGCGAGGTGTGCGTGCGGCCCATCTTGAGATCCGTCCAATGGACGTAAGGATCTGGGTCAATCTTGTCCAGGGGGCGCTTCCTGCAAGGGCCTCGCTTATCCGATTCGATGCGAGGGAAGCGTTGCTTAGCCTGAAAAGAAACCGAAAAATAGTTAGCCACAACACAACAGTTACCGGTATATCAACCCGGGTTGCTCAGTTTCTTACTTCCTTGGTTGGAGGGTTGGTGGAGCTGAGAGGAAGGAAACCCCACTCCCAGTCATCCGGCATGTCTGTTTGGCAGATTTGCTTAGCCTTGAGGACTACATCCTCCTTGCTTAGAGGAAGGCCGGTGATCTTGGTGGGATCGCCAGGGACCGTACATCTGCGCTTAACTTATGAGCACGAGCAGGGAAGCACCGACGTGGGACAGAGCGCGGATGATGTCGTCGGGAACAGATGTTGGTCTCCTTCATTAGCTTCTCCATGAAGCGTACGACCCGGATGATCTCGATATGATTATTCCCAGAAATGTGATTGACCTTAATTGGCGGCCAGCAGGGTTGAAGAGGCGAGCAGGTTGATAAGATACGCAACGTCGTCGTTCTTCACGTAAGAACGTCGTTACCATAACCCAGCGGGGACTCGAGACCGAAGGAGAACTTAAAAAAGGGCTCCTTGGCGGGGCAGATAATATAAGACCCGCATTGAATGGGGTTTAGATGGAATGTGCCTGCACAGACCGAATTGATCGGAGAAAGAGACGAGCAAAGTCTCGCGGGTGGGCGGATGCCGATGTAGGCCTCCATGAAAGTAGCATCAAGAAAGGTAAAAAACGGCGTTGCCGGGAAATGGGGTTGGAGTTGGTAAAAATCCAGAACTTAGCGGAAAAGAAATCGGAGCGGGAAGGCCGAAGCCACGCTCAAAGTGAGCAAGAAAGACCACGAACTCACGGGACCCGTCTGGGATTCGATTTCATCCTTGAGGCGGCGGGGATGCTCCCTCGGTATCCTCCTGAACCCGGTAGAACCGATCGATCTCCGTGTTGCGTAACGTCGGAACCCTCCGGGCTCCACGTGTGATACGGATAGATCTTTTCCGGGCGTGGCTAGAATTGCCGGCCTCTTGATCTTCTTTAGCGTCGATTTCCATGGAACAAGATCTGCGGTTAACCGTCCCGGAAGTTCTACTCTCTTAGTTCTTGGAGGATGAAGCGGAGAGGACTCCTCTCTGAACATACGGATAAATGCGGGGTGTCTACTCAAAAAACAGTTTTAAGAACTACCCTCTCGCGCGAAGATCTACGAGTAAGAAGAAAAGCAAAAAGAAAAGAGGAAGTAAATATTCTACCGAAGGCCCAAGATCTGAAAAGCAAAGAAAAGAAAGGTAAATACGAATCGAACCTGACCTGGGGCGGCGGAGACGCTCAAGGAGAAACGGTGAGCTCGCGGAGGCCGACGGAGGCTGGCGACGGAGAAGGGCGAAGTCCGCCGGAGGAAGCTCAAGGTAGCAGCGGAAAAGGAACACCGCAGAAACTCAGCGCGGTGAAAAGCTTTGGCGCAGCGGGAGCAGCGTCGCAACCCCTCAGGAGCAGCGCTCTGGCGGCGACCGGCGGCGAGGAAGCAAAGGGCGAAGGGCTCGAAGTGCTCTGGAAATGGGGGCAAGTGCGAAGAAGAAGATGAAGTGGAACCGCTCCGCCCTTATATAGGAGAAGCAGGAAGTGGGCCGAAAACCGCCGGGCCGCGGCGGTTCGCCTCGGGGGCCGCCACGTGGCACGAAGGTACATGCGTAAAAATTAAGAGGCCACAGGGTCGCCGCACGGATCCGGAATGGCCAGAACGATCCGTTGTGGCGCATTTAATACTGGCGTAGAAGCCGAAGGGAAGTGACCCCTGACACTGGTGCATCAGGCACAGTGCGCATGTCCCTGACAGGCACTGTACTCGAGAAATGCTCGACTTCGCCGAGGAGGGATTAAATGTCAATGATACCGGAGGAAAAGACACCGGAGACACATTGCAAAGAAAGGAAGATGTGAATATGACATGAGATACCGGAAAAATCCGGAAGATAACAGAAAGAAGCCCCTACAAGACGAGAGCCGGCAACCCGAGAACGAGATCTTGGAAAGATCAAACTGGTACCTTGTGAGATAAGAACCTGCATGGTCCGTCGGATAAAATCCGCCGGACTATACCAGCTTGGGGGACTAATGTTGGGGGGATGGCCCCGGTATACCAAAGGCATGCCAAACCGGATAGTTTGAGCCATCAAGATACCGGCTTGATATTCATTCCGGAGAACAGGTTAAGCATTTGGCTAACTAAATCTATCAGCATCCCAAAAGAGAGCATAGGTATGGGTTAAGAAGACAGAGCTGCTTAGGTAAGAGATGCAACTGTAGCACGTCGGTAGGACTGGGTCAAAAGATTCTCTCAAGAGCTAGAGGGACAAGGGTGACCTAAGCAAAGTAACTTTAAACGAAGCCACGACAGCCAAGAAAGAAGGTGGCCGCGAGAAAGCAGGAGGACGTAGGACTCCCAGATTAAAGAGATACGGCGTCTTTGTGATTAGAGTAGCTTTATAAAGTAGCTTTGTAAAGTAGTTTATCTAGTCAAAAATGCCATTAGGGTTTCTTCCACTTTAAGCCACCCTCTCCCCTATATAAGGAGAGGGGGCAGCCTCTTCATACGCGCGTACGACGATCCCTGTGTAGAAAAACTTGTAACCTTGTTGATTATGGAATAGAGAAGATCTAGAACAGAGTTCATCCTTGTATCTTTCTTCTTCTACCTCTGGTCTTGGCCAAGTTCTTGAGGAAGGCACCCGGAAGTTCATCCCTACGATCCAAAACCCTCCACCGGAATCCTCTAGCGTCAACTCGGCCCCAGCAAAGCCATCCCATGGCATCTGTCTGTTCACCACGACGACACTTGGCGCTTTGCGGGCACGCTTCGGGGCTAGGCCGGAGGGCGCGGCTCTCTTATGTTTGGCGGGTGTGGACGCCGGAGTTCAGCTGGTGTGCTGGGGATCTGTGGATACAGGTGTGAGCTGGTCAAGGGTTGAATCACTTTTCTGAGGCTTAAAGTAAGCAGACAAAGACAATCCACCAGACAATGTGCAATAGCAGGGACTGATGGTTTAAGTCAGAAGCGGCACCCGATCGAGCCACATTTGATGAAGATCACGCGGAATCTTAATCAACACCTGGATCCGCTTGTCCAAGGCGTCGACGGAGAGGTTGTCCTTGGAGGTGCGCATGAGGTTGTAGCGTCCCGTGTAATGGCACATTAAGCGGTCCCGATGCTGCAGTGGCTGGATCCGCTTAGTGAACCAAGACATGTTTAGATCTTTCCCTGACAGACCATCTTCCGTCAGTTTGCAGATCCGCCTGATCGCCCTGGTCAATTGAGGTGACTTGGAGAGATGAGGGCATTGGGACCAGGTAGGAGTCTCGCTAGCGGGACCATCTTTGAACTCCGGCAGCACCTTCGAGCTAGCCGGATCGGAGACATCCTTCAGGTAGAAGAAGCCTCCGGACCAGTACCACACGGATTCGTGGCAGTCTGTATGCGGGTAGATGCGGTCGGGGCGGAGCTTGAACGTGATGCTCCCACAAGTTGCAAGCGAAGAAGTTTGCGAAACTTTCTCCTTCTTGACGGAGAAGTAGTATTGAAACAAAGATAAGTCGGGGGTTACACGGAGGTGGCCTTCGCAAAGCGTGACGTGGTTGCTGATGGCCAAGATGCTGTTGGGCGAAATATTGTGGGGTTGCAGCTGGTACGCCTTTGGGATTTCCGTGAAAAAATCGCTGGGCGGAAGAGAGAATCCTCGCTCGATCAACGCCTTGGTCACCACCCATTCTCCGGCTTCGGGAGCTGGAGTCAGGGCACCCGGAACCGATCGCTAGGATCCGGGTTTCAAGAACCCCTCCGCCTCAAGGTTGCGGAGCTCAGTCTCTATAGTGGCGCAGGACCACCATTTTCCTTTGGCTTCGTTGTCGCGAGAGCGAGCCTTGGATTTTTTGGCGGTGGCTTCGTCCGCCTTCTTCTCCATCTGCTCCGCTCCGGCAGTTCTTCCGGATTGGCTGACGTCCCTTCAATGTTTTTGCCGGAGTCCTTAGAGGGATCCAGCTGAACGGGAACGAAGGCGGAGGGGCGGAGGAGATGGGGTCGCCGCGATAGGCTCGGACGTTGACGGAGGCGGAGTCGAAGAAGACATCTACGAAAAATGCGAGATAGCAAAACTTTAGCCGGATCCATTTTTACGCCCTAGTCATCCCTACCAAGAACGGCGAAAAGACTGAAGCTCGAAGGACTAACCGGAATGGTTTTCGCGGTGGTCGGAGTCGCCGGCGGTGAGGTTTCGATGCGGTGGCTCGCCAAACTTAAGAACAGGACGAACTCGATGAACACCTCACGGCGGCGCTTGGACTCCGGTGATCTTCCGGCGAACTCCAGTACGGCGGGAGGAGCTCGGAGGCGGCGCTGCGCTGAGAGGTGAAACGGGGGTGAATGGAAGATTAGGGGTGAACGGTGAGATATATAGGCTGGGGGAAGAGATTCGTGCTCCGCATCCTGTGGTCAGAACGCAAGCGTCGCACCGTTGGATGGTTGACACGTCTCGAAAACCCTAAGCGGTAAAAATGGCTAAGGATAAGTTACCGCTCGAATCACCCGAAAATGGCGCCAAGATTGGCGGAACCGTTTGAACCTTTTGAGGTTCCGGGTAGCAATTTAAAAACAACCAGCCGTTATCTCTGCTTGGGAGTAACCCGGAGACACGTTGAAAAAATGATGTCGATGGATGAAGTCCCGCGGGGTAGGGGTTCTTTCCGGCATGAAGGTTGGAAAAGAAGAAATCACGAAGTTGGAGTTCTTCAAGTTTCCCCATGTTACCAAAGAGGATTGTCGGAAGCAAAGATGATTCAGCAAGGCGGAAACAAGAGGTGAATCTCGGAGAACTCTGGGGGCTACTGTTGTGGGCATACTTCATGGGTGTACCATCGACAGTGCCTAGATCCGGCAAGCCCGGGTGGCCCATAGGCGGTGATGGTGGCATGAGGCCCATCGGGCGGCCCAGTTGTTGTAGATCAAGATGGATGAAGTCTAGCCTAGGAACAAGGAGCCGGATCCACCGAACCAACACTGGGAGTCGGATCCGGCCGGACCCATTAGGGGTAGCCGGATCCGGTACGACATGTAAGGGGAGGCGGATCCTTGACGTACACGGCAAGATAATGTACCATAGTTAGGTAACTTGTACTCCGGCTAGGACTCTCCGTGTAAACACTAGATCTGTGCGCCTTTATAAGCGGATCCCGGGAGCCCTAGAGGCACAACCACAACTTATTGTAACAACAAGCGCCCATACTTCCAGACAAGCAGCAGTAGGCCCAATTGAGCGGGTGTTCGAAGATGGGTAAATCGCGTACCACCGTCCCGGGACTCTCCTTATGGCCCCTACTTCTTCTCCCCCTCGTGAGGATCCCTCCTCCGAGGTACCGTCGATTAGGCAACGACATATAGTTTTGAAGTATGCACTATTCACTATTCTCAGATCCATACATTTGTCATTTTTGTGTAGCCTAAATTACTAATGATTTCACATTGAGATTTTACCTGTTTTGTAGATACCAACATTGCCTACACTTAAGATATTTTTAAAATTTTGAAATTTGAAATTATAATTTACATTTTTTTTACATTTATCCACTCCGAAACGAAATTCTTTTGTGGTTTGTGTGACGACTGTATCTGTTGCTTATCTGGGAGTCTGGGACACAGCGAAGGCCAGTATGGGCCAGTAGTCTCGATTTGTATCATAAACCGGGACTAAAGACCTTTTTATTTGCCCAAAATATTTAAAAGGGACCTTTAATTCTGGTTGGTTCCACTACAATCAAATTAATTTAAAGCCATAATCATTGTGGATGATGTTGATCAATAAAATTATTATTATTCCATTACAAATAAAAGACTAGTCATATTCATATCTAGGCCTATAATACATGTACTCGAGGTCGCCGTCGTTGTCATCAGAGGAGCTGTCGTTGTCGCTCGCGGGCACGGCTGGAACCTACGAGACGGCGGTGGTGGATTGCATCCATAAAGGTTGTGCGTCGCGCACGCGGCGGAGATAGATGGTCGCAGCGGATGCAACCTTGGCCACCATCACCACGGCGTGCACGGTATGCCTGCTCCTCCTTCTACCACCAGGAATGGTCAGCCTGCACTGGCGACGGCATTGACGACTCTAGGGAGGCGCGGATGGCCACGCGTTGGCCCGGAAACTCCTTCTTCGGTTGGTGGAAGTGAGGGTATCGTACGCGGGGGGTTTTCGCCCGCCAAGATGTGGTTCATCACACCCTCGAAGGTCCGGCTGCCCCACCATAGCCGACGGCCGACCTCATTGTTGTCCACGGGAGGTGGCCCATCCCCCTCGTACCTGGCAAGCTCCATATCATGTCGATTGGCGAAGAAGGCATCCCAAGTGGTGGCGTAGTCGGGATCCCAACGACGGTCCATGAGCTGCTCGAGGGTGAGCTCGACGTAGTAGTGGTGGGTCACCGTCGCACGCCGAGATGCAGCCTGGGGGCCGGGGAATATCGGTACGCCTCCGGCGCTCAGGCTCCAGCCCGGGGGGCATAGGAACCCCGGTGGGTAGGGGTAGTTGAAGGCGCTGAGCACCTTCGCCTCCGCGTGGGTGAGGGAAAGATCACTGGACGCCATGGATGAGAAGTGTGAGAGAGAAATATGTGGAACTAGGGTATGAGATGTGGCCTTTCCACCACTTCCCGCCTACATATATAGCGGCAACAATGGCGGGAAGCGGTGGAAAGGGCGGGAAGATGTAGGCGGGAAGCGTTGAAAAGGGCGGGAAGGATAAGGACATGTGTGCAACCTTATCTTGGTTGGTGTGTGCAACAACCAACCAGGACTAAAGGAGTTGTGGTGGGTGCGTTAGAACATGAGCACCTTTAGTCCCGGTTGGGGAAGCAATCAAAACCAATTCCTGATTTGTAAAATAATTAATATAACTATTCAAACCATTAACCAAACACACGCTCCGGTTTCCAGTTGTTGACTTGACTGACATGACAACACCTCTAGTGTGAGGAATAGACCGATAACGGAGATGGATTCGCCACAAGATATTTCCCAACCCCTTTCCTCCGGCCATGGGGATGAAGCTCCCTACCTTCTTGGTTATGCTTTCACGGGCTTGCGGGGAAATTTTCCCGAGGCGGATTTTCCGAAGATGTCCTAGGGCGTGTGGACCAACGACATCTTCGAGAAGCTCCGCCACGGGAGATTTCCCAACCCTTTCCTCTAAAATGTAAGATACTAACACTGGAGATGGTTGGATTGTTTTTGCTAGTTATATAGAGGTTGTGACGTACCATAGGGAGATGTTGGAGATATTCCCAAGAGGCAATAATAAAATGGTTATTATAATATATCTTTGTGTTCATGATAAATGTTTGCATACCATGCTATAATTGTATTAACCGAAACATTGATACATGTGTTATGTAAACAACAAGGAGTCCCTAGTAAGCCTCTTGTATAACTAGCTTGTTGATTAATGGATGATCATCGTTTCGTGATCATGAACATTGGATGTTATTAATAACAAGGTTATGTCATTAGATGAATGATATAATGGACACACACCCAAATAAGTGTAGCATAAGATCACGTCATTAAGTTCAGTTTGCTATAAGCTTTCAATACATAGTAACCTAGTCCTTCGACCATGAGATCATGTAAATCACTTATGCCGGAAGGGTACTTTGATTACATCACGCGTAAATGGGTGGTTATAAAGGTGGGATTAAGTATTCAGAAAGTATGAGTTGAGGCATATGGATCAAGAGTGGCATATTGTCCATCCCAATGACGGATAGATATACTCTAGGCCCTCTCGGTGGAATGTCGTCTAATTAGCTTGCAAGCATATGAATGGTTCATAAGAGATGACATACCACGGTACGAGTAGAGTACTTGTCGGAGACGAGGTTGAACGAGGTATAGAGATACCAATGATCAAACCTCGGACAAGTAAAATATCGCGTGACAAAGGGAATCGGTATCGTATGTAAATGGTTCAATCGATCACCAAGTCATCGATGAATATGTAGGATCCATTATGGATCTCCAGATCCCGCTATTGGTTATTGGTCGGAGAAAAGTCTCAACCATGTCTGCATAGTTCACGAACCGTAGGGTGACACACTTAAGGTTTGTTGTCGTTTAAGTAGATATGGAATATGGAATGGAGTTCGAAGTTTTGTTCGGAGTCTCGGATGGGATCCAGGACATCACGAGGAGGTCCGGAGAATAAGATTCATATATAGGAAGTCACTTTCCAAGTTTGGAAATGATCCGGTGCATTTATGGAAGGCGCTAGAATGTTCTAGAACCTTCCGGAAGAAATCACCATGGAAGGTGGAGTCCCGGTTGGACTCCACCAACCCTAACTTGCCAACCAAGTGGGAGGGTGAGTCCATGGTGGACTCCACACATTGGCCGGCCAAGGAAGGAAAGGGGGAGTCCCACTCCCCCTAGGTTTGGCCCTTTGGAAGGTTTGGGAGTTGGACTCTTATTCGGATTCTAGGGCTAACCCTTGGGGTTCCACCTATATAATGAGGGAGAGAGGGAGGGGGCCACCACTTGGCCGCACCACCAGGGCACCCAAGGCCGGCGCCCCAAGCCACCCCCTCCCCCCAAACCCTAGCAGCCCCTCCTCCTCCACCTCTCCCGCATACACTTTGGCGAAGCCCTACCGGAGATCTCCACCACCACCGCCACCACGCCGTCGTGCTTCCGGGATTCCGAGGAGGATCTACTACTTCCGCTGCCTGCTGGAACGGGGAGAAGGACGTCTTCATCAACATCGAACGTGTGACCGAGTACGGAGGTGCTGCCCGACTGTGGCACCGTCAAGATCTTCTACGTTCTTTCGAAAGCGGCAGGTGATCATCTTCTGCAACAACGAAATCTAATCTTGTAGGCTTTGGAAATCTTCGAGGGTTAGTCTCATGATCTTCTCGTTGCTCCCATCTTCTAGATTGCATCTTGGCTTGGTTTTCGTTCTTGCGGTAGGAATTTTTTTGTTTTCTATGCTACGAATCCCATCAGTGGTATCAGAGCCGTGTCTTTGCATAGATTGGTTGCACGAGTAGAACACAATGGTTTTGTGGGCATTGATGCTTTTATTGTCTTTAGTTCGTGTATTTTGCATCTTGCGGGATGGTGGGATGAAGCGGCCCGGGCTAACTTTACATGACCGCGTTCATGAGACTTGCTCCACGCTCGACATGCAACTTGTATTGCATAAGTGGCTTTGTGGGTGTCTGTCTCTCCCACCATAGTGAAGATTCAATTTACTCTTTCTATTGACAACACTAGTATCACCGTTGTGGTTCATGTTCGTAGGTATATTGGATCTTGCTCGAAAACCCTAAACCACGTAAAATATGCAAACCAAATTAGAGGCATCTAACTTGTTTTTGCAGGGTTTGGTGATGTGATATGGCCATGATGTGATGATGAATATGTATGAGATGATCATTATTGTATTGTGGCAACCGGCAGGAGCCTTATGGTTGTCTTTATATTTCATGTTGTAGTATTATTTCAAAGTAGTTGTAATAGTTTCTACATGAGGTGAACAACCATGAAGACGGCACCATGAACCTTGACGCTACGCCGACGATGATGGAGATCATGCCCGTTGATGATGGAGATCATGTTCGTGCTTTGGAGATGAAGATCAACGGCGCAAAGAAAGGCCATATCATATCACATATGAATTGCATGTGATGTTAATCCTTTATGCATCTTATCTTGCTTAGATCGCGACGGTAGCATTATAAGATGATCCCTCACATTAATATCAAGATAATAAAGTGTTCTCCCCTCGTATGCACCGTTGCTACAGTTCGTCGTTTTGAAGCATCTCGTGATGATCGGATGTGATAGATTCTACGTTCACATACAACGGGTGTAAGCCATGTTTGCACACGCGGAATACTTGGGTTTGCTTGACGAGCCTAGCATGTACAGACATGGCCTCGGAACAACGGAAACCGAAAGGTTGAACACGATTCATATGGATGATATGATCAACATGTTGATGTTCACCATTGAAGCTACATCATCTCACGTGATGATCGGTTTTGGTGTAGTGGATTTGGATCGTGTACCACTTAACAACTATGAGGGATGTTGTATTAAGTGGGAGTTCATTAGTAATTTTATTAAAACTTGAACTAATTATCATGAACATAGTCTGAGTAGTATTTTGAATTAATTTTGTAGTATTGGCATCCGTTTTCTACCATGCGCTAGTCTTGTAATTGAGATAGAAATATTGTTAAGTCGGACAAGAAACTTTACGGAGACGGTACCGTATTGTTAAAGAATCAAGAAATGATTAAGTCCTATTGCAAACTTTTAGTAAACCTCACATTGTTGATTCAAAGAGCTATGGTTTCAATTAGTACCTAAAGTCATCTTGTCTCCGTGAAACTTGAAGTTCAAATCTGTTTGAAAATTAAGGAGCTGGAAATTTTATTTTCAGAAATAAGCAAGGTATGAGATATATGTGATATCTAAAACCTTATTGCAAGATGGTAGAATATAATCTAGTGAGACTACATAAACTCATAAGTTTTATGGGAATGTACGAAGGTTGAAGACGCCAGGCGTCCCAATCCTCCAACTAAGTTGGGCACTAACGATATTCGCATATCCATGAAGTGATCATCCTTAGTATGCACCGTTGCTAAGACTCGTCGTTTCGAAGCATCACGTGATGATCGGGTGTGATAGATTCTACGTGTGCATACAACGGGTGCAAGCCAGATTTGCACATGCGAATACTGAGGTTAAACTTTACGAGCCTAGCATGTACAGACATGGTCTCGGAAAGTCGTCATGATATGATGGATAAAATTATGAGTGAAATTGTTCATCATATTACAAAAATTACTAATAGTGAAATTTGGAACACTTGTCATATGATGATCAACTTCAAAGTAAGAACCTCAAGGTTATTGGTATTTGACCAATGGACCTAGAAGTTATTGAAGGTGAAGTGTTTTCTGAGAATGAGGAAAGCTAAAAGAGAAACTACAAAAGATATTTTGGCAGAAAGAAAGAAAAGACTAGAAAGTCTAGATCAGGTGTATATAGATGATATACATGTTATGGATGTATTCCTTGTTTGGTCACATAATGAAATTCTTGGGTATTTATACTAGATTGGTTGGTATGAGATGTCATACAATACAACGCATTACAAGAATACGATGGCCTAAGTGACTGATAAGGAATATGGTAATAATGCACGTCTGGAATATAATAAAGTGTTATTATGTTTGTCGTTGGTATTCTACCTAGCCCTTAGAATTTATAATAAAGAACTTAATAATTGTTATTTTGCTCTGGTCAAATGAAAACAATGAGTTGTTCAAATTATGACATTACTCCATGTACGATGGATAAGTTATTATAAATCTTAATGGTGAAACACACATGCATAACACTGACGCTAAAATGCCATAAGGCAAATTATTTGAATTCCACTTATCTGTGGAACCGCCATTTAGGTCATGTTAGAAAGGAACGCATGAAGAAACTCCATGCAGAAGGATTTTGGAGTCATTTGATTTTTGAATCGTTTGGCACTTGCAAATCTTTTCTAAAGAGAATGACTAAAATACCGTTCATAGGCCAAGAGTTAAACGGGCAACTAACTTAGTAGAAACATACATGATGATGTATGTGGTTCACTGGGCATAGTTGTGTGCGGGAGATTCTTATACTTCATGAAAACTTCCAACAATGAATTGAGTATATATATGTGGATATATTCGATAAGGAAGAAGTTTGAAACATTTGAATGGATTCAAATAAATTTCAGCATGAAGTGGAAATCATCGTAATAGAAAAGTCAAATATCTATGATTGGATCATGGTGGAAATATTTGAATTATGAGTTTTAGCGAACATCTAAGAGAGTTATGAAATTGTTCTACAACTCACGTTTCTTGGAGAATCATAGTGATGATGGAGTATCCGAGAGACGTATCCAAACATTGTTGGGTTAATGATGAGATAAAATAAAATGACGCCATTATATTTTTGTGGATTATATACTTTAGTGACTACCGCTTTTACACTGAATAGAGCATCATCATGATCCGTTGAAATGACACCATACGAGTTATGCCATGGGTATGAACCTTAATAGTCCTTTCTTAAATTTTGGTATGCATAGCATATGTAAATAAGTTTACAACCAAAATTGGATGAATGTCTTTGTTGGTTATCCCAGAGATTTGATTGGGAATTCTTCCCACTATGGAGACAAAGACAAAAGTGTTTGTTAATGTTTCTTATTTCCAATAAATTGTTTCTAGCGAAGTATTTGAGTGGGAGGACAATAGAACTTGATAAGGTTTATGAACCTGAGCATAATGATCAGAGTAGTGCAGCATCGGAATTGGTTCCGGAAGCGGCCACGATGATCATGGCTCCCATGACTACAGAGTGTTTTAACCATGGAGATCGAAGTACATATTGAACCTTATAGGTATGGTTTACTTTGTGATCAAATAAATTATTTGTGGACAAATGATTGATTTTGAACAATGATAAACCAACTACAAACAAAGAAGCTATGATGGGCCCTGACTCCGTTAAAATGGCTATACGCCATGAAATCCAAGATAGATGAATACTTTTTGAAAGTAAATGGATCTGTAAAATTGATGGACTTGGATGGAATATCCTTGAATAAGCTCGACTTGTCGAAAGATTGTTTATGACAAAGTTCAAAGAGTTGACTACGATAAGATTAGATCTTCCATAGCGATGCTTATAGTCTATGTGGATTATCCTAGTAATCACTACATATTTCTTTTATGAGATATGCTAGTAGGATGGCAAAATACATTACTTAACAGAAGTGTGTATTAAAGGTGTATACAAGATACAACCAAGAGTTTTGCTGGTCCGTGGAATACTAGATAGGTATACAAACTTCAATTGGATGAAGTGAGTATCGCGGAGTTGGAATCTTCACCGGATGAAATAGTCAAAGAGTTTTTGATTTCATCAAAGACGATGAAGAGGCTTGCATTTGCAAGAAATTAAGTGGGAGCGTTGAGACATATTTATAATACTTTATGTAGATGACATATAGTTGGTTATAAATGATGTAATTATACACTTGATTATAAAAGGTTTCATTGAGAATTAACTTCAATGAAAGGATATGGACTGAAACATATTTAGTGTCAAGATCTATGAAGATAGATTGAAACACATAATAAGTTTAAGTCAAAGTACATAGAATGGATATTGAAGTAGTTCAATATAGAAATATTAAGAAAATGTTCTTGTCATGTGAAGGTTTAACAAGACTTGAGTGTATCTGACACTCAATGAGTAAAAACACATGAGTGATTATAGATCACGAATAATATGTACACAATCAGATGTCTTGTGCTCTAAAGTGTTATGAGCATATACCAGAATAATTCATGTGATGATTATTGGACAATAGTAAGAATATCCTTGAGTACTTTGGAAGAGTCAAGGATATATAGTTTTGTATGGGTAATGACAAACAAATCGCTGTAAGGTGTTGCACCGATATTAGTTTGGTCACATATAAAAATAAATTTCAATCTCAATTAGGATGAGTGTTGATTAAAAGGTAGCACAATGAGCTAGAAGAAATCTATGCTAGATTTAGATGAGTTCTAAATATTGTGACGGATTCTACAAACGAAGGCAGAATATGTCATTGTTTTGACAATGACTGGGGATGTTTAAGTCGAGGAGTTCTTTGAGAACTTGGTGTAGTTCCGATAGTGTCGAACTTTGAAGCTATATTGTGTGTGACAATATTAGTGACATATTTCAGACCGCGGAATTAAGGTTCCACCAGAAGACCAACATATATGATTAATGCCGACTCATTTGGAAAATGAGTGATGCGTTGAGACGCAAATGAATTGCAAAATACATACGTTTCTGAGAGATCCGTTGACTAAAACCTCTCCCGTGAGCAAAACATGATAAAGCACCAGAAGGCCAAGGTGTTATATCTTTACAAATGTAAACTAGATTATTGACTCTAGTGCAAGTGGGAGACTGTTGGAGATATGCCCAAGAGCAATAATAAAATGGTTATTATAATATATCTTTGTGTTTATGATAAATGTTTGCATACCATGCTATAATTGTATTAACCGAAACATTGATACATGTGTGTTATGTAAACAACAAGGAGTCCCTAGTAAGCCTCTTATATAACTAGCTTGTTGATTAATAGATGATCATGGTTTCGTGATCATGAACATTGGATGTTATTAATAACAAAGCTATGTCATTAGATGAATGATATAATGGACACACACCCAAATAAGCGTAGCATAAGATCACGTCATTAAGTTCAGTTTGCTATAAGCTTTCAATACATAGTTACCTAGTCCTTCGACCATGAGATCATGTAAATCACTTATGCCGGAAGGGTACTTTGATTACATCAAACGCCACTGCGTAAATGGGTGGTTATAAAGGTGGTATTAAGTATTCAGAAAGTATGAGTTGAGGCATATGGATCAAGAGTGGGGTATTGTCCATCCCGGTGACGGATAGATATACTCTGGGCCCTCTCGGTGGAATGTCGTCTAATTAGCTTGCAAGCCTATGAATGGTTCATAAGAGATGACATGCCACGGTACGAGTAAAGAGTACTTGTGGGAGACGAGGTTGAACGAGGTATAGAGATACCAATGATCAAACCTCGGACAAGTAAAATATCGTGTGACAAAGGGAATCGGTATCATATGTAAATGGTTCAATCGATCACTAAGTCATCGTTGAATATGTGGGAGCCATTATGGATCTCCAGATCCCGCTATTGGTTATTGGTCGGAGAGAAATCTCAACCATGTCTGCATAGTTCACGAACCGTAGGGTGACACACTTAAGGTTTGATGTCGTTTAAGTAGATATGGAATATGGAATGGAGTTCGAAGTTTTATTCGGAGTCTCGGATGGGATCCAGGACATCACGAGGAGGTCCGGAATGGTCCGGAGAATAAGATTCATATATAGGAAGTCACTTTCCAAGTTTGGAAATGATGCGGTGCATTTATGGAAGGCGCTAGAATGTCCTAGAACCTTCCGAAAGAAATCGCCATGGAAGGTGGAGTCCCGGTTGGACTCCACCAACCCTAACTTGCCAACGAAGTGGGAGGGTGGAGTCCATGTTGGACTCGGCCAAGTAAGAAGGAAAGGGGGGAGTCCCACTCCCCCTAGGTTTGGCCCTTTGGAAGGTTTGGGAGTTGGACTCTTATTCGGATTCTAGGGTTAACCCTTGGGGTTCCACCTATATAATGAGGGAGAGAGAGAGGGGGCAGCCACTCTTGGCCGCACCACCAAAGGGAGCCCATGGCCGGCGCCCTAGCCACCCCCTCTCCCCAAACCCTAGCCGCCCCTCCTCCTCCACCTCTCCCGCATACGCTTTGGCGAAGCCTATCGGAGATCTCCACCACCGCCGCCACCGCCGTCTTTGCCGGGATTCCGAGAGGATCTACTACTTCCGCTGCCTGCTGGAATGGGGAGAAGGACGTCTTCATCAACACCGAACGTGATGATACGGAGGTGCTGCCCAACGTGGCACCGTCAAGATCTTGTACGCGCTTTAACGGCAAGTGATCATCTTCTGCAACGGATCTAATCTCGTAGGCTTTGGAAATCTTGAGGGTTAGTCTCATGATCTTCTCGTTGCTCCCATCTTCTAGATTGCATCTTGGCTTGGTTTTTCGTTCTTGCGGTAGGAAATTTTTTGTTTTCTATGCTACGAATCCCATCAGGAGACTCCCCAACACTGTTAGAGGAGACGGAGGCTTTCACGGGCTTGCGGAGAAATTTTCTCGAGGCGGAGCTTCCGAAGATGTCCTAGGGCGTGTGCACCAGCAACATCTTCGAGAAGCTTCGCCACGGGAGGTTTCCCAACCCTTTCCTCGAAGATGTAACATATTAACACTGGAGGTGGCTGGCTTGTTTTTGCTAGTTACATAGAGGTTATGACGTACCATAGGGAGATTCCCTAACACTGTTAGAGGAGATACAGGCTTTCATGGGCTTGCGGGAAAATTTTCCCGAGGTGGAGCTTCCAAAGATGTCCTTGTTGGAGATATGCCCAAGAGGCAATAATAAAGTGGTTATTATAATATCTTTGTGTTTATGATAAATGTTTGCATACCATGCTATAATTGTATTAACCGAAACATTGATACATGTGTGTTATGTAAACAACAAGGAGTCCCTAGTAAGCCTCTTGTATAACTAGCTTGTTGATTAATGGATGATCATGGTTTCTTGATCATGAACATTGGATGTTATTAATAACAAGTTATGTCATTAGTTGAATGATATAATGGACACACACCCAAATGAGCGTAGCATAAGATCACGTCATTAAGTTCAATTTGCTATAAGCTTTCGATACATAGTTGCCTTAGTCCTTCGACCATGATATCATGTAAATCACTTACACCGGAAGGGTACTTTGATTACATCAAACGCCATTGCGTAAATGGGTGGTTATAAAGATGGGATTAAGTATTTGGAAAGTGTGAGTTGAGGCATATGGATCAATAGTGGGATTTGTCCATCCGATGACGGATAGATATACTCTGGGCCCTCTCGGTGGAATGTCGTCGATTAGCTTGCAAGCATATGATTGGATCATAAGAGATGACATACGCGACGAGTAAAGTACTTGTCGGAACGAGGTTGAACAAGGTATGGAGATACCGATGATCAAACCTCGGACAAGTTGAATATCATGTGACAAAGGGAATTGGCATTGTATGTAAATGGTTCAATCGATCACTAAAGTCATCGTTGAATATGTGGGAGTGATACGTCTCCAACGTATCTATAATTTCTTATGTTCCATGCTAGTTTTATGACAATACCTACATGTTTTATTCATACTATATATCGTTTTGATGCATTTTCCGGAACTAACCTATTAACAAGATGCCGAAGTGCCAGTTCCTGTTTTCTGCTGTTTTTGGTTCCAGAAAGGCTGTTCGGGCAATATTCTCGGAATTCGACGAAACAAAAGCCAAACATCTTATTTCACCGAGACGGACCAGAACACCGAAGGGGAGACGGAGAGGAGGCCCAGGGCCCCCAGACCACAGGGCGGCGCGGCCTAGAGGGGGGGCGCGCCCAGGTGTGGTGTGGGCCCCCAGGCACCCCCTTGCGCCGCCTCTTCGCCTATATAATCTCTCGTGACGTGAAAACCCTACAACAATTGATGAAACTCCAGAAAGACTCCAGGGGATCGCAAAACTCCATTTCGGGGCAGAAGTCATCTGACTCTTCATCGACGCTCCGCCTGGCACGGTGTGATCCCCGTGGTCGCATCTCCATCGACACTCGGCACGCCGCCGGATCTTGCAGTCATCTCCATCGACACCACCGCTTCTTCATCGTTGCTCTCCCATGATGAGGAGGGAGTAGTTCTCCCCCGAGGCTGAGGGCTCTACCGGTAGCTATGTGGTTCATCTCTCTCCCATGGTGTGATCTTTATGTGATCATGAGCTTTGTATCACTATTAATCTATGTGCTACTCTAGTGATGTTATTAAAGTAGTCTATTCCTCCTCCATGATGTAATGTTGACGGTGTGTGCATCATGTAGTACTTGGCGTAGGTTATGATTGTGATCTCTTGTAGATTATGAAGTTAACTATTACTATGATAGTATTGATGCGATCTATTCCCCCTTTCATAGTTATTGTTGATAGTGTGTATGCTATGTTAGTACTCGGTCTAAATTGCAACGGTCTATTATGCACTCTAGAGGTTACTCTAATATGAACTCCGGATGTTGTGGAGCTTGTTTACTCCGGCTTGAGGTGTGCTTTTGTAGCGCTACTCAATGAATGGTGTTTGTTATCCAACAAGAGAGTGTAGAAAGTAGCATTTATTTATTCAGTTATGTGATCAATGTTGAGAATGTCCACTAGTGAAAGTATGATCCCTAGGCCTTGTTTCTAAGCATTTAAACACCGTTTCCAACAAGTTCTGTTACATGTTTGCTTGCTGCCATCTTTATTTCAGATTGCAATTACTACTTACAATCATCCATTATACTTGTATTTCACTATCTCTTCGCCGAACTAGTGCACCTATACATCTGACAAGTGTATTAGGTGTGTTGGGGACACAAGAGACTTCTTGTATCTTAATTGCAGGGTTGCTTGAGATGGATATCTCTGATCTCTACCTCCCTGAGTTCGATAAACCTTGGGTGATTCACTTAAGGGAAACTTGCTGCTGTTCTACAAACCTCTGCTCTTGGAGGCCCAACACTGTCTACAGGAATAGAAGCGTGCGTAGACATCAGGGAGCCATTATGGATCTCCAGATCCCGCTATTGGTTATTGCTCGGAGAGGAGTCTCAACCATGTCTGCATAGTTCGCGAACCGTAGGGTGACGCACTTAAGGTTCGATGTCGCAAGTAGATTCGGAATATGAGATGGAGTCCGAAGTTTTTGTTCGGAGTCTCGGATAGGATCCAGGACATCACGAGGAGGTCCGGAATGGTCCAGAGAATAAGATTCATATAAGGGAAGTCATTTTCCGAGGTTCGGGAAAAAGTCCGGTGTTTTGACCGGGGCTTCTAGAAGGTTCTAGAGGGCCACCAGTGGGCCCACCACCCTGGGATAGGCCACATAGGCGCCACATGGCATGGTGGGTCCAGCCCACTGTGACATGTGGGCCTAGGCCGGCCCCCCTTAGAGATATGATCTATCTCTAATTTAAATGGTTTAAATTTAGATGTAGAATCTATCTCGAGATTAAAGCGTTTAAACGAAGAGATAAAGGGAAGACTTGGGGGGAAGACTTCCCCCCTCCGCCGGCCAAGGAAGGAGGTGGGGCCAGGGGGAAACCCTAGGCCCCCTCCCCCTATATAAAGAGGGAGGGGGTGGCCGGCCACACCACCTCTCCTCCAACCCAGCCGCCTCCTCTCTTCCTCCTCCATACGCTGTGCTTAGGCGAAGCCCTGCAGCAAATCTTCTCCACCACCACCACCACGCCGTCGTGCTGCTGGGATTCCGTGGAGATCTACCACACCTCCGCTGCCCGCCGGAACGGGGAGGGAAGGGCTTCATCGACACCATACGCGCGACCGAGTACGGAAGTGCTGATTGCAGCACCGGAATGATCGTCTACACCAACAACGAGATTAATCTCGTAGGCTTTGGAATCTTCGAGGGTTAGTCTCATCTCCATCTCGTTGTTCAGATCTCATAGATTAGATCTTGGCTTTTCCATAGATTAGATCTTGGATTTATTCGTCTTTGCGGTAGGAAATTTTTTGTTTTCTATGCAACGAATCCCATCAGTCCTAGGGCGTATGCACCAATGACATCTTCGAGAAGCTCCGCCAGGGGAGATTTTCCAACCCCTTCTCCCGACTATGGGGACGAAGCTCTCCCTACCTTTTGGTTGGCTTGTTGAGCTGCTTGCGATTAGCGATGCTCGTTTTATAGGCCGGGTGCCGCTTCCTCCTTCGTCTTGTTCCTCCGATAGGACGTCGCGCGCTACATGCCTTATCTCGCCAAGCAGTACGTCCACCCATGCGTCATTATCCCACCAGCAGTTTTGTTAGATGACACAAAAATCGACCTTCAGTCCCGGTTGCACCCACCAAACGGGACTAAAGGTTGACATGCCGAAGAACCGTTTAGTCCCGGTTGGTTCCTCCGACAGGGTGTCGTGCGCTACATGCCTTATCTCGTCGAGCACTGCGTCCACCCACACGTCCTTATCCCACCGACAGTTTTGTTAGATCACACTAAAAATCCACCTTCAGTCCCGGTTGCACCCACCAAATGGGGCGTACTAAAGATTAATAGTTTACCTAGTTAGAACATTTATTTTTTAAAACATATATTTATTTTGCATTATATTTCTAAATTGAAATGATTTTCATGTTAAAATTTAGCAAGATTTTAAATTATGCAAAACATATGGTTTAATGCATTTCAAATTTAAAACGGCAAAAGGTTAATAGTTTACCTAGTTACAACATTTATTTTTGAAAACATATATTTATTTTGCATTACATTTCTAAATTGAAATGATTTTCATGTTTAAAGTTTTTTCAGATTTTAAATTATGCAAAACATATGATTTAATGCATTTTAAATTGAAAATGGCAAAAAGGTTAATAGTTTGGCTAGTTAGAACATTATTTTTGAAAACATTTATTTATTTTGCATTATATTTCAAAATTGAAATGATTTTCATGTTTAAAGTTTTTCCAGATTTTAAATTATGCAAAACATACAATTTAATGCTTTTTAAATTGAAAATGGCAAGAAGGTTAATAGTTTAGCTAGTTAGAATATTTATTTTTGAAAACATATATTTATTTTGTATTATATTTCTAAATTGAAATGATTTTCATGTTTAAGGTTTTACCATATTTTAAATTATGCAAAACATATGATTTAATGCATTTTAAATTGAAATTGGCAAAAAGGTTAATAGTTTACCTAGTTAGAACATTTATTTTTGAAAACATATATTTATTTTGCATTATATTTCTAAATTGAAATGATTTTCATGTTTAAAGTTTTTCTAGACTTTAAATTATGCAAAACATATGATTTAATGCATTTTAAATTGAAAATGGCAAAAAGGTTAATAGTTTACCTAGTTAGAACATTGTTTTTTTAAAATATATATTTATTTTGCATTATATCTCTAAATTGAAGTGATTTTCATGTTTAAAGTTTTGCCAGATTTTAAATTATGCAAAATTTCTTTTAATTCATGTTCTAACGCTTTGCAAAATATGAAAAAGGAGGAAAACAATCCTCGAAAAAACCTTTTATTCCTTACACCAAGACTAAAGGTCCCTTTGCGCGCGCGAACGAAGCGGTAGCTAAAATTCACCTTTTTCCGCGACGTTTAGTCGCTTGCACCAACCGGAAATGACCCTTTAGTCTTGGTTCGTATAACCAACCGGGACTAAAAGTCCCAAGGTATAAAAGGGGTCCTTCCGCCTCCTGGTTATGGCGTGTACTCTCGTATGCGGACAGACTGTTAGGGAACCCCAAGAGGAAGGTGTGATGAGCACATCAGTAAGTTTTCCCTCAGTACGAAACCAAGATTTAATCGACCAGTAGGAGAAAGGCGTGATTTCTGAAGGTGTTGCTGGCTGACTAGTGGCAGGGCGCACTACCGGCGTCAGCAACAACGTGGAACCTTCACACAACGCAACCAAAGTACTTTGCCCCAACTTACATTGAGGTTTTCAATCTCACCAGTTAGCTGAACACAAAGGATTAGACGTATCGAATGGAAGGAGATGTTTGCAGAAAGTAAATAAAACGGGATTGCAGTTGAATTTATTAGTAAAGGAAATAGGACCGGGTCCACAGCCACTAGAGGTGTCTCTCCATAAAGAAATAGCATGTTGGGTGAACAAACAGCTGGGCAATTGACAGTATCGACCATACATGACAAGATGGTTACTGTGATATTAGGTATTGTGCATTACAACATAATACATAGAAAGTAATCCAACTACGTCTATGACTAATAATCCACCTTCAGATATCGTATGAACCCCTTTCAGTATTAAGTTGCAAGCAACAGACTATCGCATTAAGCAATGTGTGTAAAGTAAACAATAGAATTACCCTTGGATAAAATATTGTTGTTTTCTCCCTAGTAGCAACAACACATCTACAACCTTAGAAGTTATAAAGTCACTCTCCCAGGAAACTAGAGGCATGAACCTACTATCGAGCATAAATACCCCCTCTTGGAGTCACAAGTGTCCACTTGGCCAGAGTTTCTACTAGCAACGGAGAGCATGCAAGATCAAAAATAACATATGACATGAATATATAATCAATCTCAACATAGTATTCAACATTCATTGGATCCCAACAAACCAAACATATAGGATTGCATAAGGATGATCTTGATCATGTAGGGCAGCTCACAAGATCGATACATGAAGCACAAGGTGGAGACGACAACCATCTAGCTACTGCTATGGACCCATAGTCCAGGGATGAACTACTCACGCATCACTTCGGAGGCGGGCATGGAGATGTAGATGCCTCCGGCGATGATTTCCCCTCCGCAGGGTGCCGGAAGAGCTTCAGACCCCCGAGATGGGTTCGGCGATGGCGGTCGCGACGGAAATTTTCATGGATGGAGGCTCGGGTATCCAGGGTTTTCCCGAGAAGATGCATAAATAGGCGGAGGATTGAGGTCGGTGGGGCGCATGGTGGCCCCATACCTACCATAGGCGTGGGCCAGGCCTAGGCCACGCCTAGGGGTGGTCTGGGCGCCCTGGTGCGCCTCTTTGTCCCCCCTCCGGACTTCGTCTTCATTTCGGTAAAATATTGACTTCGGCTTTTGTTTCGTCCAATTTCGAGAATATTTCCTGTACAACTTTTCTAAAATACAAAAACAGAAGAAAACGGGGAACTTGCATTGTGCCATCTTGTCAATAGGTTAGTGCCGGAAATCATGTAAAAGTACAACGAAGTGTAAACAAAACATATATGAATTGGTGTAAAATAAGCATGGAGCATCAAAAATTATAGATACGTTTGAGTCGTATCACTCGGTTCCTTACACAAACCAAGACGCCACTTCTTCTCCTCTGACGAGCAATCGCTGCACGCGCGACCCCGTTCCCATCCCCGCTCGCCGCCGCCTTCGTGTGGAGGAGAGGATCCACGCCTCACCACTATCGCCGCGTGGAGGAGATGAGCCAAGCGCGTCGCGCCGAAGTCGTCGTCCCAGACTGACTGATACCCTAGCTCCATCGGGCTGCTCGTAACACCGTCGATTCCAGCCATCTCCTGCCTCTTCATCACCTCCTACGCGCTGTGGTGAGCTCCCGAACCTTCCGGTACCCTCCGCTCCACCCTATATCGATATGCATCATGCTCTCCCCGACGAACTGCCCTCGCTACCGCTCGGCTTCTCCGCCGGAGCGTCTCCGGAAGCCATTTGAGGACGACGCCGCCTCCTTCTGGCTCGCCGTTGAGAGGCGCATCCAACGCGCTAGCTCGCACGACCGCGCGCGCAAGGAATCTACGAGTCCGAGCTAGTCTTCGAGGAGATGGTTGTGCTGACGTCATTATGATGTCAGCCAGGGCCTTTTCTTTTTTTTGTTATCTATTTTATATATTTTTTATATATGAAATAGTAAATATAAATAGGATTTAGGGTTTAGGGTTTAGAAAAAAGAAATAGGATTTAGAAATAGAAATAGGATTTAGCACATGGAACATTATAGAAATAGGATTTAGGGTTTAGAAAATAAAAATAGGATTTAGAAATACAAATATGATTTATAGAAATATGATTTATGGGAATAGAAATGGAGAGGAGATGGGGAAAATAGAAATAGGAAATAGAAATGTGATTATTGCTTAGAAGTAGAAATGTGATTATTTCATACTCCATTTTATATAATTGCATAAAAAATAGGAATTGGAAATAGAGAAAATTCTATTATTCTATTATTTCACACTCCATTTACATGTACTACCGTATTTATGTTAATGCAAAAATTGTTTTATATCTTTCTTCTGTATTAGTTAAGCTATGGACGGCAGGGGAGACCATGAAGAAGAACTGTTTCAAACTATAAACAAGGGTGCAGCTCCTGACGGCGGAGAAGACGATAGCTCGGAATTTCTAAACGATGCTGGTGAGGGAATGGAGATTGAAGTAAGAGACGAAGAGGAAACAAGTTATGATTGCGATGATGTCTCTGGTGATAATGATGGCTTTGGTGATAATGTTGGCGAGGTATTATATTATAAGCATCTCGTGATCACTACTAACGATTGATTCTTCTTTTAGACCTCCGCATCGGGAGAGTCTTCTAAAAGGACACGAGGCGGGGCCAAACCTCTTGGCGATAATGTGCATCTACGGATTGAAGAAATCTCCCAGACTTGGCGAACCGTTGCTTCCAAGAGCAAACACAAAAGCATTTACAAATCAATGCGGGTTGTTGTCCAGGAGAACATCTCGGTCACCGTTCGGTATTGGAATAAGCCAAAGGCAGATGGAGTTAGTTTTGTATCCAACAGTAAGAAAGAGGAACTTTAGGAATTTGTAATGAAAACATTTCACCTACTGGTCTTGGCGACTACTGCGCTCACAGATGCCATGAGGCGTAAGGTCAAGGAGTGGGCTCTTAAGAAGATGGCCACACAATTCCAGACCTTCAAGAAAAGGTTATACAAGACTTATGAAGAGGACAAGAAAGCTCAAGAATTCACCAGCTATCTAGAGAAGCAGGAAGAACACTGGGATGCATTTCTAGAGTACAAGGAGTCAGATCTAGCTAAGAAGAGGTCGGCAAGGTGAAAGTGCATGGAGCCCCCATGTGTGGTTTTGGTAATTAATGACAATCCCTATGGACTAATGTTTGCATTGAGTTATATTTGTAGGAGTTTTCCATAGGCAATTCTTTAACCATTTGTTGGCTTCAAGGTTGCAATAAGAAGAAATTGATGAAGGATATCAAGTGTCAAGTATGTCTTGAAGATGAAGATGAAGTGAGCCCTCAAGTTACTTCAAGACATCAATATGATGAAGAATGGAGAAATGAAGTGCAAGTTCAAGATGATCCATCTCGAAGAGATCCTTTGCTTGAGTCTTGCCATCCACATGGTGGTCATGGTTATGTGAAGATGCGCCGAAGAAGAAGCTCTCCCATGGTAGATCATGGGGGAGCAATCCACAAGACTTCGTCAAGCAAGCACAAGCAAGAAATGTGTTCCATCTTGTTGAGGTCAAGATCGTCGTCATCGAGCTCAAGTGGAATGCGCAAGTATAAGGTTTGCTCTTGATAGGGTTTCTTTCTCACCGGTCTCATAGTGTAGTTGGAGACCGGTTTATAGTTTAGTTGCCGTACTATCAAGAGGGCTCTCGAGTGAGTATCTCGATCGTATCGTTCGGAGAGAGCTCAAACCTTTGCATCCTTGCATCATCTTTCTTGGTTGTTATTTGGACCTTATCCATGTGATGTTTTAGAACTTGTGCTTATTCTCATGACAAGCTCTAGTTCATCGAAAACGGATTTCGCATAGATCACTTGTTGCGTTTTCGAGTTTGGTTCATCATCTTACTTGGTTTTATTTGGATATTATCCATGTGATGTTTTAGAGCTTGTGCTTATTCTCATGACAAGCTCTAGTTCATTGAGAATGGTTTTTCCACGGGCAACTTGTTGCATTTTCGAGATTGGAGGTTTTACCGGTATGTCTTTTTTAGATAGGTCAAACCTTTCATCATTTGTTTCTATCCTCCCTTGTTGGACTATGATGGTTTCCTGCATGATCTTGTAGAGCTTGTTCCTAGCTTCAAAACAAGCCCAAGATCATCAAAATCGGAGTCCGGATGCTAAAGTTATGCCCGTTTTAGTTTTGGTGTTTCTGCAGTTTACTTGGGCCGGATATTTCGGAAATATCCGGCCCCCTCGAAATCGGCTAAGGACCTCAGGAATTGCTGCTCAGTATAGGGGCCGGACATTTGCCCGGATTTTGACCTGGTTTTGTCCCAGAGGCCGGATTATCCGGGGGGCGGATTATCCGGCCCTTACTTAGGCCGGATTATCCGGCCCTAGTTTTGCCCAACGGCTCGATTTTCTTGGGGGGTATAAACCCCCTTCTTCCTCCTTGGGCTGTAGCTTCTCTCACTCTCTCTCTCCTCCATTGTTGAACTAGAGAAGCTTGCACTATCTCTCAATCCCTCCATGATTCTTGCCCCCATTTGAGGGAAAAGAGAGAGGAGATCTAGATCTACATTTCTACCAATCAAATCCATCTCTTTGTGAGTGGAACTCTCTAGATCTTGATCTTGGTGTTCTTTGTGAATTCCTTTGTTCTTCCTCTCTTATTCCCCCAATAGCTTTTGTAGCTTTGTTGGAATTTGAGAGAGAAGGACTTGAGCATCTTTGTGGTGTTCTTGCCATTGCATTTGGTGCATCGGTTTGAGTTCTCCACGGTGATTCGTGGAGGTGAAAGCAAGGAAGTTGTTACTCTTGGGTTCTTGGAACCCTAGACGGATTCTAGGCCTTTGTGGCGGTTTGTTGGGAGCCTCCAATTAAGTTGTGGATGTGTGCCCCAATCTTTGTGTAAGGCCCGGTTTCCGCCTCGAAGGAAATCCCTTAGTGGAACCGTGACCTAGGCCTTTGTGGCGAGGGTCACCGGAGATTTAGGTGAGGCGCCTTCGTGGCGTTCGGTGTGTGGTGTGAGTACCGCATCTTGGGGTGAGACCTTTGTGGCATTGGTGTGCATCGAGCAACCACACCTCAAGGTGAGCCTCTTGTGGCGTTCGGGAGCACTAAGCAACCGCACCTCTCCACCGGAGATTAGCACTCGCAAGAGTGTGAACTCCGGGATAAATCATCGTCTCCCGCGTGCCTCGGTTATCTCTATACCCGAGCTCTTTACTTATGCACTTTACCTTGTGATAGCCATCGTGCTTGAAGTTATATATATCTTGCTATCACATACTTGCTTGTATTGCTTAGCATAAGTTGTTGCACATAGGTGAACCATTGCTTAGAATAAGTTGTTGGTGCACATATGTGAACAATAGTATATAGGCTTTGGGCTTGACAAAGTAAACGCTAGTTTTATTCCGCATTTGTTAAGCCCATCTCGTAAAAGTTTTAAATCGCCTATTCACCCCCTCTAGGCGACATCCGTGTCCTTTCAATTGGTATCAGAGCAAGGTCTCTCATTCTTAGGCTTCACCGCCTTGAGAGTAAAGATGTCGGCTAGAGGATTAGTGCACGATAACACTCTTATATTAGATGGCACAAATTATGATGTTTGGAAAATTTGCATGCTTAGTCATTTTCGGGACATTGACCCTCATATGGAGAAAATTGTAGATATAGGTTTTTCTCCTCCTATGGATTCACAAAATCTATCTTTAGAGGATGAGAAAAATTTATATCTCAATTCTCAAGCTTCTTATGTTCTTATGAATGCTTTGCGAGATGTAGGTCTTTTTCCATACTTGCCTTTTTGGAGCGCTCATGAGTTATGGACAAAAATTCAAGATAAATATGATGTGTCCAATATTATTAAGGATGATTGCATTGCTTCCACTTCCGGCCGTGATGAGTTCTCATCTTCATCCACTTCACCAAAGTGTGTCAAGACACAAGGTAATGATATGGTGAGTGGTGATGAAAATTGCAATGTTGATATTAAGCTTTCTATTGATGATTCTTCATCTCTATCTCATTGCAATGTTTCATCTACGGACTCAAACACATCTAGCACTAGAAATGATTTACATGCTTGTGTTGATAGTCCTTGCATATCATGTGTAAGTTGCTTGAATAAATCTAATGATGATATGCTTGCTTTGTCTTGTGGCCATGATAAAAATGCTTCTATTTCCTCTAGTTGTTGTGTGACTAACATTGTAGAGGAAACCAAAGATTCTATTGGTCAAGACAAGATCTTGAAAGGAGCCTCAAGTAACTCCTCATCTTTATCTCACGGTTCTCATATGTGCCTTATGGCCAAGGGTTCCACGGTATCTCCTACCATGGAACCTCATACTTCTCGTGGTGATAAGGATGAGGATGTTTATGAAGAAGAGGATTGGGTTGTCTCTCTACGCGATAAGGGTAAGAGTGTATTCAAGATTATTTGCAAAGATAAAATTGCTAGCACTCACTTCTTTGAAATCTTGACTACCGCTATTGAGAGCCAAAAACTTATTTGGATGCATGAGAACACCATTGATAAAAAGGGTGCTCTTGAACGAGAGTATGCCGATGATGTAGCATCATTAAAGAATGAACTTGAAGAAGAACAAACCATCAAGGAAGCTCTTGAGGAGACCTTTGCTCTAGAATTGTCTAGAGAAAAGGAAAACCATGATAGAGCTCTTGAGATGGCAAATGAACTAAAGCTAAAAAATGATAAGCTTGTGTTTGTTAATGCTAAACTCCTTGAGGATTTTGAGCAACTCAAAAAGGGCTCAAGGGTCATTGAGAGTGCGCTCACCAAACTCACCGAGTCGCATGAGCAACTTAAAGCTTCTTATCTAAAAGTGCATGCCAACTTGCCTTCTCCTATTGCTATTGATAATGATGCTTGTGCTACTAACTCTACTTCTTGTGAAGCATCTACCTTGAAGGAGAATGTTGAGCTAAGGGCTCAACTTGATTTGCTAACTTGCAATTATGGGAAATTGTAAGAAAATCATGGAAAGCTTTCTAGCTCCCATGAGGATCTTCTAGCCTCTCATGATAGGCTAAAGTTAGCTCATGAGGCTATCATATCTAAGGCAACACCTTGTGAGCCTCATGTGGATACTAGCACTACTACTCAAAATGCTATATTGCCATGTGCTAGTCCTTGTAATTCATCCACTCATAGTATTGCTTTTGTGATGAATTATCTTCCTTGCCTTGTTGCTCTAACAATGAAGGTTCTACTTCCTCTAGTACTTGTGTTGTTACTAACCATGTAGAGGAAATCAAAGAGCTCAAGGCCCAAGTCACTTCCTTGAAGAATGACTTGGTAAAGAGTCATGAAGGGAAATGCAAACTTGACACGATGCTAAGTGTGCAACAATCCCCCAATGACAAGAGTGGACTTGGATTCAAATCCAACAACAAGAACAAGTACAACAACAACAACAACAAGAAGAAGAAGGGCAAAGTACAAGTCAAAGACCCGGCCAAGATTGTTTGCTTCAAGTGCAAAATTGAAGGGCACCATGTTAGATCTTGCCCTTTGAAGAAGAAGCAAAAAGGGAAGCAGCCTCAAGCTCAAACTCATATTCAACCTCAAGTTGAAGAAATTCCACTTCCCAAGAAGAATCAAGCCAATGCTCCCATTGTGGAGAAATCTAGTGAGAAGAAGGAGAAGAAAAGAACTTGCTACATATGCCGTGAGAAGGGCCACATCTCCTCCTTGTGCACTATTGGTACCTCATCCAACTCTATCACCATTGATGATGTTTATTCTCTTCGTAAGGATGAGGGTGGCAATGTGTTTGCCAAATATGTTGGTGCTCAAAGTGGTGTGAAGAAAAGAACCATTTGGGTTGCCAAGCCTATTGTGACTAACCTCTTAGGACCCAACTTAGTTGGGGACCAACAATCCAAAATTTGATCAATAGGTGCTTGTTGGAGGGCATTGGAGACTTGGCTACATCATGAAGAATTAAGGATCTTCATCATTTATATTATCTCAAGCCAAGTCTTTTGGTTATCTTACTTCTATCATATACCCAATGTTCCTTCTTGCGGTAACATGTGCTCAACTCATTTATATTGAAAGTTACTCACCCCTTTGCATGTGTTAGTTTTGTTCCTAACATGTGTTTGTATATGTTGTGCATCCTACTTGTTTTTCCTAAGAAATCAAGTCTATGTATGTTAGGTTGCACACCATGTATTTGTGCTTGTGTTGGAGCCTCTTTGCATCTTGTTGTATCTTATATGGCTCTTATGAGAGATTAATGGACTATAACATTTTGGGAGAGTGATATGCCTTTAGGAATTTCACAATCCTAACAATGTGTGTACATGAGGAATATCACTTAGAATTGATATTGCAAGATTATCTAGTCTCTATGTGGTATGTCATCTTCATGAGAAATTCAAATTCTAATGTTCATTAATATCTCTAGTTGGATCTTATTTGCCTCTTGTGAAAATAAATTCCTTATCACATTATGGGGGAGTAATAAGCTTTGTGCATATTACAATCCTAGGAAATGTGAACATTTGAGGTTGTGTCACATAGAATTGATATTGTAAATTATCTCTCATATGTGACATGTTTTCTCAAACAAGTTCCAATTTGCTTAAATGGCTTCATTGCTAATATCTTTGTGGATGTTATTTGTGAAAGTGGTCCTTAGCATGGTTTTTCACAATGTGTCCCTCAATACATTTTTGGAAAACCATATGCTTCAAGTCATACTATTAATTGCTTTGCATGTTGGTATGAATACTATTAATTGCTTTGCATGTTGGTATGAATACTATTAATTGCTTTGCATGTTGGTATGAATACTATTAATTGCTTTGCATGATGGTATGACTAATTGAAGCTATCAAGAAACTCTCTTTGCATGATGGTTAACTCTTATCTTTTACCATATGCTTTATTTGGTGTAGATATGATCTTACATTTACTTACAAACTACCACCGGGAAATATTTCCTAATACCTTGTGTCCTAGGACAATTGGCAATCTATTATGAGGTAGAAATTTATTGATCATATTTACATTGGCTCTTGTGTTTAAATTGTCTTATTTATTGCCATGAATGTGTTGTGCTTTTACTCCCATGTGTCTTCCTTGCATCTTATAGATCTAATTTGTCTATTCAAACTTTCTTAGCATTTTACTAGATATAGGTAGTGTGATGATCCTAGTTTTGTGCATTTTGTATTCATATGAAAAATCCTAGATAATGCACCAATATTGGGGGAGCTCTTCTATATTTATCAGAATGCTTAACATCTCTTGATCATTATCAAAAATTTGGTTTTGGGAGACATAAAATTTTCTTTTTGGTACGTTGTGCCATCATAAAAAGTGTCGAGAGTTTGGTTTATTTGTTGGAACCTTGCTCTCTTGGGAGTTGGTTATCTCATTCCTTTGTGTTTAGGTTTAATTAGCTTCTTATAATGAGATAAGTCCTTGAAGTCAATCATGTGTTGATTTGATTCTTTGATATAATTTAGACAACCATTGTCTCTTGGTTTATTTGGTATTTTTGTCCAAATTGTATCTTCCTTTGGTTCTTGAAAGTATTGTGCATGCATATTTAATATATGTATATCTTATGGCATGTGTCACTTTCTTTGATCCAATATATAGGGTAAACTCCATCAAATCCTAATTTGGCTAAGATGTGCATGAAATTCAATTTCATATCTATATGCACATAGAATTGTGGAGTTTGTCCTATATGTTGTAGTGTGTCTAACTACTTTGAACCCAATTAGTTTGGGGACCTTTTTGTACTTACCTTTGTGTTAGGTACAATGGATATGCATTGGATGCTTGTCTCACTCTTGGGGAGAAGTGGTGACTCAATGGTAACTTGAGGCAAGCTAGGATGGTCAACGAACACATATCTACTACATCCTCACCAATGCTATCTCGGTAACAAGTATCTTCTCATGCATATTTTTCTAGCATCCAACCATGTGGTTGCATCTTGGCATGAATCTCTTGATTTGCAAATGTTGTGCTTCTTGCTAAAATCTTAATGACATAAGCATCCCAAATGGGCCTATCAAAGATAGTACCCGAGGTTTACTGAAGGCCCAATACCCGAGGAATAAGAAGATTCGGAAGCCCAAGATATATTAAGGAGAGTTAGAGTTGTAATAGGAAGTGTTATTTGTAATCGGCGGGATGAGTTAGAAACCGGCCCGGACTCAGAATTTGTACAAAACAAAACCCTCGGCTCCACCTCCTATATAAAGGGGGAGTCGAGGGACGAAGAGATGATCGAATCATTGTTACAAACCCTAGTTTTCATAATCGTCGAGTACTTTTCGGCTGAAACCTTCGAGATCTACTTGCCCTCTACTTTCAACTAAACCCTAGCCTATAATCCATAGGCATTGACAAGTTAATACCTTGTCAATTGGCGCCGTCTGTGGGAATTAGAGGCGTAAGGATCTGATCTCGATGGCACGTTCAAGATCTTCGACATCATCAACCGCAAGCAACACAATGGATCGAGGTAAACAGATCGCTGCTGGTCTTGTCGATTTTGTTCCCCACCCACCCTCCCGTTTGGATGCATATGCGTACCTGCCGGAGCCTATGGAGATGACGTTCGGAAGTTTTCACTTTCGCGTCGAGAAAGAAGGATCGTATCGTGTCGAAATTCCGATTTCATCGGGATCGTCGCGGTCGATTCCGATTTTTCAAGCTATACATCGTCAACCGAGTCAGGAGAAGAAGAAACTTCGTCGACACGCTACGTCAGCACCAGAAAGAGAAAACTCGCCAAGATCTTCAACGACATGTCGTTTGAGTCATCTGCGGACTCATATATAAGCGATGGCTCAAGCGATGTCGACAGTTACGACTTCATCGACAAATCTATCACAGTGGGCAAGGTCTTCATCAATCTCAACGATGATGTCACCAAACCCAATATAGATCTGAATACAAAATATCATCAGATTTATGCAATTGAGGATCAGGAGGAAACATCTGAGGCTTTCGACGATCTGGGAAATCCATACGTCGATCCCTCCAATCTGCGACAAGGCCTGGGCAACAAATACGTCGGACCAGAGCCGCGAGACAGAGTTCAACTTTCACAAACAGCGTGGGACAGAGCCACGAGAGCTATGAATGGTACAGAACCAATGGCTACCACGGCCACACCAGAGGAATTACAAGCATATCAATATAGACTCGCACGAGCTGCCAGAGAATTGGAAAAACAGACAGCCAAGTTAAACAGAAGAAAAGAGGCAGCTTCGCATCCAGCAGAAGAAGGGCAGATCTAAGTCGACAATCTAGAACTTCGGGTGATAGCCACAGGGAGGCTCGGAACAGAGGAAGGTCAAGGTTACAACACATACCCGAAGCTGAAAGAGAGCACTTGGTTCAAAACCTCGACATGTCCTTTATGTCGATAGATACAAGAGGGAACATTATCCCCAAGACACCAGAAGCTGGGTATATGGCGACACAAGCCTTCATCCTTACATCTAAACCACCTCCAGGTGACCCAAGGGAAACACTATACAATATGGCGATAGCAGGGTTGGAGCTATGGGGACAGCGTTTGTATCAACGCCTCCCGAAGGAGCGGCAAGGCAAAATAGTCCACGACCTGCAGCAGCAACGCGGCAGCCCCCGAAGGACCAAGCGGAGCAAGAGACACGACAGCACAAGCAAGGGTCGATAGCGCGGCAAAGCAGAAGGGATCATCGGCAATCTCCGGAGCTTAACGACGAAGATATGTGCGGCTTGCCATGCTTCACGAGGAGAGTCCGAAAACTCGAGTCCCCTCAGGATTCAAGTTACCCGACAACTTCAAGAAGTTCGACGGCCTTCAAGATCCAGAGGATTGGCTAGTTGATTACCTTGAGATAGTGAAGCTCACAGGAGGAACCAGGGCAACAGCTATGCAAAGCATCCAGGTGCATTTGAGTGGAGCCGCACGATCTTGGATAAAGAAACTCACTCCAGGATCTATTGACAGCTGGGAAAGTTTCGAGGACGTGTTCGTCAAGAACTTCAGATCTACGTGCAAAAAACCTGCGTCGTTAGAGGAGTTAAGAGCATGTCGACAAAAGCCAGATGAGCCAATGAGAAAGTACATTCAAAGGTGGAATATCATCAAAAACTCGGCAGAAAATATATCGACGAGAGAGCAATAGATGCGTTTGTCGCAGGAATCGTGGAGATTTTGTCGAGGACTTGGGAAGGACCAATCCAAAGACAGTATCTGCGTTAATGGAGATAGCAAACAAATGGGCAGATGGAGAAGACGCTGTCTACAACAAACGGCACAGGTCGCCAGAGGAGGACCGTGGTCGAAATTATCAACCGAGGCGACGGTTTCCGCGGCAGTACCAGAACTATGACGCCCAGGGCAAATTTGGCAGTTTTCGGCAAACACAGGAGGAAACAATAGAGATGATTACCAGAGAAGCAGCGAACAGCGAGGTGATAACAGGGATGACTCTCGCAACAACAGGCAAAATAGCGGGCCTAGGTTCCCAAGGCCCTTCGTGTCCCCTGAAGACATGATGAATGGGCCGTGTCAGATGCACTTTTTCATCGACAATAACGGTAAAAGACAGTCAGGACACTTGCAGAAAGACTGTCGGAATTTCCAGGAAATGTTCAGGTATGCAGAGCACGCTAACGCTCGGGCAGCACAGAGAAATCCTCGAGAACCTAGGAGCGAGATTCACTTACCACCTCCTCCCGCGATTACAGAAGACAACCGACATCAGCTCAGAATAGCGGCAGCACCACCACCACCACCCTATGTTGATCCCAACTCTCACGGAGCGGTGTCGATGATTCAGAAGGCAAGGCCGTCAAATAGAGCTCAAAAAGTAATCACACGACAGGTGTTTATGGCAGAAAAAATGCCGCCACCAACTGTCGAGTATCTTAATTGGTCAGGGCAAGATATTGGTTTTACCATAGCAGATCATCCGCAACAAGTCCCTCGACCAGGGCAGTCAGCACTTATCTTGCCAGCAGTCATTGCGGGATTTGATGTCTCTCGAGTGTTCATAGACGGCGGCAGCAGCTTAAACCTCATGTATGCAGACACATTGAGGAAGATGAACATATCCTTAGCGAACTTGAAGCCAACAGACACAAGGTTCCACGGTATCACCGGAGAAGCAAAATTATCCATTGGGAAGATCAATCTCGACGTTCAGTTTGGAACCCGAGAGAATTATAGAATTGAGAAGCTAGAATTTGAAGTCGTGGATTTTCCGTCGCAGTACCACGCTTTGTTGGGACGACCAGCATATGCTAGATTTATGGCGGTGCCACACTATACATACCTGCTGTGGAGATTGCCTGGACCAAAGGGACCAATCACGGTCAAAGGCTTCGCCCTAGCCGATAAGTGCGACAAGGATTTTCATCGACTATCAGAGACTTTCGGGATGCAAGAGTATTTGGCGTCAAAAAGTATGACTGACTACGACGTGCTGCCAGACGTTGGAAGGCCAAATAAAGAATCAACTTTCAATACCGAGAAAATTTCTAAGGAGGTGCAGATTCACCCGACAGACCCAAAAAAGACGACGTCCATTGCAACAAATATGGACACCGCATAGGAAAGCGTGCTCGTCAAGTTCCTCCGTGAGCACTGGAAAATCTTCGCATGGTGTCCCGCTGACATGCCAGGAGTACCCAGGGAACTTGCCGAGCACCACCTCAACTTAGATCCTCTCGCGAGACCAATCAAACAACCCTTGCGGCGTTTGGAACCAAACCGCAAAGCTATGTTATCAGAAATAAATCGACTCAAGGATGCTGGTTTTATCAAAGAGATATCTACGAAGCCACGTGGGCTAACCCAGTGATGGTGCCGAAGAAACACACGAAAGTCCTTCGCATGTGCGTCGACTTTACGTGTCTCAATAAACATTGTCCAAAGGATCACTTTCCCCTCCCGAGGATCGATCAAATTATCGACTCCACGGCTGGATGTGAACGTCTTTCCTTCCTGGACGCATATTCTGGTTATAACCAGATCAGATTGAAAGAAGAAGACGAAGTAAAGACCGCGTTTATTACACCTTACGGCGTGTTCTGCTACAGAACAATGCCCTTTGGTCTAAAAAATGCGGGAGCAACATATCAGAGGATGATGCAGAAATGTTTGGCGACACAGATTGGGAAAAACGTGCAAGTATACATCGACGATGTCGTCATAACATCAAAAAAGGGAGCAACGTTGATCGAGGATCTCAAAGAAACCTTCGACAACCTCGACAAATTCTGCCTGAAATTGAACCCGATAAAGTGTTCTTTGGCGTCCCAGCAGGAGAACTTCTGGGTTTCTAGTTTCAGCAAGAGGGATTGAAGCAAATCCCGACAAAATACAAGCTATAGTAACAATGAGAAAACCAACAAAGTTGAAAGAAATACAGCAGCTAACGGGCGAGTCGCAGCTTTGAGCAGATTCATCACCAGGCTGGGAGAAAAAGCGTTACCATTTTACGCTCTGATAAAACAAGGAGATAAATTTCAGTGGAACGAAGAGGCCGACAGAGCTTTCGAGGATTTGAAGCGCACAATTTCGACACCACCAATTTTGGTGGCGCCGAAGGAAAAGGAACCTCTCTGCTATATTGCAGCCACACCCCAGGTGGTTAGCACGGTGCTAGTTGTAGAAAGAGAAGAAGAAGGAAAAATCCATGGAGTGCAGAGGCCAGTATACTTCGTCAGTTTTATCGCCTCAAAACAAAGGTACCCTCGTACCAAAAGCTAGCATATGGAGTGTTCACAACAGCACGAAAATTGCGACACTATTTTTCGGCACACCCGATCATAGTGGTCAATGAAGCTCCCTTGTCAAATATACTAAACAATCCAGAAGCCACGGGTCGTGTCTCCCTTTGGGGAATCGAACTCTCCCCTCGGGACATCACGTATGAAAAAAGAAAAGCAATCAAGTCGCAAGTTCGCGGACTTCATCGCAGAGTGGATGGAGCCAAAACACAGGACCCCGACTTGTCGAGAACATGGACCATGAACTTTGATGGGTCCAAGAGACTTGAAGGAGCTGGCAGGAGTAGTACTTATATCACCTGAAGGCGACAAGTTAAAATATGTCCTTCGGATGACGTTCCCTAACGCATCCAATAACGAAGCAGAATATGAAGCTCTCATACACGGGATGAAGATGGCGAAAGCTTGTGGTGCAACTCGACTAAAAATCTTTGGCGACTCACAATTAGTGGCTCAAAGTTATGAACCAATGTGACGCGATCAATGCATGATGGCGTACAAGGAGGTGTACAACGAGCTCGAGAAGTTGTTTGATGGATGCGAAGTAAATCATATTAGCAGATTGAGCAACGACGAAGCCGACGTTCTTGCAAACATCGGGTCGCAATGCCTTAAAATTCCGCCAGGCGTATTTTGGGAAGAGATAACAGAGAGATCTACTAAATCGACAAAATCAAAAAAGAAGGAGAAGAAACCCTCGGGGGCTACTAAGGAGGAGAAAGAAGAAGAAGAAGATCAGGACCTGATCATGATGATTCAGATACCATGGATGCAGACGTATATATCATACATCCTCAGGAAAGAAATACCCGATGATCCAGTTGAGGCAAGGCGAGTAATTCGACGCTCCAAAGCTTTCACGGTGATCAAAGGAGAATTGTACAAACGAAGTATTTCAGGCGTCCTGCAAAGGTGTGTCACACCCGAAGAAGGAAGAATAATTCTGAAGGACGTTCACGAAGGAATATGTGGCCACCACGCAAGTAGTCGAGCTATTGCAGCCAAGGTTTTTCGGGCAGGATTCTACTGGTTGACAACAATCGAGGACGCCAAGGAAATAGTAAGAACGTGCGACGCGTGTCAAAGGTTTGCCGCAAAACCTCACTCTCCAGCAGCAGAACTAACACCAATACCATTGTCGTGGCCCTTTGCCCAATGGGGACTTGATATGGTGGGCAAGTTACACAAATCCTGGCCAGGAGGAAAGGAGTATATGCTAGTAGCTGTCGACAAATTTACAAAGTGGATAGAAGCGAAGCCGATAAATTCACCCGACGGAGCGTCCGCAGTAAAATTCATAAAAGGCATCGTCTTCAGATTTGGAGTGCCCCACAGCATGAACTTCACATCCCACGAATTCAAAGATTATTGCAAAGAAGTGGGTATCAAATTGCACTTTGCGTCAGTTGCACATCCTCAAACCAATGGGCAAGTCGAGAAAGCCAATGGCATCATTTGCAATGGCATCAAGAAACGCCTGCTAGGACCACTAGAAAAAGCTCGACATACCTGGCCAGAAGAACTACCAAGTGTGTTGTGGAGCATCCGAACAACACCAAATACGGCGACACAGGAGACCCCATTTTTCCTGGTCCATGGAGCAGAGGCACTGCCAATAGAAATAGAGCACGACTCCCCAGTTACAGAGTATAATGAAGAAACTTCTAAGATAGCGTTGGAAGACGACGTCGACGCACTCGACGAAGCTTGAGATGAAGTACTATCAAGGGTAACCAAATACCAACAGGACTTGAAGAATTACCACAGTCGACGTCTGCGGCCAAGATCTTTTCAAGTGGGAGACCTAGTTCTTCGGCTCACGCAAAAAAGTCATGAAAAACTCGAGTCACCATGGCTTGGCCCTTACATTGTCACGGAAGTAATCGGAGGAGGAGCATACAGGATAAAGGACAAGAAGACAGGGGTGGAGGAGCAAAACCCCTGGAACGTGGCGCAACTCAGGCGGTTCTACGCCTAGAGCTGAAAAATAGTCCTTGTAAAACCTCAATGTACTGAAACGCCCGCGAGTTTTCAGACGCACTCTTTTCCTTTTTCGGGGCACCGAGTGGGGCCGGGAAAGGTTTTTAATGAGGCGGGCTCGCGGTGCTGCAATATAATAAAGATAGTATCAGTATGTTTTTCTTCATCGACACGCTCAAAGTTTCGGACACGACGAATTCCAATATAGCTCTTCGAAAAAAAAAGCCTCGCCTTGGTATTAAAATACCTCGCGAGTAAATAAAGAGAGGAAATAGCACTTAACAAAAAAGTTCGGAGGCCGATTCTCGCTAATACTGCATATTGAATAAATGCCTTGGTTCAAAACCTCGCAATACACAAATACAAAAAATAGCCACCACAACACTCGGGGGCTAGACAAATATAGAAATATGATGATTGTTTCGCAATACAAATCACAATAGTGGGTTACAAAGAAGAAGTTATCTACCCGAGGAAAATAATCAGTCATGATTCAATATATCATCAAGGGTAATTCTATTTTCTTCAGCAGCGCCAAGAAAATCAGCATAATGACCATCTGCAAAAAAGTCGGCATCCATCCGAAGAAGGTCTTCAATCATTTCTTCGGCTATAGGCGAAACCTTCGTGTTAATTCGGTCGACACCAATTCTTCGGCGCCTTACCTTCTCATGAACTGTCGCAACAACTTGGGTCAGGTCAAGCTTCGAGTGGCAAATCTGAAGCATGATAAGGGCAAATCTGGCGCCAGCTACAAGTTGAGCTCTGACAAAATCATGGATCCTGCGGGCATCCTTGAATTTCTCCATTAACTCGGGAAGAGTTTTTGGTTGAACGTTCCGAGGAAACATGGAGTTGTAAACCATAGACAGGTTGGTACAGAAGTTAAGGAAGTCGCGAGTTTGAGAGACGCGATCCTGAAATCTGACAATCTGGCGGGTCCTCTCTGGGGTAGCCCAAAACAGAGAACCATGGTCAAGGGAAAGGTTAACAAGGAAGTTCGTCCTAGTATTTACCCTCTCTTCTTCGGCAATAGCATCAGCAAAGGAACCTATTAAAGCAACGAAGCAGAAAACTTCAAGAAACATAGCATGAAGACGGAAGATATTGGAGGATGAAACAAGCGTACCCGACATATCCGCACTGGCTTCACTCATTAACTCGAGCATGGAATTTTCTCGAGTAGTCACCTTTTCAGCCTCGGAAGCAGCGATTTCCTTAGCAGCCATGGCCTCGCAAGCTTGCTGAAGTGCAATTTTTTCGGCTTCGGATGACTTACGAGATTTCTCCATCATCACAAGTGTTTGCTTCTTTGCATACTGAAGTTGCTGCCGAAGTTCATCCAATTCTCGCGGCAAGGAATCTTCGACAGGTGTGACATCAGCAAGAGTTCTTCTTGAGCGAGAGGAAGAAGGCGAAACATTGGAAGGAGCGGAGGATGGAGTATAGTTATCAAATACCAACTGAAATTTAATGAAACAAGACAACGTCAATCAACAAGGAAAGACAGAGTTTTCATTAATCTTTCGGAATAATTACAAAGGCCTTACAGTGGAGCTAATAAAGTACGTGTCGCCAAATAACTACTTTGGCGACAAGAGCAAAAGAAACAGAGAAAGAAAAACAAAGAGGCATGCAACTAGACCTCCGGCCTTGATGAGCTAGGAGTCGAGGCTGGTTTGATCCCGAGATAGGCCAAGATTTTCTTCGTGTTGGGCTTGGCTGCCTTAATCAGCGACCTCCATCTTGATTGCTCTATCTGATTGGTGTCGCCAACCTTCATCCAATCAACAGATTGTTGGCTGTCAGCGACCAAGGCAACAGTACTCTCGACAGCAATTTTCATGTTTTCCTGGCGCATCTTCAGTCCAAGGTCATCTGATGAATTAAAGCTCTTGGCAAGGGTAAGGAAAGTCGGGGGCTCCTCTTTCTTCGGGAAGAAGTAGGGGAACAGCGCCGACAGTCCCGCACTAGCATTCGCCACGCCTTCACGAATTTCGGCTCCATGAAGCTCAAGATAAGAAAGTGCGTCAAGGAGAGGATCATTGTCGGGATTCTCCAGGTCAAACTCTTGGTTTGTTTGGTCTGCCACATGAAACAAAACGTTGGTCAAAAACAAGAAACAGCGGGTAGCACAAAAATAGAAGAAATCAATAATATTACTTTGAGTGCGTCGACTTTGTGATTTCAGACGCTTGAGGATCCCCTGCTCACGATCAGCCTGTGCAGCTTTGTGCTCATTTAAAGCAGTTTCAGCATCCTCAAGTCTTTTCTGCAGATCCTCGACACGAGCAGTCTTCGCTTTGGCTTCATCAGCCTCTGCTTTGGCTTCACTAGCAACAAGTTCGGCTTTCTTACGCGCCGCTTCACTTTGCTTCAGTTGTTGAGCAAGTGTGTCGGCACGTTTGTTGGCCTCTGCAAGTTTCTCTGTCGAAGTATAAAAGAAAAAGGAAAGGTCAAAAAGGTTGCGACAAAGGACAAGAGCAAGAAGTCAAAAACAAAGACAGCAAAAAAGTTATTACCCTCAGTTCTGTTGGCATGTTCACGATACCCAACGAATTGGGAACCGATGCGAATAAGCTCTTTGACCATGGGCTGTCAAAGAAGAAAAAAAAGAGAGAGAAATATTGGTATGAAAAACGGGTGAAGACATGAAAAAACAAAATAGAGGAAATATAGATATCGACAAACTTACATCGTCCAAGAACAAAGTAGAAGAGCCACCTAACTGAGGGGCAGGCTCAACAATCGTTTCAATTCTTGCCCTTTTTGGTGAAGGCGCAAGGGGGCTTGATGGCGGAGTAGTGGTGACGACGTTCCGTTGAGGAGGCGAAGATTCTTCTCCTTCAACTAGTGTATCCGAAGCAAGCAAAGTATGTGACGTACTCGTACGAGGAGCCACGTCGACAGCTCGTACTTCTCCCTCGTCATCACTACAATTAAAAGAAGACAGCATAAAAAGCAGGACAAGACAAAACATTTCGGGTACAGAGATAAGGAGAAATAAAATAGACTTACGAGCTGACGAAGGATTCAAGATAAGGATCGTAAGTTGCCTTCTGGTGTGAAGGATCAACTTCTTCGGCTTTGGAAGTGCCGGAGTCTTCGACATTATTCCTTTTCCTTTTGCCTTTCGGGGAGACAGCGGGAGGAGGAGATTGTGCCGATGAAGTATCTTCGGAATTACCCGCAGATTTTCGTGAATCCACGGGTTCGTTCACAAAAGATGGAGCTTCCTGATTGTCATCCGTGACAATGGCCCTTTCGTCGACTTCTCCATCCTCAGGAAGAGGAGGAAGAGTAGCCATAGTAGGATGGTTCTGCAGGAAAATAGCGACAAAAGAAAAATTAGAGAAATATCAATACAATGAGATGCAGGGAAAGTTCGGAATAAGAAAAAAATTCGAGAAGACAAAATACCTCGGGGAGAGGATTGGCGGAGCTGTATGGTGTCACGCGGCAAGAGGAGGGAATAGGATCCTTCTTGTTCAGCGAGGACATTCTTCGAATCAGCTTCTCCAAGTCCTTTACAGAAAGATCATTGGAGAGCCTATTGGCGTCATTTGCACCAGCATACGTCCAAAGAGGATTTTTGCGGGCCTGAAGAGGCTGCACTCTAATCCTAAGGAAGTAGGCGGTGATTTGAACACCAGACAGTTCTTGCCTCGAGTATTTTGAAGCTGATGAATACGAGACATAAGTGCTTCTGTCGATGTTTTCTCTTCTTCAGCATCCCAGGAGCGGCGGCGCTGAATTTTAGCACTTCCGTCGAAAGGGGCTATGTTGTGCTCAACAGAATTGGCACTTTCTTCGTGTATGTAGAGCCACCTTTTGCGCCACCCTTGGACAGAATCAGGAAATTTGACGTCGAAGTAATCAACGTCAGATCGAACACAGATAACAACGCCGCCTATGTTATAGGAGGCGTTGTGGGAGCCATTGCGGCGGAGGCAGAAAATGCGTTTCCACAGAGCCCAATTAGGAGGGACTCCAAGGAAGCACTCGCAAAGAGTAATAAAAACAGAGACATGGAGGATGGAATTGGGGGTCAACTGGTGCAGCTGAATCCCATAAACAAAAAGAAGGCCGCGGAGGAAATCGTGAATTGGGGCAGAAAGGCCGCGGATAAGGTGATCAACGAAACTAACCCGGTACTCCATTGGAGGGTTTGGGTAGCTTTCTTCGCTGGGAAAGCGGATGGCGTCCTCTTTCTTCATCAGGCCTAGCCTCTTCAGCAGGTTGATGTCTTGGTTGGAGATTTTAGATCTCTCCCACTCAAGATCTTCAGCGGCCATCTTGGACTCTGGAGTACTGTGGCGAGTAAGTCGCGTGCGCGGTGGCATCAACGGCACTGGAAAAGCAACGTTCGTGTGTGCGGAAGATCAAAGAGAATTGGGCGTAGGGGAAGTTTTTGCAAAGAGGAACAGATGTGCGGCGCAAGCGAAGGAGTGAATGGAGGTTGAAGAAAGGTTTACATAGGAATCGGGCAAAGCAATTCACCGTTGGATGAAAGAAATCGTGTGGCGTTACCGTACGTGCGCTAGGAAAAGCGGAGGACGTGTGTCCCCCACTTGTACGACGTGTCAACGTGGTGGAAACAATGGACCCACAAGGCAGAAAAATCACGACTATTAACAGAGATGAAGTAAATTTGACTAAGGGAAGCATGTCGACAAGAAAAATAAAAGCAGATTGGCGACAGGAGAAGTCATTGAATACTTCGGGAGCCTTTGATCAAATACAAGTTTTTGCCCAAATGCTCGGGGGCTACTTTGACAAAAGTAAAAATTCGAGTATGGCAATATAGAAATTGTGAGAGCCTACAACCAAGCACAAGTCCTTGGCTGTAGCCTCGGGGGCTACTCCCATCGGGAGCGCTGGTCGCGCACCCAAGAAATGAAAAGAAGATCATATCGAGAAATAATGACAATATAGCGGCAAGGTGGACTAAAATGTTGAGCCTACAACCAAGTACAAGTCCTTGGCTGTAGCCTCGGGGGCTACTCCCATCGGGAACGCTGTTCGCGTGCCCGATGAAATTAAAATAGAAAGATAGAAAAGCAAAAAAGTATATTTCGAGTTATAATTAACTCTACATATACTCCCATCGGGAAAACAGTATAAGTCATAATTGACTCGATAAAATGTGCCATTCCAACAGCCGGAAAAGCACTCGACAATATATTCTCAGGACGCCAAAGTTGCGATCAATTTCTGAATGCCGCAAAATTTGCGAAGGTAAGACCCCAGATCCGTTCTGCTGGGCGTGGCATCGCCGAAGACTGCGCTCTTTATCCGTATCAACAGATACGAAGAAAAATCCTAACGGACGCGTTAGGTACTCGATAAATTTGACTGGGACTCGACAGAATGGTAAGACCTTAAGCGGCACCTGTCGAAGTTTACACCAGTATCCCGAGATCATGTCCAGGACGTGATCTTGAAGTAGGTTTTTGCGGATTGCCACTAGAGCAGTTAACTAGTACCTGATCCGTCAGATGAACTAGCCCCAACTACCATTATCCCTGTACAATATAGAATTTTATGTGAAGAAATATAAAAAGGTTACAGTTCTCGAATAAAAATAAACAGTGGAGATTTTCCCTGACTCTACGATTCAAGCAAAATCTCGGGGGCTACTGACATAGGCATCCCAAATGGGCCTATCAAAGATAGTACCCGAGGTTTACTGAAGGCCCAATACCCGAGGAATAAGAAGATTCGGAAGCCCAAGATATATTAAGGAAAGTTAGAGTTGTAATAGGAAGTGTTATTTGTAATCTGGCGGGATGAGTTAGAAACCGGCCCGGACTCTGTAACTTGTACAAAACAAAACCCTCGGCTCCACCTCCTATATAAAGGGGGAGTCGAGGGACGAAGAGATGATCGAATCATTGTTACAAACCCTAGTTTTCATAATCGTCGAGTACTTTTCGGCTGAAACCTTCGAGATCTACTTGCCCTCTACTTTCAACTAAACCCTAGCCTATAATCCATAGGCATTGACAAGTTAATACCTTGTCACTTAACGAAACCTCTTTATTGCGAATGTGAGTAGTTTGAGATGAGCACATATGTTGGGAAGTATATAAAATCATGATCATGATTCATCCATCCCATCTATGCCTATCTAGCAATTTTATTGCATATCAATTCCTCAAGCCTCTCACATGTGCAATATCGATGAAAGTGCAAATTGAGTTATTTCTTTTAGTATCCCCGTGTGTGATACTTGTTGCCTTTCTCAAATGCATCCCAACTATCTTCTATCCCTTGTTGATATTTGTGATGTATTTTAGTTGTTTGTGGTTGAATTTCATGAATGTACAATAAGATAAAATTGAGCCTTTGGCCATGCTATTAAGCAAAATTCTTATTGGTATATTGCATGACTTTGTCTTGGATATCATGCTATATTTCTTGTGTATCTATTTTGTGTGTGCATGTTTCTTTGTGGATAAATATCTTTGTGATATTGCTCACTTAGAGAAACTTATACACATAAGAGATGATACATCTCCATTCGATATCTTATTTATTTGTTGTGTGTTGATTGGTCATGCTAAGCAATATAATTCATTGAAGACTATGATGATGCTTTTTGCTCATCCTTGTAATAGTCTTATAATATGCTTTATCATGCCTTTCACATATCCTCTTGGTTGAGCCTTTTATTATGGTGCCTCTTACTTGTTGCTCAACCATTTGTTTGTTGCAAGTGGTAAGCTTAATTTTCTATCTATGATCTATTACAAATGTTTGTGTTTTAAATGGTAATGAGGGAGTGAGGATTCCATGTTATGCATATTGTATTCAAATGCAACATTTTATTTTATGCATGTACCTTGGGGAGCTTCCTCATTTGATTTAGAACACTATCTTGTGGTGATCATTAGAGTTTGATTCACTTGGTATCTTTTGTTTTTGAATGATATCATGGGAGTGATGATTCCATGTTTGTGCACTTTATACTCCAATGCAAATTGTCTAGTTTTGTGCACAAACCTTGGGGAGCTTCCTCATATTATTTAGAGCAATCTTCTTGATCTTATCATAATATCTATCTTTCTTTTGGTATCTTCCTTGTGGTTCATTTGGTTGCTTGCTTCATTTGTTAAAGCTTCTTGACTTTGTTATCTTTTTGCAATCTTTGATCCTATCTATAATGTGATTCCTTCCGAATATTCGTCATTGGATATGTGCATTTGATTCCACTCAAATTATGAGAAATGCACACGCTATGGAGGAACTCTCACTATATTGGCCTTCTAAATTTTTCACCCATTTCGGCAATTGGTGCCAATGGGGGAGAAGTTTGGAGGGTTTAAGGGAATTTGGTTATGTCTTTGCTTTGTGCTTAAGCATGTGCCTTTATTGCATTGCATCTTGTTGCTTTGCATAGTTGAATATTTAGAGGAAACTCCACTAGGCTTTGAATGCCAATATATGCAATGAAAGTCAAGATCATTCACACATGCATATATTATGGGGGAGTTTGCTCTATATATTCAACTTATTTGTTACTTAAATTCCTTATATAAACCCTCTCAAAGAGATTGTCATCAATTACCAAAATGGGGGAGATTGAAAGTGCATGGAGCCCCCATGTGTGGTTTTGGTAATTAATGACAATCCCTATGGACTAATGTTTGCATTGAGTTATATTTGTAGGAGTTGTCCATAGGCAATTCTTGAACCATTTGTTGGCTTCAAGGTTGCAATAAGAAGAAATTGATGAAGGATATCAAGTGTCAAGTATGTCTTGAAGATGAAGATGAAGTGAGCCCTCAAGTTACTTCAAGACATCAATATGATGAAGAATGGAGAAATGAAGTGCAAGTTCAAGATGATCCATCTCGAAGAGATCCTTTGCTTGAGTCTTGCCATCCACATGGTGGTCATGGTTATGTGAAGATGCGCCGAAGAAGAAGCTCTCCCATGGTAGATCATGGGGGAGCAATCCACAAGACTTCGTCAAGCAAGCACAAGCAAGAAAGGCGTTCCATCTTGTTGAGGTCAAGATCGTCGTCATCGAGCTCAAGTGGAATGCGCAAGTATAAGGTTTGCTCTTGATAGGGTTTCTTTCTCACCGGTCTCATAGTGTAGTTGGAGACCGGTTTATAGTTTAGTTGCCGTACTATCAAGAGGGCTCTCGAGTGAGTATCTCGATCGTATCGTTTGGAGAGAGCTCAAACCTTTGCATCCTTGCATCATCTTTCTTGGTTGTTATTTGGACCTTATCCATGTGATGTTTTAGAACTTGTGCTTATTCTCATGACAAGCTCTAGTTCATCGAAAACGGATTTCGCATAGATCACTTGTTGCGTTTTCGAGTTTGGTTCATCATCTTACTTGGTTTTATTTGGATATTATCCATGTGATGTTTTAGAGCTTGTGCTTATTCTCATGACAAGCTCTAGTTCATTGAGAATGGTTTTTCCACGGGCAACTTGTTGCATTTTCGAGATTGGAGGTTTTACCGGTATGTCTTTTTTAGATAGGTCAAACCTTTCATCATTTGTTTCTATCCTCCCTTGTTGGACTATGATGGTTTCCTGCATGATCTTGTAGAGCTTGTTCCTAGCTTCAAAACAAGCCCAAGATCATCAAAATCGGAGTCCGGATGCTAAAGTTATGCCCGTTTTAGTTTTGGTGTTTCTGCAGTTTACTTGGCCGGATATTTCGGAAATATCCGGGCCGGATTATCCGGCCGGATATTTCGGAAATATCCGGCCCCCCGAAATCGGCTAAGGACCTCAGGAATTGCTGCTCAGTATAGGGGCCGGACATTTGCCCGGATTTTGACCTGGTTTTGTCCTGAGGCCGGATTATCCGGGGCGGATTATCCGGCCTTACTTAGGCCGGATTATCCGCCCCTAGTTTTGCCCAACGGCTCGATTTTCTTGGGGGTATAAATACCCCCTTCTTCCTCCTTGGGCTGTAGCTTCTCTCTCTCTCTCTCCTCCATTGTTGAATTAGAGAAGCTTGCACTATCTCTCAATCCCTCCATGATTCTTGCCCCCATTTGAGGGAAAAGAGAGAGGAGATCTAGATCTACATTTCTACCAATCAAATCCATCTCTTTGTGAGTGGAACTCTCTAGATCTTGATCTTGGTGTTCTTTGTGAATTCCTTTGTTCTTCCTCTCTTATTCCCCAATAGCTTTTGTAGCTTTGTTGGAATTTGAGAGAGAAGGACTTGAGCATCTTTGTGGTGTTCTTGCCATTGCATTTGGTGCATCGGTTTGAGTTCTCCACGGTGATTCGTGGAGGTGAAAGCAAGGAAGTTGTTACTCTTGGGTTCTTGGAACCCTAGACGGATTCTAGGCCTTTGTGACGGTTTGTTGGGAGCCTCCAATTAAGTTGTGGATGTGTGCCCCAATCTTTGTGTAAGGCCCGGTTTCCGCCTCGAAGGAAATCCCTTAGTGGAACCGTGACCTAGGCCTTTGTGGCGAGGGTCACCGGAGATTTAGGTGAGGCGCCTTCGTGGCGTTCGGTGTGTGGTGTGAGTACCGCATCTTGGGGTGAGGCCTTTGTGGCATTGGTGTGCATCGAGCAACCACACCTCAAGGTGAGCCTCTTGTGGCGTTCGGGAGCACTAAGCAACCGCACCTCTCCACCGGAGATTAGCACTCGCAAGAGTGTGAACTCCGGGATAAATCATCGTCTCCCGCGTGCCTCGGTTATCTCTATACCCGAGCTCTTTACTTATGCACTTTACCTTGTGATAGCCATCGTGCTTGAAGTTATATATATCTTGCTATCACATACTTGCTTGTATTGCTTAGCATAAGTTGTTGGTGCACATAGGTGAACCATTGCTTAGAATAAGTTGTTGGTGCACATATGTGAACAATAGTATATAGGCTTTGGGCTTGACAAAGTAAACGCTAGTTTTATTCCGCATTTGTTAAGCCCATCTCGTAAAAGTTTTAAATCGCCTATTCACCCCCCCCCCTCTAGGCGACATCCGTGTCCTTTCACAAGGAATAAGAAGAATGCTTCGAACAAGATACATCACCATCATCTGGGAACAGGTGGCTACAGACCTGCCATGCCTAAGTGGGATAAAGCTGAGGCCGAAATGCACGCTGCAGGGATCAAGCCAGCTACAGAGGGTTGGCCCCTGAGGGCAAGAAATTGGATACTTGCGCATGGGTCATCTTATGACCCACAAACATGGCAGCTTATACACAATAATGAAATAATTATTGTACCCCACAATCTATTCTTGAAGCAATCAAAGAGGTTGAAGAAGGCAAGTTCAAACCCGACAGAGAGAATGATGAGCTGACAAAGGCCCTCAAAAATAAGGAACACCCAGGACGAACACGAGACTTTGGGCCAGATGTTCCTTGGATCCTTGGGTTTCCCGAGGACAAGGAAACTTATAAAAGCCGAGCTAGATCAAAGAAGCGGGAGCTGGAGCGGTTGCAGAAGCTAGAAACAAGTAACGTGGAACTGTATGACATGATTCACAACTTACAACAACAAGTGACTCAAAAGGGGTCAACTGCTGAGCTGCAGCAAGATCCTGGGTTCGATAGTATTGCCAACCCATCTAAAAAAAAGCAGCGTGTCTTTCACGGGGGTCCCGGTTGATGATGCACATGTTGATGAGGCACCTATGGATCGCTACCCTATGGACGGTATCATGGAGAAGACAAACTGTGAGCTACACTAGTCAATGAAGAACATATCCATGAAGGTGGCGGTTGGGTTTGTTTTAACTTGTGAACCAAGAGCACGCTGGCATGGAAATAAGATTCAAGTTGGCTATGCTCGTGTCGGGGTGGATGAAATTGTACCGGGGTGTGAGTCATTGGAGCTTGACATCCCTGGACCTAAAGGGGAGTCGACACTGCGAGAAGCGATGGATGTTATCATTCTATGGCCAAAGGAAAATAGTGTTTCCAGGATCAGCGCCAAGGCCACCATTTCCTCCGAGGAGGCATCTAGCACCTCGAAAGCCATCATCTCCTCTAGCTTCTCCAATTCCACCACTCCATCAGCAAGAAGCAAATCCTCCAAAGCCACCATCTCCACCAACTTCTCCAAGTCCACCTCTCCATCAGCAAGATCCAAAGCCATCGGCTCCTCCAGCACCTCCAAAGCCATCGGCTCCTCCAGCACCTCCAAAGCCATCGGCTCCTCCAGCACCTCCAACACCATCGACTCCTCTAGCATGTCCAAAGCGGAAGAGTGCCAATACCTCCAAGTCGACCCCCCCCCCCAGCAGCAAGAAAATGGCCTTATCTAAGGAAGACGGGAAGTGGTGTATCTTGCGGGAAACAATTTCCGCAGTTGGAGAACATGCAAATCAATCGATCCCCCTGCTCAAGTTGTATAACGACAAGAACATATGTCTGGCTGATAAAGCGGGACAACTAGGTCTTACTATTGGTCAATATTTGCGTGTCGATCCAATACCCGACCCTGATGAACTAGCATGGAAATATGTCCGCGGGCAGCCTCTGGTAAGACCTCGGATGATACCACTCCTACTACAACATATATGGCTCAATTGCATGAGTGGTATCTATAATAAAGACGGCGGGTCGCAATTATCTAATGGTGGTAGTAAAAAAGAAGCATTACTTCCGTGAAGACTCCATATCTACTGAGATTGAAGAATTGTATCAGTTCTTCAATCTAGACACCCTCGACAAATCTGTTGTTAGTTCTTATTGTTCGTAAGTTATTTATTTCTGTAATTAAGTTTCTTGGGCACTGATGTCTACTTCCCCCTCCTTTTCCTGTAGACAGTGTTGGGCCTCCAAGAGCAGAGGTTTGTAGAACAGCAGCAAGTTTTCCCTTAAGTGGATCACCCAAGGTTTATCGAACTCAGGGAGGAAGAGGTCAAAGATATCCCTCTCATGCAACCCTGCAACCACAAAGCAAGAAGTCTCTTGTGTCCCCAACACACCTAATAGGTGCACTAGTTCGGCAAAGAGATAGTGAAATACAGGTGGTATGAATAAGTATGAGCAGTAGCAACGGTGCCAGAAAATAGCTTGGGCGTATAGTTGATGGTGGTAGTATTGCAAGTAGTAACACAGTAAAACAGAACAAGAAGCGATAGCAGTATTTAGGAGCAAGGCCTAGGGATTACACTTTCACTAGTGGACACTCTCAACATTGATCACATAATGAATAGATAAATGCATACTCTACACTTTTGTTGGATGATGAACACATTGCGTAGGATTACACGAACCCTCAACCGGAGTTAACAAGCTCCACAATTTGTTCATATTTAAGTAACCTTATAGTGTAAGATAGATCAACATAACCAAATAGATCACATCAATACCATCATAGCAATAGTTAACTTCGCAATCTACAAGAGATCATGATCATAGCATAAACCAAGTACTAACACGGTGCACACACTGTCGCCTTTACACACGTGCAGGAGGAATAGAACTACTTTAATAACATTACTAGAGTAGCACATAGATGAATTGTGATACAAAACTCATATGAATCTCAATCATGTAAAGCAGCTCATGAGATTATTGTATTGAGGTACATGGGAGAGAGATGAACCACATAGCTATAGCGAAGCCCTCAGCCTCGGGGGTGGATTACTCCCTCCTCATCATGGAGGCAGCGATGGCGGTGAAGATGGCGGTGAAGACGGCGGTGGAGATGGCTCCGGGGCAATTCCCCGGCAGGTGCCGAAACAGAGTTCTGTCCCCGAATTGGAGTTTCGCGATGGCGGCGCCCCGGAGTCTTTCTGGAGTTTCGTCAATTGGTATCGAAGTTTTAGGTCACGACGGCTTAAATAGGCGAAGAATCGGAGTCGGAGGGTCTCTGGGGGGCCCACACTATAGGGGGCGCCCCCGGCCACGCCGGGGTGTGGTGTGGGCCCCCGGGCTCCCCTCTGGTCCTTCCCGGTGTTCTGGATGCTTCCGATGAAAATAGGAACTTGGGCGTTGATTTCGTCCGATTCCGAGAATATTTCGTTACTAGGATTTCTAAAACCAAAAACAGCAGAAAAGCAACTGGCCTTCGGCATCTCGTCAATAGGTTAGTTCCGAAACGCATAAAAATGATATAAAGTGTGAACAAAACATGTTGGTATTGTCATAAAACAAGCATGGAACATCGGAAATTATAGATACGTTGGAGACGTATCAGCATCCCCAAGTTCCTACTCGTCCTCGAGTAGGTAAACGATAAAAGATAATTTCTGAGGTGACATGCTACCAACATAATCTTAATCATACCATTGTAAAGCATATGAGATGAATGCAGCGATTCGAAACAATGTAAATGCAATGAGTAAACAATTGAATCATATAGCAAAGACTTTTCATGAATAGTACTTTCGAGACAAGCATCAATAAGTCTTGCATAAGAGTTACTCATAAAGCAATAAATTCATAGTAGAGACATTGAAGCAACACTATGGAAGATTAAGTTTTAGCGGTTGCTTTCAACTTGTAACATGTATATCTCATGGATAGTTGTCAATGCAAAGCAATATAACAAATGCAATAAGCAAGTATGTAAGAATCAATGCACAGTTACACAAGCGTTTGCTTCTTGAGGTAGAGAGAGATAGGTGAACTGACTCAACAATAAAAGTAAAAGAATGGTCCTTCAAAGAGGAAAGCATCGATTGCTATATTTGTGCTAGAGCTTTTATTTTGAAAACATGAAACAATTTTGTCAACGGTAGTAATAAAGCATATGTATCATGTAAATTATATCTTACAAGTTGCAAGCCTCATGCATAGTATACTAATAGTGCCCGCACCTTGTCCTAATTAGCTTGGACTACCGGATCATCACAATGCACATGTTTTAACCAAGTGTCACAAAGGGGTACCTCTATGCCGCCTGTACAAAGGTCTAAGGAGAAAGCTCGCATTGGATTTCTCGCTATTGATTATTCTTCAACTTAGACATCCATACCGGGACAACATAGACAACAGATAATGGACTCCTCTTTTATGCATAAGCATGTAACAACAATTAATAATTTTCTCATATGAGATTGAGGATGTATGTCCAAAACTGAAACTTCCACCATGGATCATGGCTTTAGTTAGCGGCCCAATGTTCTTCTCTAACAATATGCATGCTTAACCATAGGGTGGTAGATCGCTCTTACTTCAGACAAGACGAACATGCATAGCAACTCACATGAAATTCAACAAAGAGTAGTTGATGGCGTCCCCAGTGAACATGGTTATCGCACAACAAGCAACTTAATAAGAGATAAAGTACATAATTACATATTCAATACCACAATAGTTTTTAAGCTATTTGTCCCATGAGCTATATATTGCAAAGGTGAATGATGGAATTTTAAAGGTAGCACTCAAGCAATTTACTTTGGAATGGCGGAAAATACCATGTAGTAGGTAGGTATGGTGGACACAAATGGCATAGTGTTGTTCGGCTCAAGGATTTGGATGCATGAGAAGTATTCCCTCTCGATACAAGGTTTAGGCTAGCAAGGTTGTTTGAAGCAAACACAAGCACGAACTAGTACAGCAAAACTCACATAAAAGACATATTACAAGCATTATAAAACTATACATCGTCTTCCTTGTTGTTCAAACATCTTACTAGAAAATATCTAGACTCTAGAGAAACCACTCATGCAAACCAAATTTTAACAAGCTCTATGTATTTCTTCACTAATAGGTGCAAGGTATATGATGCAAGAGCTTAAACAAGAGCACAACAATTGCCAAGTATCAAGTTATTCAAGACATCATACCAATTACTACATGTATCATTTTCCAATTCCAACCATATAACAATTTAACGAAGAAGAAAACTTCGCCATGAATACTAAAAGCTAAGAACACATGTGTTCATATGCAACAGCGGAGCGTGTCTCTCTCCACACAAGCATGATGTAATCCAATTTATTCAAACACAAACAAAAATAAAAGCATACAGACGCTCCAAGTAAAGCACATAAGATGTGATGGAATAAAAATATAGTTTCAGGGGAGGAACCTGATAATTTGTCGATGAAGAAGGGGATGCCCAAGGCATCCCCAAGCTTAGACGCTTGAGTCTTCTTGATATATGCAGGGGTGAACCACCGGGGCATCCCCAAGCTTAGAGCTTTCACTCTTCTTGATCATAGTATATCATCCTCCTCTCTGACCCTTGAAAACTTCCTTCACACCAAACTTCTCATAAACTTCATTAGAGGGGTTAGTACATAATAAAAACTCACATGTTCAGAGGTGACACAATCATTCTTAACACTTCTGGACATTGCTCAAAGCTACTGGAAGGTAATGGAACAAAGAAATCCACCCAACACAGCGAAAGAAGCAATGCGAAATAAAAGGCAGAATCTGTCAAAACAGAACAGTCCGTAAAGATGAATTTCTAATAAATACTTCCGTTGCTCAGATCAGAAAACTCAAAACTAATGAAAGTTGCGTACATATCTGAGGAACACGCACGTAAATTGGCATATTTTTCTGATTTTTCTACAGAGAGAAAATCCCAGATTCGTGACAGATAGAAATCTGTTTCTGCGCAGAAATCCAAATCTAGTATCAACCTTCGATTAGAGGCTTCACTTGGCACAACAAAACACAAAACTAAGATAAGGAGAGGTTGCTATAGTAGTAAACAACTTCCAAGACACAAATATAAAACAAAGTACTGTAGCAAAATAACACATGGGTTATCTCCCAAGAAGTTCTTTTCTTTATAGCCATTAAGATGGGCTCAGCAGTTTTAATAATCCATTCGCGGGAAATAGTATTTGAAGCAAAAGAGAGCTTCAAGAGGCAAATTCAAAACAAATTTAAGTCTAACATGCTTCCTATGAAGAGGAATCTTGTACACAAATGAATTCATGAAGAACAAAGTGACAAGCATAAAAGGATAAAACACGAGTAACTTCAAGATTCTCAACATAAAGAGGGGAAACTTAATATTATTAAGATGCATATAACCATATTTCCCTCTCTCATAATAACTTTCAGTAGCATCATTAATGAAATCCACAATATACCCATCACTTAAAACATGCTTATCATGGTTCATATGCATAGAAGTACCATTAAATTTGGCATAAGAAGAGTTATTCTCATTAATAGTAATTGGAGCAAGATTATTATCAAGAATTTGAACATGGTAAACAAGTTGCCTATTAAAAGAATTGTTTTTGGTAATCCAATCATGACTATGACAAGTTTCATAAGGATAGTTAGAACCTATATCATAGCATTCTTTATAATAATCATCAAAGATCGGAGGCACAGTGTCATCATAAGAAATAGAATAGTTATCTTTCACAGTCGGTTTATCTATGACCATACCATCATTGTTATTAGAAGGAGATGTATCAAACACATAATGATCAGTAGCAAAAGGATTTTCAAACACCTCTTCCCCAAGCTTAGAGCTTTCTATATCATTATGGGAGGAAGCATGGATAGCACTGACACTATGGCAATTATTATCATCATCATTTTCAGAATTAATTTCCCAGAGATTTGCAATATCAAAAGTAGTGTGCTCATTCAAATCATGATTGCTAATGTATGTAAAGGGCATAGGAAGATCATCATATTCAGATTCATTATCACAATAATCATTAGGAGCAACATACTTACGGTTACCTAGCGTTATCTCATTCACGCGGGGATACGCCGTTACCTCTTTCTTTTTATTCTCCTTCTTCTTCTTCTTCTTCTTCTTCTTCTTCTTCTTCTTCTTCTTCTTCTCCTCGTTCCCTTCTTCAGGAGGAAGAGGCTTGAAGGGTGGCTTGTCCGCATAACCTGATTTACTTTCAGAAACAATAGAAGAAACTTGGGAGGATCCCTCCTTTTCATTAATTAGTTGAAAACACACAGCGGTCCTATCATATTTTGGCAAGGTGTCATCTTCTAAAATATTTTGTATGTAAGTATTTGTATGGCTATTATCAATGCAATAAGAAAAACACCCATGAAAGACATCATCAATATCAAGATCACTCATATGTAACAAAGAGATTTTTCTCGACAGTTCTTCACACCCCAAAAATAAAGTAAGTTCATCATGCTGATTAGGAGTAATTTCATCATCACAATACAAATTTGCAGCACTCATTGGGTTCAAATTATCATTGGAGGAGCATTGAAAATTAAAATGACCCACTTCATGGCAAACTTCACAAATAAAAGGATAGAGGGCACAAACTTTTTTACCAAGATCATCTAGAGCCCTAAGCCACTTCCTAGTTTTTTCATTAATATGATGGATGCAATATTCATCTTTGACTTGATTAATTCCACAAGGTCTATGCATTCCACAAAAATTAACATGCTTATAAGAAATAGCATTTTTAGGAGTTTGAGCATGCTTATTGCAATAATTAACAACAATTTCATTCTTCATGCAAGCCTCTTTAAAAGGTTCATGATACTTATCAAAATTATTTTTAGGCAATTCAAAATGAGAAGCAAAGGCTTTATAAAGATTTGCAGCAACTTGAGAGTCAAGACCATAAGTAGCACTCATATTTCGAAATTTATCGGTATCCATAAAAGCTTCAATGCATTCATAATCATAATTTATACCTGACTCTTTACCTTCATTGTTCTCCCATCCTTCAGCGTTGTCCTCGATCCGATCAAGAAGATCCCACCTAGCTTCAACCTCTTTGCTTGTGAAAGATCCTTCCGAACAGGCATCCAGATAGTCCTTGTGTTGTCCTGAAAGTCTCGCATAAAAATTGTTAACAATAATATTACGGGGGAGCTCATGAATGGGACATTTGAGCATTAGTGATTTCAATCTCCCCACGCTTGAGAAATACTCTCTCCATCACGAGGATAAAAGTTATAAATATAATTCCTATCAATATGCACTTCATGCGGAGGATAAAATTTAGAATAAAAGAGAGATGCAATTTCCTCCCAACCAAGAGAATGTCTATTCTCCAACAATTTATACCAATGCCCTGCTTTACCAGACAGCGAAATAGTAGCTTCTTCCTCACTTCATCCATAGAGATACCTGCACACTTGAATAACCCACATAATTCGTGCAAAAACAGTAAATGATCTCTAGGATGGACAGTTCCATCCCCTTTATAGTGGTTGTCCATAACACGTTCAATAATTTTCATGGGTATTTTATACGGAATACTTTCAGCAGGTGGATTTAAAATATCAGAAGCATTATTAGAGTTATCGCATATGGGAGATAAAGCATTATCAGAACAAATTTTCTCCCCTAAAGATGGGAAGCTAAAAAGATCACAAAAACTAGCTTCCCCAAGCTTAGACTTCTCCATAGCATTAGCAGTAATTGCATTCATACTAATAACATCGCTACTAACATGCAAATATGGTTCCATAGGTTTTTTAATTTTCGCATCAAACAATTCTAAATCAGGAAAAAGATTAAAAAGCTCACCAATTTTTTTGTTGTTTTCCATTATGCCTAACTAGTGTAAACAAGAAACAAAAAGATGCAATTGCAGGATCTAAAGGAAATAGCTTCGAGTACTTACAACGGAAAAATAGCTTGGTAGCCGAGGTCCGGAGTGTGAGTACCTTTTACCTTTCCTCCCCAACGGCGCCAGAAAATGTGCTTGATGTCTACTTCCCCCTCCTTTTCCGTAGACAGTGTTGGGCCTCCAAGAGCAGAGGTTTGTAGAACAGCAACAAGTTTTCCCTTAAGTGGATCACCCAAGGTTTATCGAACTCAGGGAGGAAGAGGTCAAAGATATCCCTCTCATGCAACCCTGCAACCACAAAGCAAGAAGTCTCTTGTGTCCCCAACACACCTAATAGGTGCACTAGTTCGGCGAAGAGATAGTGAAATACAGGTGGTATGAATAAGTATGAGCAGTAGCAACGGTGCCAGAAAATAGCTTGCTGGCGTATAGTTGATGGTGGTAGTATTGCAGCAGTAGTAACACAGTAAAACAGTAACAAGAAGCGATAGCAGTATTTAGGAGCAAGGCCTAGGGATTACACTTTCACTAGTGGACACTCTCAACATTGATCACATAACAGAATAGATAAATGCATACTCTACACTTTTGTTGGATGATGAACACATTGCGTAGGATTACACGAACCCTCAATACCGGAGTTAACAAGCTCCACAATTTGTTCATATTTAAGTAACCTTATAGTGTAAGATAGATCAACATAACCAAATAGATCACATCAATACCATCATAGCAATAGTTAACTTCGCAATCTACAAGAGATCATGATCATAGCATAAACCAAGTACTAACACGGTGCACACACTGTCGCCTTTACACACGTGCAGGAGGAATAGAACTACTTTAATAACATTACTAGAGTAGCACATAGATGAATTGTGATACAAAACTCATATGAATCTCAATCATGTAAAGCAGCTCATGAGATTATTGTATTGAGGTACATGGGAGAGAGATGAACCACATAGCTATAGCGAAGCCCTCAGCCTGGGGTGGATTACTCCTCCTCATCATGGAGGCAGCGATGAAGATGGCGGTGAAGACGGCGGTGGAGATGGCTCCGGGGCAATTCCCCGTCCGCAGGGTGCCGAAACAGAGTTCGTCCCCGAATTGGAGTTTCGCGATGGCGGCGCCCGGAGTCTTTCCGAGTTTCGTCAATTGGTATCGAAGTTTTAGGTCACGACGGCTTAAATAGGCGAAGAATCGGAGTCGGAGGGTCTCTGGGGGGCCCACACTATAGGGGGCGCGGCCCCCTAGCCGCGCCGGGTGTGGTGTGGGGCCCCCTCCCTCTGGTCCTTCCCGGTGTTCTGGATGCTTCCGATGAAAATAGGAACTTGGGCGTTGATTTCGTCCGATTCCGAGAATATTTCGTTACTAGGATTTCTGAAACCAAAAACAGCAGAAAAAGCAACTCGGCATCTCGTCAATAGGTTAGTTCCGGAAAACGCATAAAAATGATATAAAGTGTGAACAAAACATGTTGGTATTGTCATAAAACAAGCATGGAACATCGGAAATTATAGATACGTTGGAGACGTATCAGGCACACCTCATTCATTGCATTTATCATCACTATATTCTTTTATACGCATTATGCAGATGGAAGATTCTCGAATGTAGAAGAAAGGAGTCTATAAATTGGGTTCATTGACCCATATGTCGTTAATTATGCTACGGTATCCCAATATCCCAAGGACACAGAGGCCAACTTTCTAAAAAAAATAATGAAGCAACATACCCTTGGGTACATATTATTTCCTTACAATTTCAAGTGAGTGCTTCTGTCTTTATACATATTCTATTTTGCTTACAAACTTATAAGTGTAATTAATGAGTTATGCATGCATGCGCAGTCACCACTATCTTCTCTTCGTTATTAGAGTTGACCATGCAAAAATATATATCATGGGCCCATTAGATACAGAACCCGAGGAGTACAGCAGCGTGATTTGCATGCTCAACAGGTAATTTGAATCATTATCACACTATATCGGCATTTGTCGTTCATGTCCTGATAAAATTACTATCACAGATGTTGGGAAGAATTCATCACAGAGGTGACCGGTCAATGGGCACTGGAGCTGCGTTATGAAATGCTCCATGCAAGTACCTAGTACTAGTTTCAATATATATACCATTATCATGCTTGATTATTTTTTGATTGAATTCTATTCTCGTAAAGTGCTTGAGGCAGCCATTGGGGACCAAGTTATGTGCATACTACGTTTCCGAGTTCATCAACATGGTGATTAAGCGACGCATAGATTACACAAACATTCGAGTACGTCAAAAATATTCACAATTATTTTTAATTACGATGATTTGAAAACACACAACTCGTATATTCATATATGATCTTATTCTTTATAGATCGAAGACAGGTGGGGGGGACATCCTACCACAGCCATGCCTACGACAACTTCAGGAGGAAATGTCGCAATTTTTTCTTACTGAGGTCATACCTGAAAATGGGTAATACTTTTACCCGTTTAACCAATTGTAATTCAATGATCTCCATGTAATAGAATAGATGCATCAACATGTATGATCATCGAGCTCCCATGGCTACCAATTGAATATATATGTGTGTGATCGTAAGCGAAAATATGTTATATATATTCATCAACGTGTGCAGTATAAATGTATTACCGTAGAATATGTAATGAAAAAGAATTTAATGAAAATGAAAAGCACAAAAAACAGGGGCTAGAACCCTAAACCCTGGCGTGGACTTTAGTCCCGGTTTGTAACACCAACTGGGACTAAAGGTCCGCTAGCTAGAGCGGTCCGTCGCTGCCACGTGTATGACCTTTAGTCTCGGTTTATAAGCCAACCGGAACTAAATGTTAGGGCTTTAGTCCCGCTTTGGTAGTCCCGGATGGGAAACCAGGACTAAAGGTCCTTCCAAACCGGTGGCAAAGACCCATTCTATACCAGTGAGATCAGGCGCCTAATATGGCGCATTTTTTTAAATAATACACTTTTTTTGTTTATTTTAGAAGTAATACTCGTTTTTAGGTTTTTTCACGAATAATACACCGTCGGGTTCGTTGAACCCGAAATTTAAAACTCGGGGTAGAGGAGCCCGAAAATTCAAAATAGGGGTAGAGGAACCCGACTCATTCTTTTGACGAGAGGAGAAGAAGGAGAAAGAAAAGGAAAAGAAAGAATCGGGTTTTAGAAACCCGATATTAGTGAATCGGGTTAGGCGACCCCGAGATTCCCGCATATTTCGGGTTACTCTACCCCGATTTTGAAATTTTGGGTTCCTCTACCCTAATTCTGAAATTTCGGGTTCCTCTACCCCAATTCCTTCTTTTTCGCGCGGAAACAGAATTAGTCGGGTTCCTCTACCCCGATTTTTGAAATTTCGGGTTCCTCTACCCCGAGTTTCAAATTTCGGGGTTCCTGAACCTAACAGTGTATTATTTCTGAAATATCTCAAAACCGAGTATTATTTCTAACATAAACAAAAAAAAATGTATTATTTAAAAAAAATCACCCTAATATGTATCGGTCGACGACCGATGTAATCACCAATCCAGAATTTTTTCTCTCGTTTACTGTGTGTAGTCAGTTGGGCTGTTCACATGGGCTTCAGCCATGAGCAACTTGGCGGAACGAATGTGCTATGTCCATTTGAGGTGTTTTAATTTTTATTTTTAAACTCCGAGCTCCCGATCCACTACTAATACTAACTCACTGAAAGTTCAAACAACCTGCGTGTAGCTCGAAAAAACCTAGGTGCAGCCCATGCGTAATTAGAAAAACGCAGGAGCAACCCACACAATTAGGAAAATTAGGGTTACTACCCACACGCAACTTGAAAAGTCAAAGTTACAAGCCATACGCAACTAGAAAATTCACATCTACACCTCATGCATAACTGCAAAAAGCACAGTTACAACATGCGCACAACTGGAAAATCAAAGTTGCAACCCGCGTAAGAAAAAAAAAACCCCAGTTGCAACCTACCTGCAGCTGGAAAAAATCTTTGCAACCGGTAAAAATCATAGTTACAACCCGCATGCAACTGATATTTACCAGTTTCACATGGATTAACTGAGTCTTCACCGGTTCCACTTGGATTGTAAATAAGATTTTTTTTCCGATTACACCATGGATGTAACTAGGGAGAAACCGAGCTACTACCAATTGCACATGTGTTGAAACTATTTTTCAGTTACACTATGGTTGCAACTTTGGAAAAGCTAAAATTAGGCTAGTTACACATGTGCTGCAACTGAATTTCTTTTAGTTACACACGTAATGCAACTGAGCCACATGAGTAGGTGTAACTGAGATTTTTTTAGTATTTATAATGTACCAACTTAACTAATCTATCAGTTTAAGCACATAGTATTATGAGTCTCAACTTCACGCTCTTGTTTTAGAATGTCAAAAGTGCATACTGCGCAACAAAAAACAAAGAAAAAAACTAAAAGTCATGTACTGCAAAAGCCCACGCTCACAACAAGCAGCACGAGCATGAAGCCCACGGCAAGAAACAAAGCAGCCCAGGAAAAGCATCAGCGAGGGACTCGTTACTCGTACAGCCCAACGGGCTGCACGCATCTTAGCATAACAAATCCAACGGCTGACGAAGTAACTGAGACTTAATAAAAATTACTCGTCTGATTTCTAGCAAAACTGCAGTTATTAACTCCTAAATTCCTTTGTGTATGTTATCTTATGGTCTCTGTTGCAGCGAAAGGAGGACAAATAGCAGATGGTTACAAATGGCGGTTGTTGGAGTTGATTATCACCTGGATTTATGTCCTGTGGTGGTCACTTAACAGATTATGTAGTACTTGCAATGTTATTTCACACTGTTGTCCTTGGACACTAACTGTTTATTATAAACTGTTAAGCTTGTTTCATTTCTTTTATGCAGTGGCTGGAAGCAGTATTTGCCTTTAATCTGAAAAGAAGTTGATCCACAATCCATCACCTTTAACATTTTGAAAAGAGATGGAGGCACTCATCACAGGATCACAGTTTTGGAAGAATCTGAGGAAGGCTTGCTGTATCTCAGGACCATGATCTGCGTGCTCATATTCTTCCTCCACTACACATGCAAAAGTTCTCTCGTAACTTCAGACGTGCCAGGATGCCAGCACCTAAATGGACACATGAATGTAGTGTGCATGGGGAGCATTCAGTTCTACTATTAGCCGGCCATGGTCCAATCAACTGTTTTTACAAAAGCCCCCAAAGAGGATGAGCGATAATATTAGAAAAGTAAGAGATGACAAAAAGCTTTTTCTCTAATAGCAAGCGACATGACAAGCTTTTCCTTGCCCATGCATGTGACAGTATCACAAGAGAATATGGGTAACATTTGTTCTCCCTCATGCATGTCACCGAGAAGATATTGGAACCAAAGATATCCCTCTAAAGAAAAGGCAAGATTTGGAACTAAAGCCCCATCGCCTTACTTTTTTATCTTTGTAAGTTTCCTTGGAGATGGAATATTTCATCACACATGTGTATCTCGTAAAACTATTAAATAATCAATCATGTGAAGAAATGGACCAATTCAATTGAACAAATACTAGCTTTACAAAGGTATACTTTCTTTCTTTTCCAAAATGTTAGCTTCTTTGCTCAGATATGTGACAAAAATAAAAGTAAAATGGTGTACAATTAACCAATGAAGCAATAATACAATCACAAAGCAAAAAAAAATTGTATGGTATACTCTGATTAATTTATACTAACTGGCTGTCAATTTGACCAAAAAGACCACGATAAACGATGATTGTCACAATGATTTTGCATTGATCAGCGTGAGCAACCGACGGTTATGACCTCCTCTTGTAATGTCACCTTTGTTTTCTGTACTCTCCTTTATCTTTTTTTTTTTCTGTTTCTCCCTTTTGCTTTCCCTGCAATATCATCTTTGTCTCTTTAGACATGCAAATGTAAGCACTCAAATGAAACTTCCATCCCGCTATTTAGACACATTGGGTGAAGAGAAAGGTAAATCTTGAGAGAAGATGTTTGTGTGTGTGGCCGGTGGTGGACTGGGGGGATAAAAGCTGGGTTTCGGTTTTGTTGGAAACTTTGCCTTTTGGGTGTTTCTTGGAAGCCACTCCTCCTATATGCTGCAATGCCTGTGTACTTTTTAGTCTTGTAGCCTATTGTTGTATGTATGCTAATCCTACCATGGCAATAATGATGGTACGGTGTCAGGGTTTTGGCTGGCCTTTGGGTACCTCTCCGAGACTGGCTACAGAACAAGGTGCATGGCAGATATGTTTGCTCGTTCACCCATGATGATCCTGGTTTTCAGAATGCCAGAAGGATGGGTATTGGCACTGCCATCCTGTGCCCTCCTTGCCACCTGATGTTTCCTGAAAAAGAGGGCTACATGATTAGAAGTGCTCCAGAGATTAGAGTTAATTGTTTGCTTACGACAGATAATAACTGAATATTCTTCTATAATGCATTAGTTAACATGCATAGTATAACTTTTTGGATTTTCACTAATTTAATATAAATATTTTTTTAGATCATGATGGATTTTGACATTTCACTGCGGCATTTTTTTACATATTTTACCACTCGTTTTATGATTCGATATAATTGGTGAAAAGGATCTTAACATCATGTACTAGAAAACAGAGAGGGAAAGAAAACTCAGAAAACGATCTCCAACTATATGGTAAGTGCATTCTTCTATTGTTGTGTAACATTTGCATGCCAAACAAAAAAACATTTGTAGAGCACATTAAAAAATAAGGTTATCACAAATGAAGAAATCACAAATTGGTCCGTACTACAGGTACCTCAACTATGTTATCTTGACCAAAGTCTTAATTATCGTCTAACTCGGTTGTATCACGAAAACGATATTACATATTATTTTTTACTATACATGTCATTCACAGATTATATAAAAAATCAAAATAGCACTAAACCATCCATGCCCATGTTAAAAGCGGTACGATCTCTATTCCGAAATACTTGGGTTGTGATACAAAATACTATGCCATTTAATTTATGATGAATAATGTTTTCTCAATATTTTGTAAATAAAATAGTAATATAGCTCAAAGAAACGTTTGAAGTTGTGTCTATGAGACCATTTCCATATCTTGCATTGACTAGACTCTCGATTTCTTGATACACGGATATTTTGGAACATATGGTCATATACTCAGGGGAATATATAGAGGAACCGAGTGAGCACAATCAGTTATTTCGCATAAAAAAGAGTACAATCAGTTGTCTAGAAAACACACTTAGAGAAATTGTAGCAGTAGTCCCTAAATAGGGTCGGCCCCTACTTCTTGGGGCTATAAACTGTCACCAACTCCAGCAATAGCCCCTGTTTCTCAACCTATATATTTTTCTGAACTCAATCACTTCACATGAGACTCATTATTCATTGGGATACATGTGGGGGTCGGCGGTGGCTGAGGTAATGCGGCGGCAGCGCATTAAAAGAAAGAACAATAAGTTATAGTCAACTGGCTATAAAGATTAAAATAATATAGTCTTGCCTAGTTGGGGGAGAGAAAAGAGGGGAGAGAAGGTAATTGGGCTCTCATGCAAGATTCATTTCTAGCAAGCCCTTATATGCACTTTGTGAGAATAAAATGTGAGTCACGTATTAATAAAACAATATATTTTTATAGCCAACTATTATGCATGCTAGCTATAGGTTATACATGATATGGCACATGCTTATAGATAGCAATTGGATATAATATTAAACTTGCTCTAAGAGAAGGAAAACTCAACAAGAACAAGTAGATACTTTTTGGAGACATCCCTATTTAGGGACCCAAGAGGAAGTTGGGATCATAGTAGAGTCGATTGTTTTGCCATAGCCCCTACAACTGTGTACGGATCTTTTTCGACAAGGAGGTTAAGAATCCCGGCCTCACCTACATTCGGGGGCATCACCAAGTCACCATATGGCGAGCCGGGAGCACATATCCGGTCCAGAAGACCCTCAACGCGTACCGCGCACATACGCTATAGAAGACGCCTATGATATCGTATTGTTGATCCATCTTCAGGTAGAGGTCTGCATAATCTCGTCCATCATATCGCATTGTTGCCGACACTCTGTTGTGCCATATTGCCGAGACCCAACGCCATCGACGTTGTAGATGCCACGCCGCACCACCTCCTCGGACACCAACATCTGCTGCTAGTCCACAAGTAAGGTCCTACTCCAACACATTGCCCATAAGGAGGAGAACGGCGCTAGGCACCTCCAACATCTGACTCGAAAAGGTCTAGGATTCCCCAGAGAGATTTGGGCAAGAGCGTGAACTGCGTCACCAACGCGGTCAAAAAGGTTACGACGCTCGTGGGCGCCGCAGTCGATTGCTCCAACCAATGCCGGAGCCTGGTATTCACCGATAATCTCGCGCCTACCTTGTTCTGCACCGGCTTGTCCACCTATCACTACATTTGTGAACCACTCCCGCAAGGAGCAAGGCCCAGGACCCAAGATGACCGCAATCGAAGGATCTGGAAATATATGGCATTGATGCACCAACGACGGAACACCAGGATGCCCGACCGCCTCCGAGCCACTCGTCGGACGCTGCATCTTGTTGCCGCATCACAGGGACGGGGAGCTCATTGCAGGAACCGGAAGGAGGTCGTCGATGGGGGAGTGCAAATCTTGCCAAAGGCCACCAGAGGAGAACTGCAGCGGCCATCCGCGATATGAGCTTTGCCCGGCCACATCCTCCGGCGCGGCGGTATGGTGGAGGAGATCGGGTAGGGCCTTGGGACTGGCGGGTAGAGTTTCCCCATGTCGCCCGACAGAGGACCCGGTTGAGTTGCTATATAACACAATTACTTGTATGCTAATGTAAAATAGTGATCTAACGTCAATTTGGACAGATTGATTCTTCCAGAGTCATGTGTTCTCACTCTACTTTGGTATCAGCCTGTTACTAAATATAAGTTGTTTTACGCATTTAATTAAACTTCAAAATATATTATATTTAGGAATGCATGGAGGAAGTACGTACTACCCTATGACCAAAACCTCGGCCGAATCTCGTATAGTGTCGTAGCGGTGTACCCAAGTAAATGGACACATTTGCAACCAAAAGGTGTACGTACTTGATGGAAAGAATCAGTTAGACTACCATGAAGAGAAACGGGCAAACGGCACACAAACAAGAAGAAATCAGCAGCGCTGGATAGAACAGCTAGCACCTCCGTTTCATAATTTTTGCCGCGGTTTTAGATCAATCTTGAAACACAATCACGAGAAGAGTTATGAAATGAGGGAGTACAAAATATATGCGTCATTGATAGGAACTTCGAATGTTTAACTCAGAACAAAGTATGCACGTGTAGAGACTAGAGAGAGAGAGCGAGAGAGAGAATTCTTACTCCTGCTTTTGACCTCCTGGATGTGCATCCCATGATCACCTCTTCGAGTCCAGAAGTCGACCGTCCATCAAACTTCCGCGTTTGGTGTGGCCGCTCATCCTCCTAGTTACGTTCGTTTGAGTGTCAAACCAACCCGTAAGACTAAACTGTATGCTTAGGTACAACGCCAAAGAACTGCATGGAGAGAATTGTATATATGTTGCTGAGCTACCTGATGATGGTAGCTCGCTGCCCCATGATCGTACGGCTCCCCAACTGGTGCCGTGAGAACGACCGAGCCCAGGTGAGCCCGTGGCGCCGCCATCAACGCGGCGATGGGGTCTGTGGGCGTGCTGACATGGAACGCCGCCGCTGCCTCGCTCTGCTGCTCCTGTTGGAGACCGGCGTAGTGATGGTGGCGGCGCCGGTGATCCTGCTCGTTGAGGAGGTGCTGCTGCTGGTGGTGATGGTGAAGCGATGCAGGACGATGCATCACTCCCTCGTCAACCCTAGATTGCACCACATGGTGATCTGATCCTCCCATTCCCACCTGCATGTAGTTGTACACGTTAATTAATACATCACTTGCACATAACGCGGTACGTGTAAATTGTAGACGTAATAATTAGCTACCTTCATTCTCAAAAATAATAATTAGATACCTTCACAAGTAGGATTATATACTAACCATAACTTAATTCTGTTACACTCGAGCGTTTAGTGATGAGTAAACGTATGTCACTGTTTGGTAGATAAAAGGAAAGTGAAAAAATTCAAAGTAACCAAGAACATATTCTTGTAATATCATGTATGCTTATATATAAACATTTAGGTGATGAATAGAACGATCATGCCCTTAATTAGGGTTGCTTGGCGTTTGGACAAAGTGATGCCTAATTAAGTACAGTATTTGATACTGTGCAGATTCTGTACTAGTTGTGTGGTACTAACTTTATCAGCCTGCGCGTATGCCTTCTTTTCAACAGAATTAATTGCATGACATGAAAATATATGCTCAACAGTCTATGCATGCATGTAGGTCACAAACATCCATCGATTTAGGTAAGATCTCAACCCTAGCTCGTACTGTTTTCTTCGAGAACTTCTTTCACACCTTACCATTAGTTCATTGATCAGATTGTGCTGAATGGACACAATTGCCTTCACACCCCACAACCCTCCCAAACAAAAATATTGGATCCAATTCCTTGCTACATTCATTGATAAAAAAAAGGGTATCTTTCGTCTGTAAGAAACCTTCCTATATCCTCTCAAAAAAAAAACCTTCCTATATTAAAAGCAAGAAAATATATGAATTTGTGCCGTCCATATTTGCGAGAACGCGACACGTTCTTACGGTTAGTTACGGAAATATGGAGGGAGCTAGAACCCTCGGATGTCGCATTCTGCTCTCGGTCATAATCTAGTGTTATGATGCCTTAGGTGGTCCTATGCTTAGTATGCTACCATATAGCTCGGAAAATGATATAATGAGTATCAGAATCCCCAATAAAAAGTGAAATATTCCACAAGAGTTCTTAAGTTATATCTTGTCTCAAGAAGGAAACAACTAAAGAAAATAAGTTTTAAAAACAAATACAGAAATTACTCTCTCTTAATAGGATTCTTTGTCGAACATGATTATTTGCATTGGTCTTTGTACTCGATTAATTATTTTCTCATGTGATTAAAAATTCAATATTCTTAATTAATGCTCAATAGCTATATTTGGTTGTGTGCCTCTCCTGGTGAAAATATGTTTTGATTTTCTCACCCATCTAGCCCAGAAATATATTTTTCGCAATTTTTGATCTAAAACCCCTCTGTAAAATTATGATTTATCTTTAAGTGTCTTTGAACATGACTATGTTGCGGTGGTACCTCCTCTATCTCCTTGCCCGTCCAATCTACATTGTCCCTCTCCCTACCCCAATACTTACTCTTTCTCCCCAACTCACCTCACGGATGGATAGAGGTCATGGCTCCCCATGCTATCCTAAATTCATGCATAATCACTAAAGAGTTTAAGAGAATTTCCTGCAAATACATGGTTTTGCCCCTCTTATCAATTTTTTGATTAATCTAGACCTCTCTAACGTCGTAATAAGGAAATCTTGTCGGTGATCTGGGGGCAGTCATCATCGCCATCCACAGTAACTCTCCCTCGTCCGTGTTCCCTGCCCTCGTCACCCCTCTCTATTATGTGTTGCTCTAGTAAGCCATAATCCTCCCTCCTTCTTCCTCCTATGCTACGATCGACGGCGGTTACGGAAGCTACAAATGTTGAGTGACTTCACTCCCAAAGATGCTAAATGTAAAGAATTTCCCTTGATCTTTTTTCTATTTTTGGACACGGGTATATAAAGAGTCTCTCCCACCCTCCCCTGTATATCTCTTCCCCCCCCACACACACACTCTCCTGCTCTCTATCTACCTATCTATATGTCTATATCTTTATGTGCTTAATATAGCCCTAAATGTTTTTTAATGACAGAGGAAAAGCTAAAGGAAAGCTTATCTTCAGTTCTTCCGTACAAACGAAAGCCATACCTATGTACCAATTGCATATGTTGTTCAGGGCTACCTATCAATGACCCAACGTATGTCATTTGTGTCACTGTTTTTTTAGAAAAAAGTGAGATGTGACTTTGTCAAACAAGAATTAAGTTAATTCTCGGTTAGATAAAAAAAAAACCTCGTTCTCAGAAAAATATCGGTGGGCACCGGTATTACCGGCTACCGAAAATACCAAACCAAATACCATCCAAGATTCTTCAAAAATAATTTAAAATTCATCTGCATTTATAAAAACAAAATTGAGTAAATTACAAGAAAATCAATAAATACCGTGTTGTATTCTCTTATGCCGCAGGGTACCGGAAAAATGGGTTACCCGCAAAATATCGTACGAGAAAAATGATGGTTTGATGACATCCTCAAATTTAAAGTGCAAATAAAAAAAATTAGCCAAGATCAAACGTAATTATATATCGACCTAGAACTAGCAAAAATGAAGAAAAAAATGTGGTATTTTGCAAAGTTTTAAATAGCCGGTTATAGCCTTTCAAGAGGCCTGCTACTAGGGCTTTCATAGGCTAAACGAGAATAGCCGCTTGAAGTCCCGCTAAGTAAATTTAGCCCATGTGTAACCCCTTAATTAGCCACTAAACTTTCCGCTCAGCGGGTCAAAAAATCTGGACAAAAAATAGTTGGCGGCCCAATTGTGCCAAAATCCATCTCTCTTCTAACCTTGTCCCCCAAATCCCCACTTTTCCCCTTCTCTGTCCAAAAAGGACCCAGAGGCAACTATGGCGGCCGCGCGCACCCGCCCACTCCCGGCCGCCCTCGTTCTTGGTTATTCGTATATCTTATGTTTATGAGACTATATTATTATGTCATATGTTTTTGAATTATAGATATATGTTAATACAAGAATATATGCTGCCCTTTTTTTTTGCAAAACATTAATTAGCAAAACTGCTATATGGCCTTAGCTGCGTTATAGCTCGGCTATAGCTAGCCTTTTGTAGCTGCTGGAATCTCCGCCGCTAAATGCAATAGCCAACTTTATTTTGAACTTTGGTATTTTGTCAAAATCTTGATATAGGAAGAAATAGATCAAAACTCACCTCATCGAAACTGTTTCTGAACTGTGTGAAGCTGAAGTCTTCAATGCCAACAGGGGCACCGCCGTGGAACGCCACACTGATGACGTCGGAGGAGGTCATGCCCGGCACCACGGGCGTTGCACCCGCACGACGGTCGACCCTTCTCCTCTCCACGGCTGAGACGCTAGTACTAGCCACCGAGGTAGATGCCGAGGCTCCGTCGCCGACGCCGCACTGCCTCGGCTGTGTCTGGTAGAAGATCTTCGAGACGACGAGCTCGCCCTCGCGCTCCTCCTCGGACTCGCCGAGGTGGTACTGGTGCATCACCCAGTTGGTCTTCTCAGGCTTCCGGTGCTTGCCGAAGTTTGTGTAGAGCACTAGGATCTTCTTGCACCCCCTCTGCCGGCCGCCCACCGCCACAGGCCGTGTCTTGCCGGTTTTGTGCCACCGTGTTTCGCTCCGCTGTTGCTGCGGCTGCGCCGCGCCAGCGTTCGCGGAGCCGCCGGCAGAGGAGACAGCCGAAGCGTCGACAGTTGCGGGCGGCTGGATCTTGCGGCGCTTGCGGGTACCGGTGGTGTAGGCCTTGGACGGCCGGTGGAAGAAGTGTCTGCTCAGGCCGTCTTTGGACACACCTGCATGAGCATAGCGGCCATAGCCATGGATGTCAGCACGTGCATGTGAGGATCGATATTAGTCATATCTGTTCTTGTTGATCCGCTTTGGAAAAAAAAGATAGAGGGAAAAGATCGTCGGCTGTTGGAGAATATAACAACCTTGAGAGGAGGACAAAACCTAACTTTGGACGCTAGGGGCAGATCTCATGTCACATTTCATTCTAGAGAGATAAAGGGAGGAAAATGTGCCACGACAACATTGATATCGTACGAGGTGTAGTACCGAGAGATTTGGGTTGTACAAACTTGTTTCCTTTTGTTTCAAGATTGCTACAGTGCACTTGCAAATCTATACCTCTAATATAGTTTCTAACTTCCTATAATATATACATGGCGATGTGCGTATCGAAGTATTCAAATGTCACTGAAACAAATCCCAAAACACGAATAAAAGTATATCAGAATATGGTTAATGTATATAAAATAGATGAACAACGAGGAGCACAAAAGGAACTGAGCTAGGAAAGAAGAAACTGAAATTGCACAAGTCCAAAAAAAAATTAACATTGTTCCAGAAAAGAGAGGAGATTTTTCTAACAGTAAAGAAGACTTTTCTAGAGATTAGAAACGCACGGTAGCTACCTAGAAACAGATGTTCGAGGATTATTATTATTAAGCTAGAAATTAAACTCCTCAGCAGTAAAATGAAAAGCTAGAAATTAACCTGGCAGTTTCTCTGGGTGGGTGTAACAGATGCCATCCTCCCCCTCGATGGTAGGTATGAACTCATCGATCAGAGGGTGAGACGGGGGTTCCGCCGCCGTCGTGCCGCCGGACCGGACTTTCGCCTCCAGGTGCTCGATCAGCTCCTGATCCGTTGGGTCGAACTTCACCCCGGCCGGCAACCCCACCCAATCCTGCACGACCGCAGCATATACACGATCGATTAATCTAGAAATGAAAAACCTAGCAGAAGAGATGTCATCTGGCCGAGAGGTCGTGCGTACCAGCTTCCGGTCGATCTTGTGGCTGCACCGGGGGCAGCAGCTCGACTTCGACATGTACTTCCGGTGCTGCTCAATCCTAGAACCGATAAGGTGATGGCTGCCGGCGCCGGCGCCGCCGCTGCTTGTTCCTCCTGCTGTTGCACCATCGTCCATGTCCTGTCACCTCGATCACAGCCAGGAGAACTGTCGTACACCTTCCCTATCTCCTTGGCCTATGCATGATCACATGTAAGAGAGAGGATTACTCACATGGAGGAGGGCAGGAGGAAGAGTGCGGATGGGGACAGGAGAGAGATGGGAGAGGAAAGGGGAGACCGGCCGGGGGAAGAGGGGGTGAATGGGGTTTTGAGCAAGTAATAAAGAAGATTTCGAGACCGGAATTCCATGTGTTGATCGCTTTAACGGAAGGGATAGAGAGAGAAAGGAAAAGGTTCTCCGGGTACACACGAAACACCTTTGGACATACGCTAGATCAAACTGGCCCTAGCTCCCTACACCTATCTCAGGTCCAAAACAAACTACACCTATCTCTAGAGACAGACAGATATAGAGAGAGAGAGAGAGAGAGAGAGAGAGAGCTTCGCATGCACACTTCTCCTTCCCACTTAATAATGCTACTAAATACAAAATAAATTCAGTAGATACCCGAATGATACTCAAAATAAATGTTACTTGCAATTTACGTGTTATATTTTCTAAATTTAGGTCATTTTTTTATTGACATCGTACTATTAATTTCAAAAGACAGTGGGATGTTTTTCTGTATGTGATATTTTAAAATTTTCAATAAACTTATATTGTTGTAAATAATTTACTGGGAAATAATGTAGGACAAATAAATAGATTATAGAATTTAGCATAATCACATGTTGTATGCTCAAAGTGGTATAGGCATTTTCGTCTGAAAAGCGTTATAAGCATTTTCCCCTGTGTTTGAAACTCCACCTTGCCTTATATTTCACATGTTTTGAATCAAACTTTATGGTAGATGACTACATGCTATAAATTCTAACTCTACCTTCATTGGGTAATATTGTAAGGTATATGTGTTTGCAAGATTTGTGTCTTGCCGAATAACTAGTTCAAATATATATAGGTGGATATGCACATATTCTTGCAAGAGATTATTATGTTTCTATATGTGTTTCAATGGTATTATTTTCTTATCATATTATTTTCATATTGATCTCGTGAACAAAATATTGATCAAACAAGTGTAAATCATGAAAAGTGTATGTGTCTTACATTTCTTGGCGGAACTGTTGTGGAATTATATTTTACTCACCAATGGATGTATCCATTTAACTATATAAATATTAGTTGAACCATTGAATTATGAATTGTACATACAAGGGGGCAACTAATCCTGAGTTTTGTTGTGTATAGTAGTGAAAACTAGTGCAATCAAAAACAAATAAATTATATCAGACTTTCTAAATTTTAAAAACCCAATCAAATATATATTAACCCAAAAATGAAAAATAAAATGAATCATAAAGCATAAAACTCAATATTATAGTTGTTGGGAAATTCCTAGGGGATAAAATTTCGATAAATCGACATTCCACTAGGAAAGCAAAAATTGTAACCAAGATGTCATCTAGTTTAGCTCTTTGCATCCACTTCACACGCAAGCTCGAGCTCCTTCCTCCACCACATGTTTCTCAACATGTAGCCTAACGAACACGGATCTTCTGGCGTACGATACCCTAACGTAGGGTCACGGAAATATGGGCCCACATATGGAGGACGAACATGGCATCGGCTCAACATCACCCGTTCCTACATCAATGGATCCCTTCCATATTGTAACACCCTAGTTGTCATTCATTCTTTCACCACGTCTGTCATTCATCTCATGATAGATGTCATTTTAATTGTCATCTTAACCTTTGAAGTGAAAGTTCTAACTAACTCGAATCAATATGTATAAACTTAAAGTCAAACAACTTGTGAAATATTAATTCACAAATTAGCCAACGTTGTGCTTCCTAACCAAAACTCGCGATCGCTACAACAATAAGTTGGACACATTGAGATATGTGCACTCACCTTCTTCAATGTCAGTGTTCTTCGTCGGTGGGACCTTTCACACTTGAGATATCTTGCTCTCTCACAATGCTACGGTGTAAGGAAAAGCACCACGAAGGAGCCGGTGGATTTGGGGGAGCCGGTGACGATATGAATAAGATAGAGACGTGAGCGAGGTGGATAATATTATATAATGAGGTAAGTATTGAATGAGCAACTAAATTGTGTGCATCCTCTTATGATATCCTCTATATGTGACCAAATCAAGCGAATATAATACCCTCTATATGCCATGCCATAGTGATCGAGCGGCCGGTCAAGCGTTCTAATTTTATCAGCAAATATCTATGTATTGAAGAGTTTATTCTCCAATATTAACTACATACTCGGAAAACGTATAGTAATCAATACCTATCAAATAGCCTAATATTAGCATCATTTTTTTGCAGGACAATTTTTTGCATAGTTTTCCTTTTCTGTCAAAAGAAGCACATACTAATTTTCTGAGGGCATGTGCAAAGACGTAGTTCATCCTACCAGAAGGAATATTATTTTGAGGTACAGTGCATGAGAAAGAATACAATATACCGGTCTTAGTCATCCCAAATAAGCTCTTTGCATAACGATTATGATGTCAAAGTCAATAAAGACGCTAATGTGAAGATTGTTAGAGATGATTGGTTATCTAAGACAAGGCTTACTCGCTCGTTTGATATTAAGATTTCACTTTCTGCTAGAAAATAGGGAAGATACTACAAGTATCAATTACTCCAAAGCAAAACCCATCTCGGAAGCGAAACAATAGAAATGGCTTCAAATAGGCTTTGTGAGTGTATCCTAACGTCGGCCATCTTAGATTGCTTGATATCATCTTCAGCTTGATCTTTCCTTTCCTTTGATCCCCGAATTCTGTATTACACTTTTACTGTTATTATATTACAACATAAAGCTTGATCTTTCCTTTCCTTTGATCTTTCCCATATTCCACTTTTACTGTTATTATATTACAACATAGAGCTATTATTGGTGCAACCGTCTATAAGAAATTCAAGAAGGGGTCCTCACTCAATTGTGCAATCATCTAATACGATGCCTTATTGTTATTTTTTTTACTCTCGATAAAGGTAATGGAAAAAACAAGAAGCTCACTACCATAACCCAACGCTAGATACATGTGCCCGACATTGCCCGAAAAACCAGAAGCTCGTTACCATAACCCAGCGCTAGATATATATGTGCCCGACATTGCCCAAAATTTATTGGCATGTGGGCCATACATTAGTTTACACATCAATTCTAGAGGCAGCTTAATTAGCATGTGTGGTGCCCGCACGACACTGGTTCATCTTTTCTAACATGTTAAAAGGTTTCTGCTAGGGAAAAAACAAAGCAAAGGGAATCAAAGAAATTGACCCATCATAGATAAAAGAGAAAATATGCTAATATATTGGTTGGATTAATCACCTGAATGTCCAACATAAGTTGTTGAACCCTTGGAACTAAACATGGCGGATTGGCGGTCGCTAGATGGATACAACTAGAGTCTAGAGATCATGCTTACATAAATTGGTATGTTTCCAAAAATCATGCACACTATCAGTTTCTACTAAGAAATCAAGTGGGATGGGTGTGCCGCCTAACCCGTTGGATGTCCCGCCAGCACAGCCACTGGTGGAAAAACAGGCTTCGGGTGAGCCCCATAAGTCGCGATGCTGCAGGAACCGCGACTAATGGTACCTTTAGTCGCGGTTCGGGAGGAGAACCGCGACCAAAGGGCCCGGCGCTCGGTGGCCAGCCGGTGCACGTGTCTTTAGTCGCGGTGGCCAGGCCAACCGCGACTAAGCCGCCTTTAGTCGCGGTTGGCCAGGCCAACCGGGACTAAAGCCCCTCCCCTATATATACCCATCCAGCAGCCAACACTTAGCCATTTGGTGCCATTCTCTTCACAAGCTTCACAAGTGGGTGTTAGGTTTGCTTTTGGTTCCTCTTATGCACATAAGGTGTTTGATGAAATGCCCCAAGAGCATGAAACAAACATGATATGAAGTGTTGGAGCCACACTTGAGCTTTCTCATTTATTTTTTCCTCCTCGATCGCGGTTAGCAACTTGAACCTTTGATGTGTCGTTGATAAAATGTGCATGTGTGTGTAGTTCATTGTTTAATTTATATTGTTTGTAGCTAGTTAGTTTAACAAATGCATGATGGTTAATTATATATTTTATATTATAATAATGCAGATGAATCGACAATGGATGTACGGTAACCGACTCTCCGGCGAGTTCAGTGGGGTTTGAAAGATTTCCTCGTAGTGGCTAATGCGAACAAGGGGTTTTGTTATCTGTCCATGTGTTAAATGTAAGAATCGAAGGGTTACTCTTCCTCAAGAGATGTTCACATGCACCTGCTTCGACGGTTTCATGCCAAGCTATAATTGTTGGACCAAGCATGGAGAAAGAGGGGTTATAATGGAAGAAGATGAAGAAGGGGATGATTTCAATGATGAAAGCTATCTTGCTCATTTCGGTGATACTTTCATGGAGGATGCTGAAGGTGAAGGGGAAGGTGAAAGGGAAGGTGAAGAAGAGGCACGTGATGATCCCGTTGATGATCTTGGTCGGACCATTGCTGATGCGCGGAGACGAAACTGAAAAGAGAGGAGAATTTGGATCGCATGTTAGAGGATCACAGGAAGGCGCTGTACCCCGGATGCGATGATGGTCTGAAAAAGCTGGGCTGCACACTGGATTTGCTGAGATGGAAGGCACAGCAGGTGTAGCTGACTCGGCATTTGAAAACTTGCTGAAAATGTTGAAGAATATGTTTCCAAAGAATAACGAGTTGCCCGCCACTACGTACGAAGCAAAGAAGGTTGTCTGCCCTCTAGGTTTAGAGGTTCTGAAGATACATGCATGCATCAACGACTGCATCCTCTACCGCGGTGAATACGAGAATTTGAATGAATGCCCGGTATGCACTGCATTGCGTTATAAGATCAGAGGCGATGACCCTGGTGACGATGTTGAGGGCCAGAAACCCAGGAAGAGGGTTCCCGCCAAGGTGATGTGGTATGCTCCTATAATACCACGGTTGAAACGTCTGTTCAGGAACAAAGAGCATGCCAAGTTGTTGCGATGGCACAAAGAGGACCGTAAGTCGGACGGGGAGTTGAGACACCCCGCAGATGGAACGCAATGGAGAAAGATCGACAGAGAGTTCAAAGATTTTGCAGCTGACGCAAGGAACATAAGATTTGGTCTAAGTACGGATGGCATGAATCCTTTTGGCGAGCAGAGCTCCAGCCATAGCACCTGGCCCGTGACTCTATGCATCTACAACCTTCCTCCTTGGTTGTGCATGAAGCGGAAGTTCATTATGATGCCAGTGCTCATCCAAGGTCCGAAGCAACCCGGCAACGACATCGATGTGTACCTAAGGCCATTAGTTGATGAACTTTTACAGCTGTGGGGCAGACCTGGTGTCCGTGTGTGGGATGAGCACAAAGAAGAGGAATTTGACCTACGAGCGTTGCTTTTCGTAACCATCAACGATTGGCCTGCTCTTAGTAACCTTTCGGGACAAATAAGGGATACAATGCATGCACGCACTGCTTACATGAGACTGAAAGTGTACATTTGCCAAATTGTAAGAAGAACGTGTACCTTGGGCATCGTCGATTTCTTCCGAAAGGTCATCCTAAGAAAAAGAAAGGCAAGCATTACAACGGCAAGGCATCACCGGCCGAAGCCTGCGGAACACACTGGTGCTGAGGTATTTGATATGGTCAAGGGTTTGAAAGTCATCTTTGGAAAGGGTCCTGGCGGATAATCAGTTCCGAAGGGAGCTGACGGGCACGTAGCCATGTGGAAGAAGAAATCTATATTCTGGAGCTAGAATATTGGAAAGTCCTAGAAGTCCGCTCTGCAATCGACGTGATGCACGTTACGAAGAATATTTGCGTGAACATCCTAAGCTTCTTGGGCGTGTATGGGAAGTCAAATGATACAAAGGAAGCACGGCAGGACCAGCAAAGTTTGAAAGACCCTGATGACCGGCATCCGGAACGGTTTCAAGGTCGTGCCAGCTACGCTCGACCAAAGAAGAGAAGGTCATCTTTTTGAATGCCTGAGCAGTATGAAGGTCCCGTCAGGATTCTCGTCCAATATAAAGGGAATAATAAACATGGCGGAGAAAAAGTTCCAAAACCTGAAGTCTCACGACTGCCACGTGATTATGACGCAATTGCTTCCGATTGCTTTGAGGGGGCTCCTGCCGGAAAATGTTCGAGTAGCCATTGTGAAGCTATGTGCATTCCTCAATGCAATCTCTCGGAAGGTAATCAATCCAGAAGTTCTACCACGGTTACAGAACGATGTGATCCAATGTCTTGTCGTTCGAGTTGGTGTTCCCGCCATCCTTCTTCAATATTATGACGCACCTCCTGGTTCACCTAGTCGATGAGATTTCCATTCTCGGTCCTGTATTTCTACACAATATGTTCCCCTTCGAGAGGTTCATGGGAGTATTAAAGAAATATGTTCGTAACCGTGCTAGGCCAGAAGGAAGCATCGCCAAGGGCTATGGAAATGAGGAGGTAATTGAGTTTTGTGTTGACTTTGTTCCGACCTTAAGCCGATTGGTCTTCCTCAATCGCGGCACGAGGGGAGACTAAGTGGAAAAGGCACGATCGGAAGGAAATCAATGATATGTATGGACGGCCATTCTCTGACTGAAGCACACCACACAGTTCTGACCAATTCCAGCTTGGTGGCTCCGTACTTTGAGAAACACAAGAATATTTTACGCTCGGACAACCCGGGGAAGCCTGAATCCTGGATTAGGAAGGCCCACATGGAGACTTTCGGCAGTTGGTTGAGAAAACATTTAATGAGTGACAATAAGGTTGTAGATCAGCTGTACATGTTGGCCAAGACACCATCTTCGACTATAACGACTTTCCAAGGGTACGAGATAAATGGGAATACATTTTACACGATCGCCCAAGATAAAAAGAGCACCAACCAAAACAGTGGTGTCCGCTTTGATGCAGCAACCGAGAATGGGCAAAAGGTCACATATTATGGTTACATAGAGGAGATATGGGAACTTGACTATGGACCCTCCTTTAGGGTCCCTTTGTTCCGGTGCAAATGGTTCAAGCTAACAGGAGGTGGGGTAAAGGTGGACCAGCAATACGGAATGACAATGGTGGATTTCAACAATCTTGGTTACCTTGACGAACCATTCGTCCTAGCGAAAGATGTCGCTCAGGTTTTCTATGTGAAGGACATGAGTAGCAAACCGAGGAAACGGAAAGATAAGAAAACGATCAGTACATCATGCGATGATTCAAAGCGCCACATTGTTCTTTCAGGGAAAAGAAACATCGTGGGAGTGGAGGACAAGACAGACATGTCGAAGATTATAATATGTTTGCTGAAATTCCGCCCTTCAAAGTGAACACCGACCCAAGCATTAAGTTAAATGATGAGGATGCTCCATGGATACGGCACAATCGTAAGCAAGCAGGGACACAAGGGAAGAAATGATGTGTAATAATTTAATATTGTACCAAACTTTGTTGAATGAATCATGTGAATTATATTACCCGTGATGTGTTTGGTGTCCATTTTCGAATGATTCAATTGACTCGAGATAGCACCGATGATACATGAAATTTGGAGTGACTAAGTCATACTCCTGCATACATGAAATTTGGAGTGACTAAGTCATACTCCTGCATATAGGAAATTTGGAGTGACTAAGTCATACTCCTGCATACATGAAATTTGGAGTGATTTAGTCATACTCCTGCCTAGGCGTATAATATGCATACTCGTAGTCTTCATAGCCGCCGTTGTACCGGTAGTCGTCGCCTTCTGTTGCCGGCGTTCGCCGCTGTCGCTGTCGTGCTGCGGCGGCTCGTGGCTCGAATCGAGGGTAGCGCAGGGGGGATATCGCCGGCCGTGATGTAGTCCATGACGCTCTGCAGTCCGGCCGTACCACCATAGCCGACGGCCGGCCTCGTGGAAGTTTCCAGGAGGCAGACCGTCCTCATACCTGGCGAGCGCCCTCTCACGCCGATTGATGAAGAAGGCGTCCCAAGTATGCTGGTTATCGGGATGCCGGGGATTCATCCGCTGCTCCGGCGTGAGGTCGAGGTAGTAGTGGTTCGTGATGGCCGCCGCGCGCAGTACTGAGGGACGGGAGGGACCGGCACGCCGCCGCGCTAGGCTCCAAGGACGCGGTAGTCCGAGGGCAAGGGTAGTTCGAGGCGCAAAGCTCCTCCACCTGGTAGGTTAGAGTGGGTGCGGTGGAAGCCATGAGAGAGTGATGAGAGATTGTAGAGATGTGATGCTGGCCAAGCCGGGCTACCTATATGTAGTGACGAATGGCGGGAAAAATGGGAGCGGGAAGACAGAGGCGGGAAGAAAGAGGCGGGAGAAAGTGGCGGGAAGAAATTGGCGGAAAAAATTTGGCGGGAAGAAAGAGGCCGGAAGAAATTGGCGGAAACAATTGGCGGGAAGAAAGAGGCGGGAAGACAGGGAAGAAATGGCGGGAAGACGAGGAGGGAAGAGGGGGTCGGCGGAAAGAGGCGGGAAGAGGGGGCCAACGAACTTTTGAATTGAATTAGTTTTATTTTTATGAATTTTTGATAATTTGTATTTTTAAATTTTTGAATTGAATTAGTTTTATTTTTATGAATTTTTTGATATATTATTTGTATTTTTAAGATTTTGAATTGAATTAGTTTTATTTTTATGAATTTTTTGATATATAATTTGTATTTTTAACATATTGAATTAAATTAGTTTTATTTTTATGATTTTTTGATATATAATTTGTATTTTTAAGATTTTGAATTGAATTAGTTTTATTTTTATGATTTTTTTGATATATTATTTGTATTTTTAACATATTGAATTGAATTAGTTTTATTTTTCTTAATTTTTTGATATATAATTTGTATTTTTAACATATTGAAATGAATTAGTTTTATTTTTCTGATTTTTTTGATATATAATTTGTATTTTTAAAATTTTGAATTGAATTAGTTTTATTTTTCTGATTTTTTTGATATATTATTTGTATTTTATGATTTTGAAAAAGAAAATCAATTTGAAAAAGACCTTTAGTCGCGGTTGGCCTCGCCAACCGCGACTAAAGGTCTCTGCGCGGGAACACGAAACCCGCGAATATTTTTAGTCGCGGATGGGAAGCCAACCGATTAGTACCCTTTAGTCGCGGGTCACCTCCCATCCGCGACTAAAGGGGGCTATAAATGTCGGCCACGAACCGCCGCGCCATCTTCTTCTCCGCGCGACGACTCTCGCCAAGCCCGCCGCCTCCTTCTCCGCTGCCGGGCCTCGCGCCGCTCGCCGCTGCCGCTGCCGCCACGCCGCTGTCGCCGTCGCCGGCCTGCCCGCCGCTTTCGCCGCCGTTGCCGCCCGTCGATCTCGCGCTTCGCCTTTGCGATGATCTCACATCGCGCTACTGGCTCCATAGCCGCCGCCATTTGGCTGGCTTGCTCGCTTCCGCCGCTCCGCGAGGGAGAGAGAGATCGAGGGATGCCCCCCCCCGCTCTCTTTTTTTTTGTTTTTTTTTTTTTTGTTTTTTAACTTAACTAAAAATTTAACTTAACGTACTTAACAATTGTTAACAATCGTAAACTTTAACAAAGTTAACAAAATTTAAAAAATTTAACAATTTTCAAATTTAACAAATTTAACAATCGTAAACTTTGTTAAATTTTGTTAATTTTGTTTTTTTAACTTAACTAAAAATTTAACTTAACTTAACAAAATTGTTTTTGTTGCTAATTAATTAATACAAAAAAACTAATGTTGTAAACTTATAAATTTTACATTGTTAACGTTGTTATTTTTACTTACAGTAGTTCTCTTGCATACACAACAACATCATATGTAGTATTTTTTCCAAAATGTAGAACAAATTAATGTTGTAAACTTATTGATTTTACATTGTTAACATTGTTAAAGTTTACGATTGTTAACAATGGCGGTCATTGTTAACAATGGCGAACATAACGAGGGTTATGTGTCGTCGGCACCGCCACCGCCGCGCCCTTTCGCCACCGGTTCGCCACCGCCACGCGGTCATTGCGAGGTCGATCGTCCGCATATAACACGCGTCCCCCCTCTCGCCTCCCTCGTCGCCCTCTCTGTTTATATGTAGAAGAGATGTGATAATGCATATACACAATTAATTTGTTTTGACTACATTTTTTCAGGACTGACATATGGCGGACGATAGAGCTGACCCGATTCTGGACAACTATGATCCGGAGCTGAAGACCATATGTTCGGCATCATAAAAGGCGATATTCTATATGTGCCGACCGGAGAAGAAGAAGATGATATCTCTTCTTATCTGAACCTTGAGTGTGAAGATGAAGGGCGCCGTCGGCAAGAGATGATGCGAAGAAACGTCGATAAACGACGATCTTCAATTGGAAGTAGCAACCACCTCCGCGCCGAGGTATATATATATACATATTGAGCGTCTGGTGATACAAACTAACTGATTTGAATAAATGTGTGTGTACTAACGCGCGCGACTCTCTTTCTTATTTTAGCCCTCGGCCGGATCGTCGAAAAAATCGAGTACGTCGTCAAAGCGTGGCGCAACCAAGACGATGAAAGCAGGAGAAACATGCACCATCGATGTTGTCGACGAAGCAACCGGCAGGCCGCTGGAGCCCAGCAAGAACGCCACCAAGTTTGTCAGCCAATGCGGAGCCGTTGTTAGAGACAACGTCTCGATCACCCGCCAGAGTGGAATGAGCCAAAGAAGGCACGTGTTGGTTTCACTTTTGTCGAAAAGAGAGAAAAAAGATTGCTTCAACAAGCTTATGGAACATTTCGTTCTACCTCCGGAATACCGCAAATACGATGAGGAGGGTAACAAGATTGCGGAAAACAAGGAGAGGCGCAAGCTAGTCAAACAGTTCGCTCTTTCTAGGATGGCCAACGCATTCCGGAAATACAAGCAAAATCTAGCCCATGACTTTGTCAACCAGGGCAAGACTCCGGATTTCAAAGGACAATATGAGAAACTGCAACATGATTGGCCAGAATTTGTGAAGCAAAAGAAATCGGAGCAGTTCCTTGAACTATCGAAAAAAATAAGGAAAATGCGCCAAGAAGGAGTACAATCATAAAATGGGGCCAGGAGGGTATCGCTTTTGGCAGCCTAAGTGGGAGAAGATGGAGAACGAGCTGAGGGCGCGAGGAATCCGTCCAGGTACGGAGGGATGGGACCCAAGGGCCAAAAGCTGGTGGTACGGGCATGGGGGATCGCTGAACCCGGAGACAGGGAGTGTGTTTATCAGGGCAAAATAATTACACCCACCCAAAAGCTTATTGAGGCAATGAGGGAGGCTCAAGAGGGGAGGATCAGGTTCAACAGAGAGAACGACGCCCGGACAAAAGCCCTCGGGAATCCTGAACACGGAGGACGTATACGAGGCATGGGGCCCATTCCGTGGAAAATAGGGTTCCCCAACGAACGTACGGTTACAGAAGCCGTAAGAGAAAGATGGATCGGGATGCAGATGTTGTGGCGAAGTTGGTAACGGAAATGGATGTGATGAAGAAAACCGTGAGTGTACTAGTCGCCGAAAGAGATGCAGCTCGGGCGCAGCATGAAGATCATCCAATGGATCTCGGAAGCCAGCAGAGAAGAAGCAGCGTGGCTTCCACGGAGGCCTCACCGCTGGTGCACCGACGATAGAAATTACTGCACCGGAGCCTCTGGTGGTCGAAATTACTGCACCGGAGCCTCCTCGCTACCCCGTGGACGATATAAAGGAGATGAAAGCATGTCATCTGTATTATCCTATCGGGAACATGTCCATGAAGGTAGCCATCGGCAGTGCTTTACCACCTGGAGCACTCCACCACAACAACCCCATTCAAGATGGCTATGCTCGTGTCACGGTGGAGGAGATAGTCCAAGGGTTTGAGGACCGGACATTGACATTGCTACACCCGAAGGGGTGAAAAGACTTGGAGATGTCAAGCGCCGGTTCATTCTATGGCAGAAGAAATTTATCAAGTTTCAGGCGAGGCGCCAACAAGTCCACCCCCGTACGGTGGTGGTGGTGGTGGCGGTGGTGGTGGCGGTGGCGGTGGTTGCGGTGGTGGCGGTGGTGCTTCACCTAATACACCTCATTCACGTCGCCGACGCCGCCCCTATCCTCGGGCGGTGATCGACACCGGTACCGCCCCCAATCCACCTCCGGCGAAGAAGCGAAGCAGTCTGGGTTATTAACCCGGACCCTTACGTACCTAAGAAAACAAAGGTACCGGAGGTATCACTGAAGCCTCTCCCCAGGAGGTCTTGGGAAAGTAGTGCCGAGGAAGTCGAGGCGGGCGCGGCTGCTGATTTAGAGAAATGGAAGGCGAGCGTCAAGAAGAAAATAGAGGGCGAGCCCAAGCCAGTATATTCGACAAGGAAAAGCAGTGGGCTAAGTCATTTTTGAACACACCGTCCCAAGCCGCGAAGAATCTGCCTGACGACTATTTACGTGAACTTCGTAGGCAAGCACTCGCGTTCAAGAACAGGAAAGAGTTGGCGGAGAAGAAAGCCTTGAAGGACGAGGCCGAGTCAAAATTAGAAAGGGGGAAAGAAGTTGCCCAGCTCGGGGAACAAAGTAAACAATCGATCGCCCCGCTCATAGTGCAAGCCGCCGATCCGGATGCCCCCGATATCATAGCAGCTGCGGCAGCACATGGATTGACTGTAACGAGTGCCAGAGAACAAGCGGCCGAGTTAGGTATCACTCTTCGTGCGCTAGGCCTTGATGAGGCGCCAATGAAGGACGTAGTATTTACATATGTGAAGAATGGCCCTCTCGTCGAGCCTGCGCAGGAAGAGGATCTACCTCGACAAATGCTAGGTCTGCTAAATTGGTACAAGGGTTACATAAAACATAAAAACGCCAAAGAGTATATCTATGCGGAAGTTAGATATGAGCATCACTTCAAACATTACTGGGTACAAATTCCTCTGAGTGAATTGTTCCAGCTGTTCAATCTGCGCGACTCGACAAATCTATCATCGGTTGCTACGTTCTGTAAGTGATTTATTAATTTCTACCCCATCTCGTTCATTGTCGGCCTGCACTATATATATATATATATATATATTGTCCTAACTATCTTGTTGTGTACGCTATATATTATGCAGAATGAAGAAGCGGGAAATGCGAATAAGGAACATCCATGATGTTGGGTTCATTGACCCACACATCGTTAATTCATATGTGTTAGAACACCACCCCGCCGACGTGGAGGATGACCTGTGGCGGTTTATTAGAAAACAGCAACAGAAAAGTGATATTCTATTTCCTTACCATTTTGGGTGAGTGTTTCTGTCTTGAGCACATTCTCTTTTGTTTATGGTATGTGGCTAATCGATGAGTTATGCATGACTGTGCATGTATCGTGTCCGCAGGTTCCACTGGATTCTTATGGTAATTAAAGTTCAGACCTCCTCAGTTCTCGTCCACGACTCTCTGAATATGGATCCGGCGATTTGGGGCGACATGAGAAAAATGATGCAAAAGTAATTATTTTCATTCATTTGCGCTCTATATCGATCGGCCTATTTCTTTCATCATTTCCTAATATCAAGTAACTAATTAATAACTCTCTTGTTTATTTAATTTTCTTTGCCTCGTAGGGTTTGGAGACGGTTCGTAGATACCAAGGTCGGTGAATTCAAAAAGGAGCTACATTTTAAAATGGCAGTGCGCGATCGGGATATTCAGCCACCGGGGACCAATCTATGTGGATACTATGTTTGTGAGAGGATCCGGAGATACTGCAATGAGCGGGACCAGACGTGTGAGAACAACATCCTGAGGAATAACCTCCGGAAGACGCTTAGTCCGAAGCTCGCTTCCGACCACTTCAAGAGGAACTAGCTGGATGGTTGGCGAGGGAAGTCATCGATCCTAGAGGAGAACACTATTACGATGACGTAGAACTTTATATGCACCAGAATTTGTAACTAACTTGTTCAAAATTGTATATGGTCATCCGATATTGAATATATATTGTATATGGTCATCCGATATTGAATATATATTGTATATTCCTCCTGAATTCTTTTTGGTTCTAATTTCAAATTTGTTTGAAATTGTACATTCATATGCATGTATGTATACAGTACCGTAGAATATGTGAAACTCCTTCAAAATTAAAACCCAAAAGAAATAAAACAATACAAATTAAAAAGAAAACAGATTTAGGGGGAGGGGGCTAAAACCCTAAACCTGCGGAGGCCTTTAGTCGCGGTTGGCCGGAAGAACCGCGACTAAAGGTCCTCCGCCTGGCGCTCCCTGCGGCCCACGTGGACGGGCCTTTAGTCGCGGTTCGTAAGGAACCGCGACTAAAGGGGGGGGGGCCTTTAGTCGCGCTGCTTTGGTCGCGGTTGCGCCACCGCGACTAATGGCAGTTGCCAACCGCGACCAAAGCCTGTTTTTCCACCAGTGAGCCCACTTAATTCCTTGGTGGGCAACCCACCTTGCGTTGTTGGAATTAGCAGTCAGTAACATTTGTCCCGCTTACATCCTGCTTGAGTAAACGACGGGAGAGTCGAAAACTCGCAGCAGTATCTCTTGTACCGGACGACGTCCCGCTTACTATGTTGGTATCTCCGCTTGTATCACAGAGTTAGGCTGCTGCCAATGCATAGCCTCACTCTCACCCGGCACATCAGCTTTTTTCCTCACTCTCACCCCACTCTCACCCCACGGTGTCAGTGCGCGGGCTATAGTGCCAGCTCTCACTTCTCTCTCCTTTACATCAGCTTTTCTCTCTCCTCGACATCAGCATTTCTTTTTCAGATTACAACATTAAAAATAATGCAAGGAAATTATTTTATTGAACTAAAATTGTTACCGATTACATCATAAAAAATTACATAAAAATTTGAAAAGATTACATAAAAATTTGAAAAAATTACATAATCTAGGCATTAGCCCACACATGCTCAATCAAATCATGCTGGAGCTGTGTATACATCGGTGAGTCCCTCATTTCGTTGTCCATCTGAATCCTGGCTGCTAGGCTTGGTGGTGCATGGTTGTGTATTGTAGGGCCGACATTGGACTCAACTGTCTCATAGTTGTTCTCCAAATTTGTACCACGCTCATTGTCGATGATCATGTTGTGCAGAATGACACATGCACGCATGATCAACCCAAGAGTACGCCTCGAGTAGGAGCGTCCCGGAACTGCTAGAATGTTGAACCTAGCCTTCAGCACTCCAAAGGCACACTCGACATCTTTGCGCCAAGCTGATTGAGCAGCAGTGAACACTCGCTGCTTTTCACTTTGTGAAAGAGTAACACCTTTCATGAACACCGGCCAGGAGGGGTAGATGCCGTCGGCAAGGTAGTAACCATAGTTGTACTCGTGTCCATTCACCGTGAAGTTCACTACGGGTGCTTCTCCCCTAAGCACATCTCCTCCTCATACTCGGCCTGGAATGCAGCGATGATATCACCCTCCATTCCGTCGCTCGAACTGCTGCTAGACGAAGACATGGCGTTGAGAGGAGTGGAAATGGAGAGTGGAGGAGATGAAGTGAGGTGTGGAATGAGTGAAACCATATGGGGGTATTTATAGGGGGTTTTGGCATTTTTTCCGGATTTTTTGAACCAGCAACGGCTACCCCAACGGCTAGCTAACGTGGACGAATCAGATCGCGCCACCTCAGCCCCGCTCTCTCGCCCGCCCTCTCGCCCCGTGCTGCCAGCGCGCCGCCCCGCCTCTCGCCCACCTATCGCCTCGCTCTCGCCCCCAGCGCGGGCGGTAGCCGGGCGGTAGCGGGCGATAGCGCCGGGCGCCCGCGCCACCGCCCCGCGCTGCCCTCCCGCCCCTCTCTCGCCTGGCTCTCGCCCCGCCTCGGGCGGTAGCGCCTCCCCTAACGCCTGCGTTGGCACCAGCCTTAGAAGATAGTGCCACATTTTTCATTGAAGGACTTCCGTGTCATACTCCAGATTATCTCGTCTTCATATGAGAAATTGTGATTGATTTCTCATCAACCATAAAATATGTTTAACTTGTTGCCTTTCCACATGTTTAAAAGAGTACAATGACTCATGGTGTTGCTACCGTTACTCTTTCACTGTATTTCCCATAACTCTTTCACTATATCAATTTAGAGAGTTTCAGTGTCCAAATTGTGTAAGCATCCTCTCCTATTGAGTTTTGGGTCGATATTTTTGAAAACAATTTCTACTATACTTCCTCGAGTTAGGTTGACAGAACCGAACCAAAGGTTCCACATCGTTATGTTTCTTAGAAGAACATGCGTGTTCACTGTATGCGGGTCTAAATAGCAGTCAATGTACCTACCACTGCCAGATAACATTTCAACTAATGAACGTTGATAGTTCAACATGCCTTGCGTGTTAATGAGAATATTTCTTTAAACCGTTTACCAGAAGTAAATGGGCAGTCATCACTTCAGAAATTACAGTCGAGGTAGGGATGATACAATTGAAGTCCACATATAGGTTTGACAGTGGATAGGGCTGGAGCTGAGAGATTCGCTGTTGTAGGTGGGCAGATTCACCATCCTGAGACCATTTGGTGAGCCCACCGATGCAATTTGGCCACCATATATAACAGCTCTCAAGTCTCAGCTACTCTAGCATTCCAATGTGGTCGAACCAAGAGGTTAAACTGAACTCCATGGTAAACTGACAAGGCAGAGGCCTGGTTCTCAGGATGCTCCAGCTCGACTAACTGGATCACTTCAGAGTTTATGCTGGAGGCTTTCAACAGTCAACACGGTGTAACCTAACGCTGCAGCTAAGATTGGAGAATATAGATGGCCGCTAAGGTAACTCCAGAAATATCCCCAGAAAATGAAATTATGGGGGATTAACAGTTTAACACAGGTCAACCGATAGCTCAAAGGTTGTGCTAAGGCTTTCAAAGCTTGCAACTCAGTTCGAAGGATTACTTGCATAACATTATTAACATAGCACAGAGCCATTCCCAATTATTAGCATAGCTCAGAACGATTCCCAAGAGAATGATCTGAGGGAAAAACGAAGAATATATTCAAACCAAACAAACACTAGCGTGGTATGGAAACTGCCATGTTTCTGCACATTTGCAATATTTACAGGAGTTCATCAAAAGAGCCTTACCTGGAATATTTCTACTATGACCAGACAAGAAACAAAGTACACCAACAAGCATTTAAAAGAAAGTCAATTGGAAGCAAGACGTGAGTAAACTAAAACCTAGTAAACAAGATTTTTAAAAACATGCATGGATAACATTTAGCAGTTTCCAGGACCCAATATCCACCTTGTTTGACTTGCATTTTTTAAGGAGTAAATGAAAGAAGATTACATACATGCTCTGACTGGCATACCACCTAGGGAAGTAGGGTATTACAATATTGTATGAGTGGAATAAAGAAACCCAATCGTGACACCAAACCCACCAAAATAAATATCAATATTAGAAAACAATAGAATGGGCACTTTACATTTTCGAATACAGAAATTACAATGTACAAAATGAATGATAAACTGCACATTGAACTATTCCGTATGGCTTAACTTTCACCTGTGGACTTCCTGTACAATTGCATTTTCAACAAAAGAAGATTGTGGGAGTAGGTGTTTGTCTTCAACGTCATCATCTTCAAAGGGGTCCTTTATGGTTGCGTTGGAGCCATCTAGTCAAAGCCATTCATAAAAAATAAACATGAGAGTGAACATTGAGAATAACATGAACAATAAAAAGGAACTAATAAATCAGGAAAGCGGGTATCTACCAGAGAAATCATAGTCTGTGAGATTCTTTGTCTCAGTAGACTCCAACCGCATACTTTCTGGTAGAAGGCAGTTGCAAAACACACCTGAAAGTAAATTGGATATTATCTTTCATGACATACTAAGAATGAAAATTCAAATTTATTTTAAGATGTGATATCTCCTTGAAACAGAACAGAAGATGTATACGTTTTTTACATAAAGCATAGGAAACAGAAAACATGGGACAACAATGGTCTTGTGTTTCATTTGCCACCTATGGTTCTAAATGGCATTCCTAACCGTGGAAGACATTGGCGTGATCAATAAGAAGCTTATGTCTAGCCGCACTGTAGATGTATGGTATAGATGTAATTACCACATGTCATGAGGTGCCATCAATGTCGACACAAGGTACTCTAGCGTGAACAGTACTTGCATTTGTTGAGAGAACAGTTATTTAGTAACAGCAAGTGGTTTGCTTATATTGCATCCTATTTTTACTTGGTTTACTTTAATTTAGTTTATCTTCAGAATTTGTTAGTATAAAAAAGGTGTTATGTATGTCCATTGTTATCAAAATAGAGGATGTGATCTTTTAATAAGGGATAAGATCTTGTTAGGGAAAGTAAAATTAGTTTCTTAGGAGCCAACTTGTCTGTCAACGTGTACCCTATATAAATAAAGCAATGGATTTATTCTCAGTGATTTATCTTTTAGGCGAGGAAACTAATCCAACCAGCTAACAGCTGATAATGTACCATGTGGCCACTCCATATTTCATGCATAACCCATGTTCCCTCCCATGCCTAAGCGTTAAGCACTAAAATAGTTCCATGCTTACTCTACTCATCTCTAAATTTCCTCCATCTTTGCAGATATCACGTATTACTCCGTAAATTTCCCCATAGCCATATAGCATGTCCACTCCACCCTCTCTTCCCCAAGAAGTGATCTACCTCATTATCTAGAACTCCAAATCGGCTGCCCAGCCACTTACTCTACAAGTGGTGATCAGAGCATGATGAACACAAATTTGGCATAATATGAATATACCATTAGAAGCATAAAATCATCAGAAGGCTAAAATAAATACATGTACAGGGAGATGACTTATTACCTATCTTAGCGAGTCGGTTAACCCAACCAGGAATTGGCTTTCCTGTCAATCTGGTGCTAAGATCATCAGTGAAGTGGTTACAATTCTTGGAAATGAGGTGGTATGTATCCCCATGATATTCCGAGGCCATTCTCTGAATGAAATCTCGAAATTCCAACGGTTGTAGACTTGTACGGCCTATGAAAATCGTCGATCTGTACAGGAATCCTGGGCAGTTCTTTGGTTCAACCTCAAAAACACCACTTGTAGGATAATCGTGAGCTCCAAAACTGTACTCTGATCCGTGGACTGTTCATCAAGGTAAAATAAGAAAAATTATAAACATTATGTAGACTTTAATGGAAACCATTATGCTTACTGCCAAGGAAATAACTTCACACAGACGCAAAAACTAAAAATTGTGTACTGCAGGAGTAGGTCTGCTACTTCTGATCACACCTACTTCGCTGTGGCCAGTTGATCATACATGAGTTTGCCAACAATTGTCATATGTACAGCAGGTTTGTTGTGACACATCAAATTTGCTTCTACACCAAAATACTTCTAAAAAGGTTTCATTGTCATCATAGAAGGGTGGCAAAGAAAAACAAGCTATTTGTCTATTGGAGGATTAAAGTTCTACTGCTATGTATTTTCATTCCTAATAGATCAACGGTACTGACTCAAATTATAATACCAAATTTCCAATATCTCATTCGTAGTAACAGTAGCTAGAGAAGTGCAGTAGTTTGTTTAAATATATAAAAAAGAATGTTTTTTTTTCTGAGAAAAAAAAGGCGAACAGCTTGGGCATTACAGTAAAGTTTGTCCATTAAAAAGTTCCGCCCTCAACACAAATAATGACTACAAGTCATAGTAGTGCTCCGGCTATGTTCGTTTTCATTTATCACACATTACGGAAGACAAATCCATGATACTACAATAAATTATAAACCTGTACACTGATAACTCTAAAGAGGTCCCGTAAAATACAGGCCTAAGGTAGCCCATTTGCATGCTAGTATGCAGCCACAAGAAAAAACTTTCTCATGTTACTCGAGAAGGACCGATCAAAACATAAAATCGTACTCCCTCCGTTTGAAATAAAACCCACGATAAGAATTATGGAACGGAGGGGGTACTAATTGTTGTGCCACAGAACCAGAATCTTCCCCAGCTGAGCTAAAAGAACAGATGATTGAAAAGATGTCTTGTGTCATCTCTTCACATCTTCAAACTACAAGTAACAATTGCCATGTCGGCCTGCCCCATCTCAACCTCGAACCCTCTAGTTTATAGTTGGAAACTACACAACTAAGTAGTCCTACAAGTAAAATTAGATAGGACCTACAGAAGAATTTGGACTTTCAACTTGCCAATGTTCTGGATCAGGTCGTTGAACCATGTAAAATATAAACCTCAACATCCCCTAAATCTCCTGCCATTGTCAGCTCGCCTAATTAAACCTACAAGGAAATCGAGATCTAGTAGATACCCTCCCAAAACAAGCTACACTCAAAAAGAACTCGCTTTTTGATAAAAATCAAGAGATGCCACAAGCATGCCGTACTCTTCATTATCAAATCAAGAAATCGGCGCGACGGACCCCGTACTCCCGTTCCTATCGCTTCCGAACGAATCAATCCCATAGTATGCCCAAATTTCATAGAATCCACCGGACCAGGGTCGAGCAGCCCCGCTCCTCACCTTCGACGGCGGAGTGGAAGATGCCGAGGCCGCACCAGTGCATGTAGTTGTTAATGGGCGTGAGGTCGTAGACGTTGAGGAGCACCGGGAACTCCCCCGCCGGCGCGACGCCGCCGGAGACGGCCCCGCCCATCGCCCCCGCCCCCTTCCTGCCCCTCCGAGAGGAGATCCGGTCACGCTCGCCGGGGACGCGCGCCCTCCGCCGGAGAGGCCCTTGGTGCTCGTGGGGCTGGCTAGGGTTTTGATCCGATGCGGAGCTAGGAGAGGAGAGAGGGGGACGGGAATGAGCGAGGAGTCAGAGGCGGGTCACGGTGGTGGGTTGCACGGCCGTGAGGTGACTGCTGGTGGGGTCGAAGGGTATATGGGTCCACCTGTCATTGGGCTGTTCTGGATCCGCGGAAGGTGGGGTTTCAGTGTTGGAACAGGACACGGGCAGGGGTGGGATAAACACGTCGGATCCGACTGGCGTGTGGGGCCAGGTTGGGTATCTGAGGATATATTTTGGGCTGCACGAAGTGAGTTGAGGAGTTGAGCTTTGGCTCCAAGCACCCCATGAACAATGAATTCACAAATTGTAAACATTGTTAAAAAGTCTGAGTATTTTTGGCAACAAACATGTTCAAGCATTCTGGGTAGTTTCGTGAAGAAATGACACTCGTGGTGCTCTATGCCCAAAAAAAAAAATACTCTCTAAAGAAAACATTTTTAAGCACTTTTAGAGTGTTGGCTTATGTGAGATGAATTATTTAGGTTAACCTTCTTCGTGTTTGTGATTGATGTATTCGTAGATGTATATTGCTATTTTGTTTATTTATGATTGTTCTGAGCAAACTAATATCCTAGAGCATGTGTGAGGCCGTTTTAGCTCCCTTAACACCGGGCGGGACGAGCAGCCCTATATCACGCGTAGCCACACTCGTCTGTCCTTTTCCACTTAGTTGGACAGATCATTTCAGAAAATCGTATCAAAATCAAGCAAGAAAACGGATGCGCTAACATGCAAAGGTGTGTGTGTTTGATGGAGTGAAACTTGTAGTACAATTTAGTCTCATAAATGTGGATCTAGTGGCTCGGTGGGACTTTGTGTCTTTAAACCTAGGCCCTTAGGTTTCCAGAAAAAAAAGTGTAATGGAAACGAGCTAAAGTTGGATGGTCTTCAAGGACTTTCTGCGCCCGGTTCCTGGTCAAGTGTTGGAAAAATTAATCGGATCCTTTGGAATGGCGAGACCTGGAGGAAGAACAACCTACCGAGACTAGGGAAGGGTTTCGGAGTTACCGGATCCCCTGAGAGAGATGCTTCCAAGGGCCAACTCTGGGCCAACATGAGTGCATCCATATGCTCTCGAAGTTTGGGGCACAACATGCTAACCATGAGGGGCTTAAGGTTGACGAAAGGCGACGATGGAGATTCCGGGAGCGAGAGAAGACACGACGTACCCAAGTTCACGTTCCCGCGGCGGAGGATCTCTACATCCTGCTAGAAATCCACTATATGAATATATGTGTATAGGGGGCACCGTAGGCGGAGTTGTTGTATCTAGTCTAGTTCTAATCTGCGGGTTGTGATGTCTAGGCGTATCGCCTTTATGTTTTTCTGTCTCTAAATCTGTCTTCTAAGCCTGGCTTTATATATCAGCCAGACTAGAGTTTACAAGAGTCCCAGTAGAATTCGTATTGGAGTCTTCTTTCTTGTAGTCTAAGTTGATATTCCTTGTGGGTCCAGCTTGTCGAGTCCTTGCGCTGGTCCATCTTCATAATATGTACCGGGTATAGCAATGTCGGGTGATACGCGTACAGCACGCGTCCGTTGGGAACCCCAAGAGGAAGGTGTGATGCGTACAGCGGCAAGTTTTCCTCGCATGAAACCAAGGTTTATCGAACCAGTAGGAGCCAAGAAGCACGTTGAACGTTGATGGCGGCGGGATGTAGTGCGGCGCTGACATAGGCATCCCAAATGGGCCTGCCGAAGATAGTACCCGGGGTTTACTGAAGGCCCACTACCCGAAGAATAAGAAGATTCGGGAGCCCAAGATATATCAAGGAAAGTCAAGAGTTGTAATAGGAAGTGTTATTTGTAATCCGGCGGGATGAGTTAGAAACCGTCCTGATCTGTAACTTGTATAGCACGAATCCCTCGGCTCCACCTCCTATATAAAAGGGGAGGCGAGGGACGAAAAGGAAATCGAATCATTGTCTGCAAACCCTAGTTTTCATATTCGTCGAGTACTTTCCGGCTGAAACCTTCGAGATCTACTTACCCTCTACTTCCAACTAAACCCTAGCCTACGATCCATAGGCATTGACAAGTTGATACCTTGTCAATTGGCGCCCGTCTGTGGGAACTAGAGGCGTAAGGAGCCGATCTCGATGGCACGCTCAAGATCTTCGACATCGTCAACCGCAAGCAACACAATGGATCGAGGTAAACAGATCGCTGCTGGTCTTGTCGATTTTGTTCCTCACCCACCCTCCCGTTTGGATGCATATGCGTATCTGGCGGAGCCCATGGAGATGACGTTCGGAAGGTTTCACTTTCGCGTCGAGAAGGAAGGATCGTATCGTGTCGAGATTCCGATTTCGTCGGGATCGTCGGTGATCGATTGATTTTCAAGCTATGCATCGTCAACCGAGTCGGAGAAGAAACCTTGACACGTTACGTCACACGAACAAGAGAGAAACTCGCCAAGATCTTCAACGACATGTCGTTCGAGTCATCTGCGGACTCATATATAAGCGATGGCTCAAGCAATGTCGACAGTTATGACTTTATCGACAAATCTATCACAGTGGGCAAGGTCTTCATCAATCTCAACGATGATGTCACCAAACCCAACGTAGATCTGAGTACAAAGTATCATCAGATTTACGCCATTGAAGATCAAGAGGAGACATCCGAGGCTTTCGACGTCTGGGAAATCCATACGTCGATCCCTCTAATCTGCGGCAAGGCCTGGGCAACAAATACGTCGGGCCGAGCCGCGAGATAGAGTTCAGCTTTCACAAGCAGCGTGGGACAGAGCCGCGAGAGCTATGAACGGCACGAACCAATGGCTACCACGGCCACACGAAGAACGCAAGCATATCAATATAGGCTCGCACGAGCTGCCGGGAATTGGAAAAGGACTGAGTTGAACGGAGAGAAAGGAGGCGCTCTGCATCCAGAAGAAGGAAGTCGACAATCTAGAACTACGGGTGATAGCCATCGGGAGGCGCGGAACAGGCAAGATCAGGCTGCAACACATACCCGAAGCAGAAAGAGAGCACTTGGTCCAACCTCGACATGTCCTTCATGTCGATAGATACAAGAGGAAACATCATCCCTAAGACACCAGAGGCGGGTATATGGCGACACATGCTTTTATCATGCCTAAACCACCTGGTGATCCAAGGGAAACATTGTACAATATGGCGGTAGCAGGAGTTGGAGCTATGGGGACAGCGTTTGTATCAACGCCTCCCGAAGGAGCGGCAAGGCAAAATAGTCCACGACCTGCAGCAGCAGCAGCGGCAGCACCTGAAGGGCCAAGTGGAGCAAGAGACACAGCAGCACAGGCAAGAGTCGACGAGCGCGGCAAAGCAGAAGGGATCATCGGCAATCTCCGGAATTAACCGACGAAGATATGTGCGGCTTGCCATGCTTTACGAGGAGAGTCCGGAAAACTCGAGTCCCCTCAGGATTCAAGTTACCCGATAATTTCAAGAAGTTTGACGGCCTTCAAGATCCAGAGGATTGGCTAGTCGACTATCTAGAGACGGTGAAGCTCACAGGAGGAACTAGGGCAACAGCCATGCAAAGTATCCAGGTGCATTTGAGTGGAGCCGCACGATCTTGGATAAAGAAACTCGCTCCAGGATCCATCGACAGCTGGGAAAGTTTCGAGGATGTGTTCGTCAAGAACTTTAGATCCACGTGCAAAAAACCCGCGTCGTTAGAGGAGTTGAGAGCGTGTCGACAAAAGCCAGATGAGCCAATGAGGAAGTACATCCAGAGGTGGAATATCATTAAAAACTCGGCAGAAAATATATCCGACGAGAGAGCAATAGATGCGTTTGTCGCAGGAGTCAGGCGTGGAGATTTCGTCGAAGACTTGGGAAGGACCAATCCAAAGACAGTATCCGCGTTAATGGAGATAGCAAATAAATGGGCAGATGGAGAAGACGCTGTCCACAACAAACGACACAGGTCGCCAGAGGAGGACCGCGGTCGAAACTATCAACCGAGGCGAAGATTTCCTCGGACGTACCAGAACTACGACGCTCCAGGACAAATTTCGGCAGGTTTTCGGACAAATACAGGAGGAAGCAACAGAGATGATTACCAGAGAAGCAAGGAGCAGCGAGGTGATAACAGGGATGATTCACGCAACAGGCAAAATAACGGGCCTAGGTTCCCAAGACCTTTCGTGTCCCCTGAAGAGATGATGAATGGACCGTGCCAGATGCATTTTTTTCTCGACAGAACGGAAAAAGACAGTCAGGGCACTTGCGAAGATTGTCGAAATTTTCAAGCAATGTTGCGGTATGCAGAGAACGCTAATGCGCGGGCAAAGAGAGAAATCCTCGAGAACCCAGCGAGATTCACTTGCCGCCTCCTCCCGCGATTACAGACGACAATCGGCATCAGCTCAGAATAGCGGCAGCACCGCACCACCACCTTATGTTGATCCTAATTCCAATGGAGCAGTGTTGATGATCCAGAAAGGAAGACCGTCCAATAGAGCTCGAAAGTAATCTCACGACAGGTGTTTATGGCAGAGAAAATGCCTCCACCAGTTGAGTACCTTAATTGGTCGGGACAAGATATCGGCTTCACAATAGCAGATCATCCGCAGCAAGTTCCTCGACTGGGCAGTCACCACTTATTCTGCCAGCAGCTATCGTTGGATTTGATGTCTCTCGAGTGTTCATAGACGGCGGCAGCAGCCTTAAACCTTATGTATGCGATACATTGAGGAAGATGAACATATCCTTAGCAAACTTGAAACCAACAGACACAAGGTTCCACGGCATCACACCGGAGAAACCAAGTTATCCATTGGGAAAGATCAATCTCGACGTTCAGTTTGGGACCCGAGAAAATTATAGAATCGAGAGGCTCGAGTTTGAAGTCGTGGATTTTCCGTCGCAATATCACGCTCTGTTGGGACGACCAGCATATGCTAGATTTATGGCAGTGCCACACTATACATACTTGTTGTGGAGGTTGCCTGGACCAAAGGGACCAATCACAGTTAAAGGAAGCTTTGCCTTAGCCGATAAGTGCGACAAGGATTTCCACCGGTTGTCAGAAACCTTCGGGATGCAAGCTGAGTACTTGGCGTCAAAAAGCATGACTGATTACGACGTACTGCCAGACGTTGGAAGGCCAAACAAAGAATCAACTTTCAGTGAGAAAAATTCAAAAGAGGTGCAGATTCACCCGACAGACCCAAAAAGACGACATCTATCGCAAACGACATGGATATCGCATAGGAAAGCGCGCTCATCGAGTTCCTCCGTGAGCACCGGAAAATCTTCGCATGGTGTCCAGCTGACATGCCAGGAGTACCCAGGAACTTGCCGAGCACCACCTAAACTTGGATCCACTAGCAAGACCAATCAAACAACCTTTGCGGCGTTTTTCGGAACCAAACCGCAAAGCCATGCTGTCAGAAATTAATCGACTACAAGAAGCTGGTTTTATCAAAGAGATATTCACAGAGGCCACATGGGTAGCAAATCCTGTGCTGGTGCCGAAGAAAAACACTAAGGTCCTTCGCATGTGCGTCGACTTTACGTGTGTCAATAAACATTGTCCAAAGGATCACTTTCCCTCCCGAGGATCGATCAAATTATCGACTCCACGGCTGGATGTGAACGTCTTTCCTTCCTGGATGCATATTCTGGTTATAACCAGATCAGATTAAAAGAAGAAGATGAAGTAAAGACCGCATTTATTACACCTTACGGCGTGTTTTGTTACAGAACAATGCCCTTTGGTCTAAAAAATGCGGGAGCAACGTATCAAAGGATGATGCAGAAGTGTTTGGCGACACAGATTGGGAAGAACGTGCAAGTATACATTGATGATGTCGTCATAACATCAAAAAAGGGGGCAACGCTGATCGAGGATCTCAAGGAAACCTTCGACAACCTTGATAAGTTCTGCCTCAAACTGAACCCGACGAAGTGTTCCTTTGGCGTCCCAGCAGGAGAACTTTTGGGGTTTCTAGTCTCAGCAAGAGGGATTGAAGCAAATCCCGACAAAATACAAGCTATCGTAACAATGAGGAAGCCAACAAAGTTGAAGGAGATACAACAGCTAACGGGGCGAGTCGCAGCTTTGAGTAGATTCGTCGCCAGGCTGGGAGAAAAGGCACTGCCGTTCTACGCTTTGATAAAACAAGGAGATAAATTTCAGTGGAACGAAGAAGCCGACAGAGCTTTCGAGGATTTGAAGCGCACAATTTCGACACCGCCAATTCTGGTGGCACCAAAAGAAAGGGAACCCCTCCTGCTATATATCGCAGCCACACCCCAAGTGGTGAGCACGGTGCTAGTTGTCGAAAGGGAAGAAGAAGGAAAACTCCACGGCGTGCAGAGGCCAGTATACTTCGTCAGCGAAGTTTTATCACCATCTAAACAAAGGTATCCGCAGTACCAAAAGATAGCATATGGAGTATTCACGACAGCACGAAAATTGCGCCACTATTTTTCGGCACATCCGATCATAGTGGTCAATGAAGCTCCCTTGTCAAATATACTGAACAACCCAGAAGCTACGGGTCGTGTCTCCCTTTGGGGAATAGAACTTTCCCTCGGGACATCACGTATGAAAAAAGAAAAGCAATAAAATCGCAAATACTGCCTTCATCGCAGAGTGGATGGAGTTGCAAAATACAGGACCTCAGATTTATCGAGAACTTGGACCATGAACTTCGACGGGTCCAAAAGGACTGGAAGCTCGCAGGAGTAGTACTCATATCACCTGAAGGCGACAAGTTGAAGTATCCTCCGGATGACGTTCCCTAACGCATCTACAATGAAGCAGAATATGTCTCATACATGGAATGAAGATGGCGAATCACTCGACTAAAATCTTTGGCGACTCACACTGGTGGCACAGCAAGTTATGAACCAATGTGATGCATCAATGATAGCATGATGGCATACAAGGAGGTATACAACGAACTCGAGAAGTTGTTCGATGGATGCGAAGTAAACCATATTAGCAGATTGAGCAACGACGAAGCCGATGTTCTTGCAAACATCGGGTCGCAATGCCTTGCAGTCCCGCCAGGTGTATTCTGGGAAGAAATAACAGAGAGATCCACTAAGTCGACAAAATCAAAAAAGAAGGAGAAGAAACCCTCGGGGGCTACCAAGGAAAAGCAAGAGGACGAAGAAGAAGATCAGGACCTGGTCATGGTGATACAGATACCGTGGATGCAGCCGTACATATCATACATCCTGAGGAAAGAAATACCCGACGATCCAGTTGAGGCAAGGCGAGTAATTCGACGCTCCAAAGCTTTCACGGTGGTCAAGGGAGAATTGTATAAGCGAAGTATTTCAGGCGTCTTGCAAAGGTGCGTCACACCCGAAGAAGGAAGAATAATTCTGAAGGATGTACACGAGGGAATATGTGGCCACCACGCAAGTAGTCGAGCTATCGCAGCCAAAGTTTTTCGAGCAGGATTCTACTGGTTGACAGCAATCGAGGACGCCAAGGACATAGTAAGAACTTGCGACGCGTGTCAAAGGTTTGCCGCAAAACCTCACTCTCCAGCAGCAGAGCTAGCACCAATACCATTGTCATGGCCCTTTGCTCAATGGGGACTTGATATGGTGGGTAAGTTACACAAATCCTGGCCAGGAGGAAAGGAGTACATGCTAGTAGCTGTCGACAAGTTTACAAAATGGATAGAAGCGAAGCCGATAAATTCACCAGATGGAGCATCCGCAGTAAAATTCGTAAAAGGCCTCGTCTTCAGATTTGGAGTGCCCCATAGCATCGTCACAGACAACGGCAGTAACTTCACATCCCATGAATTCAAAGATTATTGCGAAGAGGTGGGTATCAAGCTGAACTTTGCGTCAGTTGCACATCCTCAAACCAATGGGCAGGTCGAGAAAGCCAATGGTATCATCTGCAATGGCATCAAGAAGCGCTTGTTAGGACCACTGGAAAAAGCTCGACATACCTGGCCCGAAGAACTACCAAGCGTGTTGTGGAGCATCCGAACAACACCAAACACAGCAACGCAGGAAACTCCGTTTTTTCTGGTTCATGGAGCAGAAGCAGTACTACCAATCGAGATAGAGCACAACTCTCCACGTGTCGCTGAATATGATGAAGAAACATCGAGAAGAGCGCTAGAGGACGACGTCGACGCACTTGATGAAGCTCGAGATGAAGTATTATCTCGGGTAACCAAATATCAACAGGACTTGAAGAATTACCACAGTCGACGTTTGCGGCCAAGATCTTTTCAGGTGGGCGACCTAGTTCTTCGGCTCACGCAAAAAAGTCATGAAAAACTCGAGTCACCATGGCTTGGCCCTTACATTGTCACGGAAGTAATCGGAGGAGGAGCATATAGGATAAAGGACAAGAAGACAGGGGTGGAGGAGCCAAACCCCTGGAACGTGGCGCAACTTAGGCGGTTCTACGCCTAGAGTCGAAATATAGTCCTTGTAAAACTTCAATGTACTGAAACGCCCGCGAGTTTTCAGACGCACTCTTTTCCTTTTTCGGGGCACCGAGTGGGGCCGGAGAAGGTTTTTAATGAGGCGGGCTCGCGGTGCTGCAATATAATAAAGATAGTGACAATATAACTTTTCTTCTTTATCGACATGACCAAAATCTTTGCTCCGACGAATTTCAATATAGTTCATCGACAAAAGAAAAACCTTGCCTTGGTATTCAAATACCTCGTGAGTCAATAAAAATACAAAATAGTACTCAGTAAAAAGCTCGGGGGCTCATATTCACCTTAAATATATATATGCCTTGGTTTAAAACCTCGCAAATATACAAATATAATAAAGAGTCACCGAAACACTCGGGGGCTAGACAAACAGAGAAATATAATGATTGCTTTACAATATAGTCATGGATTACAAAGAAGAAATATCTACAAGAAGAAAATAACTAGTCTTGATTCAGTATGTCATCAAGAGTAACTCTGTTTTCCTCAGGAGCAGCACCAAGAAAATCGGCATAATGGCCATCGGCAAAAAAGTCGGCATCCATCCGAAGCAGGTCCTCAATCATTTCTTCGGCTATGGGCGTAACCTTCGTGTTAATCCTGTCAACACCAACTCTCCGACGTTTTACCTTTTGGTGAACCTTCTCGACAACCTGGGTAAGGTCAAGTTTCGAGTGGCAGATCTGGAGCATGATAAGAGCAAATCTGGCGCCAGCTACTAGTTGAGCTTTGACAAAATCATGGATACTGCGAGCATCCTTAAACCTTTCCATCAATTCAGGAAGAGTTTTTGGTTGGACGTTCCGAGGAAACATGGAGTTGTAAACCATGGACAAGGTCTTGGTACAGAAGTCAAGGAAATCGCGAGTTTGAGAGGTGCGATCTTGAAATCTGACAATTTGGCGGGTCCTCTCCGGGGTAGCCCAAAACAAAGAACCATGATCCAGGGAAAGATTAACAAGGAGGTTTGTCCTAGCACTTACTCTCTCTTCCTCGGCAGCAGCATCAGTAAAGGCACCTATCAGAACAAAGAAGTGGAAACCTTTAAGAGACAATAGCATGAAGATGAAAGATATCAGAGGATGAAACAGGCATACCCGACATATCTGCACTGGCTTCATTCATTAATTCGAGCATGAAATTTTCTCGAGTAGTCGCCTTTTCAGCCTCGGAAGCAGCAAACTCCTTGGCAGCCACGGCCTCGCGAGCTTGCTGGAGAGCAACTTTTTCGGCTTCAGATGACTTGCGAGATTGTTCCATCATCACAAGTGTTTGCTTCTTTGCATACTGAAGCTGCTGTCGAAGTTCGTCCAGTTCTTGCGACAAGGTATCGTCGACAGGTGCAGTATCAGCAAAAGTTCTCCTCGCGTGAGAAGAAGAAGGCGACACATTGGAAGGAGCGGAAGTTGGAGTATAGTTATCAAATATCAACTGAAATATAAACAGGATAAAATCAAACGACAAGCAAAGATAGAATTTTTCATTAATCTCTTGGAATAATTACAAGGGCATTACAGTGGAGCTAAGGAAATACGTGTCGCTAAACGACTACTTTGGCGACAAAAGCAAAAGAAACAAAGAAAAACAGAGGCATGCAACTAGACCTCCGGCCTTGACGAGCTAGGAGTCGACGCTGGCTTAATCCCGAGATAGGCCAAGATCTTCTTCGTGTTGGGCTTGGCCGCCTTGATCAGCGACTTCCACCTTGATTGTTCTATTTGCTCGGTGTCGCCAACTTTCATCCAGTCGATAGTCTGTCGACTGTCAGCAACCAAGGCGACAGTGTTTTCAACGGCAACCTTCATATTCTCTTGGCGCATCTTCAGTCCAAGGTCTTCCGGTGTATTGAACATCTTGGCAAGGTTGAGGAAAGTCGCAGGCTCCTCCTTCTTCGGGAAGAAGTAGGGGAACAATGCCGACAATACTGCATTAGCATTCGATACACCTTCACGAATCTCGGACCCATGAAGCTCCAGATAGGAAAGTGCGTCAAGGACCGGATCATCGACAGGATTCGTCAGGTCAAAATCCTGGTTTGTTTGGACTGTCAAGGAAACAAAGTATTAGTGAAAAGACAAGAAACAAAGATTCTCCTAAAAATAGAAGGGAGCAGTAAAATTACCGAAAGTACGGCGACTCTGAGTCTTCAGGCGCTTGAGGATTCCTTCTTCACGAGAAGCTTGCGCAGCTTTGTGCTCATCTAAAGCAGCTGTAGCATCCTTAAGCTTTTTCTGCAGTTCCTCGACACCAGCAGCTTTCGCCTTGGCTTCATCAGCTTCGGTCTTGGCTTTGCTAGCAGCGAGGTCCGCTTTCTTGCGAGCCGCCTCACTTTGCTCAAGTTTTCGAGAAAGTGCGTCGGCGCGTTCGTTAGCCTCTGCAAGTTTCTCTGTCGAGATATGAAAAAAGAGAGGAGAAAGATCAAAAATCGCGACAAGCACCAAGAGTAAAAAATCAAGGAAAAACAGCAAGTACAAAAGTCGTTACCTTCGGCTCTATTAGCATATTCACGGTACCCAACAAATTGGGAACCGATGCGGAGAAGATCCTTGATCATAGGCTGTTCAACGTGAACACAGAAAGAAAAACATCGGCATGAAAAAGAGAAAAGGTGTGAAAAAACAAAATAAGGAAAATATAGATGTCGACAAGCTTACATCATCTAGGAGCAGAGTCGACGAACTGCCCAACTGAGGGGCAGGTTCAATAATCTTTTCAACCCTTGCCCTTTTTGGTGAAGGAGCAAGGGGGCTTGATGGCGGAGTAGTGGTGACGACGTTTTGTTGAGGAGGCGAGGTTTCTTCTCCTTCAACTAGCGTGTCTGAGGCAAGTACAGTACGTGACGTGCTTGTCCGAGGAGCCACGTCAGTAGTTGGAACTTCTTCCTCGTCATCGCTAATAATCAAAAAATCGGCAGCATAAAAAGCAAGACAAGCTAGATATTTCGAGTACAAAAATAGAGAGAAATAAAGACGACTTACGAGCTGATGAGGGATTCAGCATAAAGATCGTAAGTTGCCTTCGGATGAGAAGGAACAACTTCTTCAGCCTTAGAGGTGCCAGAATCTTCAACATCAGTCCTTTTCCTTTTGTTCTTGGGAGAAACAGCAGGAGGAAGGGATTGCGTCGATTCACTGGCTTCAGACTCAACTTCTTTTTCATGAGAAGCCGCAGATTTGTGAGAACCCGCGACTTCACTTTCACGAATAGAAGAACCTTGAGTATCTTCGGCAACGATGGCCTGTTCTTCGACTTCTCCACCCTCCGGAAGAGGAGGAAGGGAAGTCATGGTAGGATGGTTCTGTAAAAAATAGTGACCAGAAGGAAAAGTAAAAGAGATGACAATATAATGAGGTGCAGAGAAAGTGCAAAATAAGGTAAAAACTCGGCAAGACAAAATACCTCGGGGAGTGGATTGGCGGCGCTGTACGGTTCCACGCGACAAGAGGAAGGAATTGGGTCTTTACCCAGACGAGAAAGTCTTCGAATCAACTTCTCCAAGTCCTTGGTGGAAAGATCACCGGAGATTCTATTGGCGTCATTTTTACCAGAATATGTCCAAAGGGGATTTTTGCGAGCCTGAAGAGGCTGCACTCTAATCCTAAGGAAATAGGCAGTGATTTGAACACCAGAAAGCTCTTTGCCTCGAGTGTTTTGAAGCTGGCGAATACGAGACATGAGCGCCTCTGTCGCCTTTTTCTCTTCCTCGGAAGCTTCGGCATCCCAGGAGCGGCGGCGCTGAATTTTGGCACTTCCGTCGAAAGGAACTATGTTGTGCTCAACGGAGTTGGCGCTTTCTTCGTGAATGTAGAGCCACTTTTTGCGCCATCCTTGGACAGAATCAGGAAATTTGACGTCGAAATAGTCGACATCAGTGCGAACACAGATAACAACGCCACCTATGTTATAAGTGACGTTGTGGGAGCCATTGCGGCGGAGGCAGAAGATGCGTTTCCACAGAGCCCAATTGGGAGGGATTCCGAGGAAGCATTCGCAAAGTGTGATGAAAATAGAAATGTGAAGGATGGAATTGGGAGTCAATTGGTGCAATTGAATCCCATAAACAAAAAGAAGACCGCGGAGGAAATCGTGGATTGGGGTCGAGAGGCCGCGGATGAGATGATCAACAAAACTAACCCGATACTCCATCGGAGGCTTGGGGTAGCTTTCTTCGCTAGGGAAGCGGATGGCGTCCTCTTTCTTCATGAGGCCAAGCCTCTTCAGCATGTTGGTGTCTTGGTTGGAGATTTTGGATCTCTCCCACTCAAGATCCTCGGCGGCCATCTTGGATTCCGGAGTGCTGTGGCGAGTCAGACGCGCGCGCGGTGGCATCAACGGCAATGACAGAGCAATGTGTGTGAGTGCGGAAAATCAGAGAAAGATTGGGCGCAGGAGAAGTTTTGCGAAGAGGAACAGGTGAGCGGCGCAAGCGAGGGGATGAACGGAGGTTGAAGAAAGGTTTATATAAGAATCGGGTGAAGCAGTGTGCCGTTGGATGAAGAAATCGTATGGTGAGAATAGATCTTCTAGATACAAGGGTAAAAAGGTATTTTTACTGAGATAGGCGTTACGTACGTGCGCCAGAAAAAGCGGAGGACGTGTGTCCCCCACTTGCACGACGTGTCAACGTGGTGGAAGCAATGGACCCACAGGGCAGAAAAATCACGACTATTCGAGAAGGATGAAGTAAATTTGGTTAAGGGAAGCATGTCGATAAGAAAAGTTAAAGAAGATTGGCGACAGGAAGAATTATTCAATACTTCGGGAGCCTTTGATCAAAAACAAGTTTTTCCCCAAATGCTCGGGGGCTACTTCGACAAAAAGTAAAAATTCGACTATGACAATATAGAAATTGCGGAGCCTACAACCAAGTACAAGTTCTTGGCTGTAGCCTCGGGGGCTACTCCCATCGGGAGCGCTGTTCGCGCACCCGAGGAAAAAAAAGAAGAAGAAGAAAAAGATCATATTGAGAAATAATGACAATATAGCGACAAGGTGGACTAAAATGTTGAGCCTACAACCAAGCACAAGTTCTTGGCTGTAGCCTCGGGGGCTACTCCCATCGGGAACGCTGTTCGCGTGCCCGATGAAATTAACAAAGGAAAAATAGAAAAGCAAGAGAGTATATTTCGAGTTGTAGTTAACTCTACATATACTCCCATCGGGAGAGCAGTATAAGTCATATTTGACTCGATAAAATGTGCCATTCCAACAGCCGGAAAAGCACTCGACAATATATTCTCAGAACGCCGAAGTTGCGATCAATTTCTGAATGCCGCAAATTTGCGAAGGTAAGACCCAGATCCGTTCTGCTGGGCGTGGCATCGCAGACTGCGCTCGCTACTTTTATCCGTATCAACAGATACGAAGAAAAATCCTAACGGACGCGTTAGGTACCCGATAAATTTGACTGGGACTCGACAGAATGGTAAGACCTTAAGCGGCACCTCGAAGTTTACACCAGTATCCCGAGATCATGTCCAGGGACGTGATTTTGAAGTAGGTTTTGCGGATTGCCACTAGAGCAGTTAACTAGTACCTGATCCGTCAGATGAACTAGCCCCAACTACCATTATCCCTGTACAATATAGAATCTTATGTGAAGAAATATAAAAAAGTTAAAGCTTTCGAATAAAAATAAACAGTGGAGATTTTCTGATTCTACGATTCAAGCAAAATCTCGGGCTACTGACATAGGCATCCCAAATGGGCCTGCCGAAGATAGTACCCGGGGTTTATGAAGGCCCACTACCCGAAGAATAAGAAGATTCGGGAGCCCAAGATATATCAAGGAAAGTCAAGAGTTGTAATAGGAAGTGTTATTTGTAATCTGGCGGGATGAGTTAGAAACCGACTCTGTAACTTGTATAGCACGAATCCTCGCTCCACCTCCTATATAAAGGGGAGGCGAGGGACGAAAAGAAATCGAATCATTGTCTCAAACCCTAGTTTTCATATTCGTCGAGTACATTCCGGCTGAAACCTTCGAGATCTACTTACCCTCTACTTCCAACTAAACCCTAGCCTACGATCCATAGGCATTGACAAGTTGATACCTTGTCAGGCGCAACACCAGGGATTCCGGCGCCAACGTGGAACCTGCACAACACAACCAAAGTACTTTGCCCCAACGAAACAGTGAGGTTGTCAATCTCACCGGCTTGCTGTAACGAAGGATTAGATGTATAGTGTGGATGATGATTGTTTGAAAACAGTAGAACAGTATTGCAAGATTGTATTTCGGATAGAGAATTGGACCGGGGTCCACAGTTCACTAGAGGTGTCTCTCCCATAAGATAAACGCATGTTGGGTGAACAAATTACGGGCAATTGACAAATAAAGAGGGCATGACCATGCACATACATATTATGATGAGTATTGTGAGATTTAATTGGGCATTACGACAAAGTACATAGACCGCTATCCAACATGCATCTATGCCTAAAAAGTCCACCTTCGGTTATCATCCGAACCCCTCCAGTATTAAGTTGCTAACAACAGACAATTGCATTAAGTATTGCGCGTAATGTAATCAGTGACTATATCCTTGAACATAGCACTAATGTTTTATCCCTAGTGGCAACAACACATCCATAATCTTAGAGATTTCTGTCACTCCCCAGATTCACGGAGACATGAACCCACTATCGAGCATAAATACTCCCTCTTGGAGTTACAAGCATCTACTTGGCCAGAGCATCTACGAGTAACGGAGAGCATGCAAGATCATAAACAACACATAGACATAACTTTGATAATCAACATAACAAGTATTCTCTATTCATCGGATCCCAACAAACGCAAACATATAGAATTACAGATAGATGATCTTGATCATTTTAGGCAGCTCACAAGATCCGACAATTAAGCACAATGGGGAGAAGACAACCATCTAGCTACTGCTATGGACCCATAGTCCAGGGGTAGACTACTCACACATCACTCCGGAGGCGACCATGGCGGCGTAGAGTCCTCCGGGGAGATGATTCCCCTCTCCGGCAGGGTGCCGGAGGCGATCTCCTGAATCCCCGAGATGGGATTGGCGGCGGCGGCGTCTCAGAAGGTTTTCGTATCGTGGCTCTCGGTCGGGGGTTTCGCGACGGAGGCTTTAAGGGCGGAAGGGCAGGTCAGGAGGCGGCACGAGGGCCCACACCACAGGGCCAGGCCGCGCCGCCCTAGGGTTTGGCCACCTCGTGGCCCCACTTCGTCTCCTCTTCGGTCTTCTGGAAGCTTCGTGGCAAAATAGGACCCTGGGCGTTGATTTCGTCCAATTCCGAGAATATTTCGTTACTAGGATTTCTGAAACCAAAAACAGCAGAAAACAGGCGGCACTTCGGCATCTTGTTAATAGGTTAGTTCCGAAAATGCACGAATATGACATAAAGTGTGCATAAAACATGTAGATAACATCAATAATGTGGCATGGAACATAAGAAATTATCGATACGTCGGAGACGTATCAGCATCCCCAAGCTTAGTTCTGCTCGTCCCGAGCAGGTAAAACGATAACAAAGATAATTTCTGGAGTGACATGCCATCATAACCTTGATCATACTATTTGTAAAGCATATGTAGTGAATGCAGCGATCAAAACAATGTATATGACATGAGTAAACAAGTGAATCATAAAGCAAAGACTTTTCATGAATAGTACTTCAAGACAAGCATCAATAAGTCTTGCATAAGAGTTAACTCATAAAGCAATAATTCAAAGTAAAGGCATTGAAGCAACACAAAGGAAGATTAAGTTTCAGCGGTTGCTTTCAACTTATAACATGTATATCTCATGGATATTGTCAACATAGAGTAATATAATAAGTGCAATATGCAAGTATGTAGGAATCAATGCACAGTTCACACAAGTGTTTGCTTCTTGAGGTGGAGGGAAATAGGTGAACTGACTCAACAATGAAAGTAAAAGAATGGTCCTCCATAGAGGAAAAGCATCGATTGCTATATTTGTGCTAGAGCTTTGATTTTGAAAACATGAAACAATTTTGTCAACGGTAGTAATAAAGCATATGTATCATGTAAATTATATCTTACAAGTTGCAAGCCTCATGCATAGTATACTAATAGTGCCCGCACCTTGTCCTAATTAGCTTGGACTACCGGATCATCACAATGCACATGTTTTAACCAAGTGTCACAAAGGGGTACCTCTATGCCGCCTGTACAAAGGTCTAAGGAGAAAGCTCGCATTGGATTTCTCGCTATTGATTATTCTCAACTTAGACATCCATACCGGGACAACATAGACAACAGATAATGGACTCCTCTTTTATGCATAAGCATGTAACAACAATTAATAATTTTCTCATATGAGATTGAGGATATATGTCCAAAACTGAAACTTCCACCATGGATCATGGCTTTAGTTAGCGGCCCAATGTTCTTCTCTAACAATATGCATGCTTAACCATAAGGTGGTAGATCTCTCTTACTTCAGACAAGACGAACATGCATAGCAACTCACATGAAATTCAACAAAGAGTAGTTGATGGCGTCCCCAGAACATGGTTATCGCACAACAAGCAACTTAATAAGAGATAAAGTGCATAAGTACATATTCAATACCACAATAGTTTTTAAGCTATTTGTCCCATGAGCTATATATTGCAAAGGTGAATGATGGAATTTTAAAGGTAGCACTCAAGCAATTTAATTTGGAATGGCGGAAAATACCATGTAGTAGGTAGGTATGGTGGACACAAATGGCATAGTGGTTGGCTCAAGTATTTTGGATGCATGAGAGGTATTCCCTCTCGATACAAGGTTTAGGCTAGCAAGGCTTATTTGAAACAAACACAAGGATGAACCGGTGCAGCAAAACTCACATAAAAGACATATTGTAAACATTATAAGACTCTACACCGTCTTCCTTGTTGTTCAAACTCAATACTAGAAATTATCTAGACCTTAGAGAGACCAAATATGCGAACCAAATTTTAGCATGCTCTATGTATTTCTTCATTAATAGGTGCAAAGTATATGATGCAAGAGCTTAAACATGAGCATAACAATTGCCAAGTATCACATTACCCAAGACATTTATAGCAATTACTACATGTATCATTTTCCAATTCCAACCATATAACAATTTAACGAAGAAGAAACTTCGCCATGAATATTATGAGTAGAGCCTAAGGACATACTTGTCCATATGCTACAGCGGAGCGTGTCTCTCTCCCATACAGTGAATGCTAGGATCCAAACCGACGCTCCAAGCAAAGCACATAAGATGTGATGGAATAAAAATATAGTTTCAGGGGAGGAACCTGATAATGTTGTCGATGAAGAAGGGGATGCCTTGGGCATCCCCAAGCTTAGATGCTTGAGTCTTCTTGATATATGCAGGGGTGAACCACCGGGCATCCCCAAGCTTAGAGCTTTCACTCTCCTTGATCATGTTGCATCATACTCCTCTCTTGATCCTTGAAAACTTCCTCCACACCAAACTTAGAACAACTCATTAGAGGGTTAGCGACAATAAAAAATTAACATGTTCAGAGGTGACACAATCATTTTTAACACTTCTGGACATTGCATAAAGCTACTGGACATTAATGGATCAAAGAAATTCATCCAACATAGCAAAAGAGGCAATGCGAAATAAAAGGCAGAATCTGTCAAAACAGAACAGTCGTATTGACGAATTTTATCGAGGCACCAGACTTGCTCAAATGAAAATGCTAAAATTGAATGAAAGTTGCGTACATATCTGAGGATCACTCACGTAAATTGGCATAATTTTCTGAGTTACCTACAGAGAAAACAGCCCAGATTCGTGACAGCAAAGAAATCTGTTTCTGCGCAGTAATCCAAATCTAGTATGAACTTTACTATCAACGACTTTACTTGGTACAACAAAACACTAAACTAAGATAAGGAGAGGTTGCTACAGTAGTAAACAACTTCCAAGATACAAAATAAAAACCAATTACTGTAGTAGAATAAACGCATGGGTTATCTCCCAAGAAGTTCTTTCTTTATAGCCATTAAGATGGGCTCAGCAGTTTTAATGATGTAGAAATAGTATTTGAAGCAAAAGAGAGCATCAAGAGGCAAATTCAAAACAAATTTAAACCTAACATGCTTCCTATGAAAAGGAATCTTGTAAATAAACAAGTCAATGAAGAACAAAGTGAATAGCATAGGAAGACAAAACAAGTGTAACTTCAAAAATTTCAGCATATAGAGAGGTATTTTAGTAACATGAAAATTTCTACAACCATATTTTCCTCTCTCATAATAATTTCCAGTAGTATCATGAGCAAACTCAACAATATAACTATCACATAAAGCATTCTTATCATGAGTCTCATGCATAAAATTATTACTCTCCACATAAGCATAATCAATTTTATTAGTTGTAGTGGGAGCAAATTCAACAAAGTGGCTATCATCATATATAGGAGGCATATTGTAATCATAAAAGAAAATTTTCTCCTCAATGCTTGGGGGACTAAAAGATCATGCTCATCAAAGCCAGCTTCCCCAAGCTTAGAATTTTTCATAGCATTAGCAACAATAGTGTTCAAAGCATTCATATTAATAACATTCCCATTAGCATGCATATAAAGTTCCATGAGTTTTTTAATTCTCTCTTCAAACACATCATGTCCTAATTCAAGATAAAGTTCATAAAGATCTCTCATATTTTTGTTGTTTTCCATTATGCTTAACTAGTGAAATAAAAACATGCATGATATTAAGTAAAACAAGTAACTAATTTTTTTGTGTTTTTGATATAGAGTGCAAGAAAGTAAATAAAGTAAAACTAGCAACTAATTTTTTTGTATTTTGATTTAGTGCAGCAAACAAAGTAGTAAATAAAACTAAGCAAGACAAAAACAAAGTAAAGAGATTGAGAAGTGAGACTCCCCTTGCAGCGTGTCTTAATCTCCCGCAAGCGCCGGAAAGATTGATACGCGTACAGCACGCGTCCTTTGGGAACCCCAAGAGGAAGGTGTGATGCGTACAGCGGCAAGTTTTCCCTCAGTATGAAACCGAGGTTTATCGAACCAGTAGGAGCCAAGAAGCACGTTGAAGGTTGATGGCGGCGGGATGTAGTGCGGCGCAACACCAGGGATTCCCAACGTGGAACCTGCACAACACAACCAAAGTACTTTGCCCCAACGAAACAGTGAGGTTGTCAATCTCACCGCTTGCTGTAACAAAGGATTAGAAGTATAGTGTGGATGATGATTGTTTGCAGAAAACAGTAGAAACAGTATTGCAGTAGTATTTCAGTATAGAGAATTGGACCGGGTCCACAGTTCACTAGAGGTGTCTCTCCCATAAGATAAACACATGTTGGGTGAACAAATTACGTTGGGCAATTGACAAATAAAGAGGGCATGACCATGCACATACATATTATGATGAGTATTGTGAGATTTAATTGGGCATTACGACAAAGTACATAGACCGCTATCCAGCATGCATCTATGCCTAAAAAGTCCACCTTCAAGTTATCATCCGAACCCCTTCCGGTATTAAGTTGCTAACAGCACAATTGCATTAAGTATTGCGCGTAATGTAATCAGTAAATATATCCTTGAACATAACACTAATGTTTTATCCCTAGTGGCAACAACACATCCATAATCTTAGAGATTTCTGTCACTTCCCCATTCACGAGACATGAACCCACTATCGAGCATAAATACTCCCTCTTGGAGTTACAAGCATCTACTTGGCCAGCATCTACTAGTAACGAGAGCATGCAAGATCATAAACAACACATAGACATAACTTTGATAATCAACATAACAATTATTCTCTATTAATCGGATCCCAACAAACGCAACATATAGAATTACGTATAGATGATCTTGATCATGTTAGGCAGCTCACAAGATCCGACAATTAAGCACAATGGGGAGAAGACAACCATCTAGCTACCGCTATGGACCCATAGTCCAGGGGTGAGACTACTCACACATCACTCCGGAGGCGACCATGGCGGCGTAGAGTCCTCCGGAGATGATTCCCCTCTCCGGAGGCGATCTCCCGAATCCCCCGAGATGGGATTGGCGGCGGCGTCTCGGGAAGGTTTTCCGTATCGTGGTCTCGGTACTGGGGGTTTCGCGACGGAGGCTTTAAGTAGGCGGAAGGGCAAAGAGGCGGGCACACGGCCCACACCACAGGCCGCGCGGCCAAGGGCCAGGCCGCGCCGCCTCTAGGGTTTGGCCACCTCGTGGCCCCACTTCGTCTCCTCTTCGGTCTTCTCGAAGCTTCGTGGCAAAATAGGACCCTGATTTCGTCCAATTCGAGAATATTTCTTACTAGGATTTCTGAAACCAAAAACAGCAGAAACAGCAACGGCACTTCGGCATCTTGTTAATAGGTTAGTTCCAAAAGCCGAATATGACATAAAGTGTGCATAAAACATGTAGATAACATCAATAATGTGGCATGGAACATAAGAAATTATCGATACGTCGGAGACGTATCATCGGGTACCCGAAGGGTAATACCCACATCAATGACTCTTCCTTCCGATATGTTGGGACTCACAATATTTTAGCATGTGTTGGTGTTATTCCATATTAACACCTGGAGCCACTTTCAACTTCTTAAGTGCAACATGTATTCTTCGACTGCAACTTATTCTCGAGCAATGGCAAAGGTACAATATGTTGATGGCTCCAAAGTGCAAGAGATTAATTGTAGTACTTTTCAATATAAAAAGATTATCGAACCCACGTGGAGCTGAAGGTATTGCTTAGTAGAATCGACAAGAAAGCAATAATAATAAAGTAGCAGTTTTGGTGTTTTTGGGTATATAATTTACAATAAAAATAAAGTGCAGAAAGTAAATAACAAATAAGAAAATGCTCTCGATAAAAGAAATGCCCAATCCTCTATGCAGCAAAGGACAAGCTAAAGTGTGTGTGCTTATATGAGACCAAATTTCCCGAGGGCGGCATGGATTTACTAGCATCTGAGTTCTACACAACATGGTAAATATTTTGTCAAACTTTATTCAATTAGGGGCGGGGCCTAATTTAGGTGCAGCCATAGATATGTGCAAACACACCCCTTATGATGGGTCCTAGAGCCATTTTCATGCGCAAGTATAGGAATCATAAATGTCCCACCATAGCAATAAGATCATTGGTATCCAACATAAACCCCTCTAATGCTACTCATAGTATTGGAAAACGGTTTATGTCAGTCCGTCTCTTCCAACACTAATGCATTCCATTAAAGTGCAGTCCTATGAGCACGTATAGGTGAAGTAATATATTTTCGACATTCGCATAAAACCATCATAGAACAACATAAAAGATAGAAAACTTGACCAAATACTTATTGCACATCGTATAGAATCATAGCCAGATCATCATATGCCCTCATGAACGTGGGGAACTACTCACAAGTGTCAAATATGATATGGATCAGAAATATAATGATTACAACACAATCTGAATATTGTCGAGGGAAGACCCGGGTATGGCAAAAGACTAGAAACAGTTGGCTCAGGGTCGGTCACCTTGGGGCCGACTGGAACCAGGTCTATGCCGGCTTGGCCATAGCCGGCTGAGCCATGGTCTAGGGCGGCTTCGACATGCTATATCTGGCTTGGTCCATCTCTCCCTGGCCAGCTCTAGAAGTTGGTGATCCTTGCAGGAGAAGGCTCCGGAAAGGTCATCCGGGTGCTAAAGTCCACGAGGACATCAATTCTCGCGGATCCTGGAATACTGCAGAGCGAAAGGGATCCGCGTGGTGATAGGCCATCATGGCCCGGCTTCTCGAGGCGGCACTACGTAGGGGCCGCAAGCTATGGCTGGGAGCTTGATCCGGCCTACGGCCCGTCGCTCGCTCAGTCATGTCCCTGCAGGCCGCGACAGGAAGGACAAGACGTGGGCGGCAGCCGGGGGGGCGGGCGCCTCGGGACCACGCGACCAAGCCGGAGCCGGCGGAGCCGGCGCCATAGCTTATAGGGACTTCTCTGTAAATGTTTCAGGCATTATATAAGCCACAATAGCATCCCCTTTGGGGGATCGATCGATCCATTCTCCATTCTCACACTTAGCACCGCTCGGGAGAGAGGCTTCGTCTACCTCGAGCCCTCTCTCAAGCCGGATACAGCTGAAGGAGCACCACTGTACTGTCTATACATCATATACATCTCTAGAGCAGGAGTAGGGGTGTTACCTCCATACGAGGGCCCCGAACCTGGGTACGTCGTTGTGTCGCTCGTGCTCATACCCGCATCCAGAGACCGCCGTAGGCCAAGTCCGGAACCACTCGACTTAAGCCACACCATGGCATATGTCGTGATGATACCACGACATTTGGCGCCCACCGTGAGGCCTTCAGCATCTGCGGATAGAGTTTCCTTCCGGACGGTCCGCATCCTTCCCTCCGGTGAGTGAGTCGCTTCAGGCTTGGTCTGGAGATTCGGCTCCCTTGACTGCGTCAGCGATAACGCTGGTTGCTTCGCCGACCGGTCCTTCCCTGTCGACGGTAACGTCATCACCATCGACGCGCATCACGTCTGCGTCGCCACCGTCGCGCCGCCGCGCTACTCGCACCACGTTAGGATATTTTGAGTTGAGGTTGAGCTTTGGCTCCCAAGCACATCGCGAACAATGAATTCAAACAAATTGTAAACATTGTTAAAAAGTCTGAATATTTTTGGCAACAAACATTTTCAAGCATTCTGGGTAGTTTCGTCAAGAAATGACACTCGTGCGCTCTATGCCAAAAAAATGTTCTTAAGAGACTATTTTTAAGCTCTTTTAGAGTGTTGGCTTGTATGAGATGAATTATTTAGGTGAACCTTTTTCATGTTTGTTATTGATGCATTTGTAGATGTATATTACTATTTTATTTATTTATGATTGTTCTGAGAAAAGTACTATTCTAGAGCATGTGTGAAGTCGTGTGTGAGGTCGTGAGTGTGTGTTTGATGGAGTGGAACTTGTAGTATAATTTAGTCTCACAAATGTGGATCCAGTCGCTCGGTAGGACTTTGTGTCTTCAAACCTGAGTCCTTAGGTTTCCAAAGAAGTGTAATGGAAACGACCTAAAGGTGGATAATCTTTAAGGACTTTCAGCGCCCGTTTCCTGGTCAAGTGTTGGAAAAATCCGATCCTTTGGAAAGGAGAGACCTAGAGGAAGAACAACCTACCGAGACTAGTGAAGTGGTTCCAGAGTTAACGGATCCCTTGGTTGGCACTTAAAGACTCCAGTTGTAGCCATAAATCCCCTGCAGTTCCGAAGGCTTCGCGGCAATACATCTCCCTATCGTCTTACGACCTTTGGGTGTTTCTCCACGAGCCGTGGTACTCTTCCGTATTAACACTTGGAGCTACTTTCAACTTCTCAAGTGCAACATGTATTCTTCAACTACAACTTATTCTCGAGCAAATGGGGGAAGGTACAATATGTGCTTTAATTCCTTTACATATTCATGTTTAGTTGCTTGTATGCTTATTTAATTATATGTGTTTATCAAGAAACAATTCTAAATAGCTTGACCTTTTCAGAACAGGTCCGAGTCAAATAAAAATGGTTCAAAGCACTTCTTTTATCTCATGGGTGGATTAAAAAACCCGGAATTAACTTGGGCCATACGTGTGGTTTTGGCTATTTTTACTGCATCATCAGGTGTAGCTGGTTATTCTTTGCTCGGATTGGAGCTGATATGGTGTTTACCATGATACCACTCTTTGAAATTCAAACTTTGCAACTGCAAAAGATTCTAAAATAAATGTGTGGATGTTTACAAGATGTGTGTTTGCAGTTCGTGGAATTTTCAAAATCGAATTCGAAATGCACGAAGAGAAACAAAAAAAATCCACATGATTAGTGTCACAAAAAGATTAGAACAAAAAAATGACACAATTCACATCAGAATCTGTAAAAAAAATTATGTATTTGGAATTTGGTTATGAAAATTCTAGGAAATGCATACACAGATCTTGTGAACACCCACAAATTTGTTTGGTTTCTTTAACACTTATAAATTTTAATTTTGAGAAGTGCTATTATAATATCACGTGAGGTGTGGTATTACTACATATTTTGCTTTGTACGAGCTTGGTGCGACATTTCACTTAATAATAGAATCTCTTTATAAGAAAAACAACAACGGGCGTGGACAAATGGAATTAATGAAATCTATTTTTGGAACATTGAAAACATCATTTGGAAGATTAAAAAACCTTAAAATACCATAGTTAATATTGTACATAACCAACTGGGAAAAATATCAACTCAAAATAACTTATATGGCTACACAAAAATGACAAAATCCGACACATTTGAGAGGTTTGAAATTATATATGATTTTTTTATTTTTGTATAGATTCAAATATAAGGTTTTTTGGTTGAGATTTTACAAACATCTAAGATTCTTTTCATAACTTTTTAAAACTTGAAAAGAATGTTTTGACATTTTGAAAAGGAAGGGCGCCATTGAGCTCATGCTCCATTTGGGGTTTCCGAACTAGCAACAAACTATATGTATGAAAAATGCCCTTGTCCTCTCTCTCCTCCTACTCTAGTTTAAGAGTCCACTGTATCGTCAGAGTCCTCTCTCTCCCTCCCTCCTCTTTGGGAGTGAGATCAGGTGCCTTGATGAAGGCGAGGCACGCAGCGCCTTGAGGCATTACATCTGCCGCTCATTACAAATCCAACAGGCAGCAATGGAAAGAGCTGGTCAGAGGCTAGTCAACAGCGACAAGGCCTGTGTCCCCTTCATCTCCTCACGCGCGCGCAAGGGAAAGTAGCGCCGCGGGAAAAAGGATGAGCGCGGGCGGCTCTTCCCGGGCTGAGCGCCGCCGCCGCTGCCCATCGCTGACTGTCGCCGTTGCCCGTCGCTGCCCGCCGCCGCCGCCCGCCGCGACTGCCCAGCCCTCACCTCCCTCTGCTCGCTCCGGCTCAGCTGGCCTTCCGCCCCATACGGCTTGGTCTGCCCTTCCGCCGGCCGCCGGCCCATCCGACGGCTTGCTTTGCTCCTCCGCCGTCCCCAGACTCCGCGTCGTTGGTGGGTTCGTCGTTGGGCGCCATCAAAATCGTCCGATTGCAGCAGGTGTATTTCCGTATTTCCTTACATGTATACTTCACAATCGTTCCTGTTAGTATTTGCTAGTTTCAGTTTGGTTACAGCTGACTGCATTGTTAGTATTTGCTAGTTTCAGTTTGGTTACAGCTGACTGCAATGGAACTACGGGTGCTATGGATAAGCCATTCATTTGTCTGTAGCTAACTAAACTGCTATTCCTTTGTAAAAGTTGCTGCTCCTCATTGCCTTGTCCCTGTGAGCTGTAGGAAGGCCGTGATGGTCGGAGCGGACCGACGGAGGGACGGAGACGAGGAAGGAGGAGGGGACCGTCGCGGACGGAGGGACGCAGAGGAGGAAGCCGGAGGTCGCGGCCATCGGCGCCGGATGGGAGAGGCGGGCCGGGCAGAGGATGAAGGGAGGCTCGCCGGGAAGAGCCGCGCGCGGCAGCGGCGGCGGCCGGCGCCAGTGTTCTGCCCTGGAGGCTCGTTCTTTTTCCGTGTGAGGAGATGACGGGAGGCAGGGACACAGGCCGTTGACTACCTTCTCTTTCCCCTACTGTCCGTTGGATGTGTGTTGAGCGGTAGATGCAATGCCTCAAGGCGTTGCGTGCCTCGCCTTCATCAAGGCACCGGATCTCAGTCCTCCTCTTTGGCAGCCTCATCATCCGAAGATAGTGGGAAGAGAGGAGACCAGCTGCCTCATTTGTACGTTTGCAGCAGTAGTAGTAGGTCTAGGGTCCTTCTAGGTTTTGCCTCTATGGAGTATGGCATTTTTCCTAAGGGTATTTGGTTCCACACACATGTGAGCTATTGTCAGGTGGTAGTGTGCCTATGATGTCTACGCACGCTTTTATTTTTGTAGACAGTGTTGGACCTCTAAATGCAAAGGTTTGTAGAACAGCAGCAAGTTTCCCTTAAGTGGATCACCTAAGGTTTATTGAACTCAGGGAGATAGAGGTCAAAGGTATCCCTCTCAAACAACAATGCAATTATGATACAAGAAGTCTCTTCTGTCCCCAACACACCCAATACACTTGTCGGATGTATAGCTGTAAATTTCCAACATGAATGATGCATGGCTTAGATTAGCTGCCCAGGCGTTTCCCTAACTCATATACAAACTCCATGGACTTATAAGTTTACATTTTTATTTCGCCTCCGTAAACAAAAGAACATGACATCATCTAAATATAAGTGCAATGTTGAAAGTGTTCCCCATGAAAACATGGTTCTACTAACAACCAACTCGCAATTTGCAAACATATAAACTTCATAAGATAGGCACAATGATCAAATTTATTAAGTGCAAGAAAGTAAATGTGCCATCAAGTTTGTGAGAGCTTTATTGACTAATTTTTCATGCCAAAATTTAATTTAGAAGATAAATAAAAACATGACGAGCATACTTGGAATAGCAATAATGCTATTAGGTAGGTATGGTGGACACAATTAACAAACTTTATTTCATGGTAGTTGGATGCACGAGTAGAGATCATACTCAGCACAGGCGAGTGCTAGCAAAAAACTTCTAGCAAAAGCTAGATGCAACATTTGCTCTAACACCTTTGGACTAGGCTGTAGAAATACGTGATGAAACCCGAGGACTCTAGAACCCGTTTCACTGTGCGGGCCGGATTCTGGATCTCCAAAATTTTAAAAATAGTTTTTGTATATAGAAGATGCACGAATTATGTGTGTGCCATTTTTTATATACCTAAATTTAAAAGTATGTAGCTTGAAGAGAAATGACAAGTTTTAGATGAACAGTATGAAGTAAACTCAACTGCACAGTAATGTTTGTAACTTAGTGGTCGGAGCAACTATATAATTTACAGCTGGGGTAAATTTAATTGGATTCCGTAGTATCCAGTTCCAAAAAATCGCTTTAACTAGACTGCATCTCACTTCACAAATGCATGCAAACCAACCACATCACATTCCGGGCCGGCATCCTCCGCCAGCGCTGCGCTGAGGGCGCCCCCAATGCTACACGCTGGACTGCATCTAAATCTGCCAACTCAGATTGTTTGCTGAGGTGTAACAGCAATTAATAGGAAAGAGAGAATAATCGTTTTCGTTTGCTTATAATATTCGTGGTTCGAGAACTTTAACATTAATTTGTCACAAAATATGAAATATTTATCACAAAAATTATATCATTGAAAACTTCTTTTGCATATGAATTCAATGGTATAATTTTTAGACATATAAATCATATTTGGTTGACCAAATTAATGGTCAAAGTTTTTCTCGAAACACGTAATGGGCCTATAAACCGGTATGGAGGGAGTATCTTGTTATCGATACGAATCTTATTTACACCTTCGAGGTGAATTGAAGTTGAGCCCAATCGAAACGTCCTCTCCTGCTAGCTTTTCTGCATGCGCATGTCCTCCACCAATCACTGACCCAGACGAAAGCAGCTACTCCCTCTATACCGGTTTATAAGCACATTTCGTGGTTCGAGAAAAACTTTGACCATTAATTTGGTCAATAAAATATGAAATATTTATCACAAAAATTATATCATTGGAAACTTCTTTTGCATATGAATTCAATGGTATAATTTTTAGACATATAAATCATATTTGGTTGACCAAATTAATGGTCAAAGTTTTTCTCGAAACACGTAATGGGCCTATAAACCGGTATGGAGGAAGTACAATTAATATTTGAGCCTACACGTAGATACAGTCCATTGCTGAGTTACGTATCTAATTTAGTATGCACTGAGGTGGACAACGTTAGATACGATTTCACTGTATCTGCATTGTGAGTTTGTGACTGCCCTGATATGACCAGCCTGATAGCATGGTACTCGGGAAACTATGCTCTCGTGGATCATTGAGGAGTCCCGATTTTCTGCTCCGTGTGCCTAATAAACAAAAGCTTTCTGAACATTACTGAGCAGGAGAGTATCCCCACTTCACAGCACTACGGGGGGAGAAACAGACAAGTTCCTGTTGAAGAAGAACGCTCGGTCAAGTGTTCATTGAAGGCCAACCCTGCACCTGTCACCTGCCTATCCACCATGCTCCAAATATCACATCGCCACTTGTATAGACGCAGAACCCATCAGTTATTGAGCTGCTTGCTCGCGGCCGAGATCGATGCTCAGACAAGCACACGGTAAAATAGCAGCAATGTTGTACGGCGTACTACACGATCCATATCGTATTCAGGGCATCTCCAGCGGCGCGGTGGCCGTTTTTGTCCATCGTGACCGGATATGCGTCTGGGGCCTGCTCCAGCCGAGCCTACTTGTCGCGAGCACGCAAACCTGGCCCAAATATGCGCCAGGTTTGCATCTCCACGGCGCCGCGGTCACGCCAGTGTCCTACGTAGATCCACGCGTCAGTGGCCGGAGGCCGATATTATTCCCGCCACTGGCCATTCCCCCGCGCGAAATTGCAAACTAGACCGGCGCAAGCAGTCCAAAAGCGATGGACGTCCTCGCCGCTGCAGCTACCGCCATGGATGCGGAGCAAACTGATACGTCTCCGACGTATCGATAATTTCTTATGTTCCATGCCACATTATTGATGATATCTACATGTTTTATGCACACTTTATGTCATATTCGTGCATTTTCTGGAACTAACCTATTAACAAGATGCCGAAGTGCCATTGTTGTTTTTGGTTTCAGAAATCCTAGTAAGGAAATATTCTCGAATTGGACGAAATCAACGCCAGGGTCCTATTTTGCCACGAAGCTTCCGAAGACCGAAGAGTCAACGAAGTGGGGCCACGAGACGGCCAGACCAGCATGGCGCGGCCTAGGTCTTGGCCGCGCGGCCCCATCATCCCCCGTGACGCCCTTGACCTGCCCTTCCGCCTACAAATAGCCTTCGTCGCGAAACCCCCAATACAGAGCCACGATACGAAAACCTTACCGAGACGCCGCCGCCGCCAATCCCATCTCGGGGATTCAGGAGATCGCCTCCGGCACCCTGCGGGAGAGGGGAATCATCTCCCCGAGGACTCTACGCCATGGTCGCTCCGGAGTGATGTGAGTAGTCTACCCCCGGACTATGGGTCCATGGTAGCTAGATGGTTGTCTTCTCCTCATTGTGCTTAATTGTCGGGTCTTGTGAGCTGCCGAACATGATCAAGATCATCTATCTGTAATTCTATATGTTGTGTTTGTTGGGATCCGATGAATAGAGAATACTTGTTATGTTGATTATCAAAGTTATATCTATGTGTTGTTTATGATCTTGCATGCTCTCCGTTACTAGTAGATGCTCTGGCCAAGTAGATGCTTGTAACTCCAAGAGGGAGTATTTATGCTCGATAGTGGTGTCGTTGCCTAATCGACGGTACCTCGGAGGAGGGATCCTCACGAGGGGGAGAAGAAGTAGGGGCCATAGGGCGGAGTGCTCTCGGGACGGTGGTACGCGATTTACCCAGCTTCGGAACACCCGCACGATGACAGGGCCTACTGCCGCTTGTCTGGAATTATCTGGCGTTTTCGCTTGTTACAATGAGTTGTGGTTGTCCCTCTAGGGCTCCCAGGATCCGGCTTATAAAGGCGCACGGATCTAGGGTTTACATGAAGAGTCCTAGCCGGAATACAAGTTGCCTAACTACGGTACAATGTCTTGCCGTGTACGTCAAGGATCCGCCTTCCTCCAAATACGTGCTGGATCCGGATACTTCATGGGCTGTCACGGATCCGGCCTCCTTCGTAGGTCGGTTGAGATCCGGCTTCCTGTTCCCGGGCTGGACTTCATCCTTCATGATCTACAACAACTGGGCCGCCCGATGGGCCACATGCCTCACCACCAACTATGGGCCACCCGGGCTTGCCGGATCTAGGCCATGCCGTTGATATACCCATAAAGTATACCCACAACAGTAGCCCCCGAAGTTCTCCGAGATTCATCATTCCTCCGACTTCATTCAACTCGGATCCGAAGAGAATCTTGAAGAGCTTCAAAACTTTTACTTGATTCCGGGTTCATTCACTCGAAAATCCTTCATCTTCAGATTGGGTATTGCAACGGAGATTCCGCTTTTCCCGCGCACAACTTCCTTATTTCCCGCGCTAAATTTTCGCAGATGCAAATCTTTAGCCGGAACTTTCGGGAGTGCATGGTTAAGTTACCTCCACGTCGTTTTACCGCACTTGACCTAAGACACGTGTCATCCATCCAACGGTGCGACCGTTCCGTTTCCACCATTGGATCCGAATCCCGAATCTCCGCGAGTGGCCTATAAATACCCCACGGCTCGGTAATTCTTCATTGTTTCACCGCATCTCACCACTTCATCTTCTTCCTCGCGCCGCGCCGCCCGACGGATCTCAACTCCGGCGAACCTTCCTCACGGGAGCTTCACGCGCCGCCGCCTCAAGCCTCTCCTCCAACCAAGATTGCCACGGTTGATCAAGAAATCAACTCCGCCGCCGATTCGTGGTCATCGGAGGCTCAAAACCGCCAGTTCGTCGACCTCTACTTCGCCGGAACTTCGCCGGACCGTCGCGCCATTGCCGGTACGTGCACCGGTCTTGTAGAAGAAGAAGTAGCTGTAGCGTAGATTTTCCGGTTACTCAACTTAGCTCGCATGGGTGCAGCCGGAAGCATGTCTCACGGTTCTCCTCACTGCACTGGTAGTTCTCCGAGTAGCCCGGATCCCAGTGCCGTGGAACCATTTTGCCCGGATCCCATTGCGTATCTACCACCATATGTTTCCGACGTTAGGCTTGCTCAACCGTTCTCCGCCTCTTCCAGTACTTTACTAGGCCGGATCCCAACAGCCCAAGAGCTCGAAGAGGAGCTACAAGGCCAAGCTAGAATGGCAGCCAAAGTACAAGAGGTGGAAAACAAGAAAGCTTCCAAGGCCCGGAGCCGTGAGGGGGTGCGGGGTCAATGGTGGCCCTGCGAGACAACTGACGCGGAGCTCCGGGAGCTTCAAAACGAAGGCATGATCTCCGAGCATTGGAGTTTCACGCGCGACTCCGACATTCCCAATCCCGACGCGGACGAACGCGTCATGACAAAGGCGTGGGTCGAGCGCGGATTATCACTCCCTTGCTCGGAGTTCTTCCTCTCCGTCCTCGACACGTACGGGCTCCAGCCCCACAACATCTGCCCCAACTCCTACCTCCTGCTCTCGAACTTCGCAACTCTCTGCGAAGGGCATCTAGGGATCCGACCTGATGTCAAGCTGTGGCAGTTCTTTTTCCGAGTGAAGAAGGAGACGAAGGACAAGGCCATGCTGAACTGCGGGAGCATGACTTTCATGCTCCGACCTGGCCGTATGTATCCGCCTCACGATTCCCACGAGTCCGTCCGGTACTGGAACGCCGGATGGTTTTATGTGAAGAACGCGTCAGTTCCGAACGTCCACGATGGACTCCCGCCCTTCAGCAACACGCCTCCGGAAGAATTGGCGAGCTGGAGCTTCATCCCCACGCTTGCCCAAACACCCATACTGGAGAAGGCCGCGCGGAGGATTTCCTGGTTAGTTCATGATGGACTAACCGGGGCCCAGCTCACCCTCAGCTGGTTTACCCGGAGGATCCAGCCCCTGCGCTACAACGCACGCCTGATGTGCGCTTACACCGGGGCGGACGATCTCCTCCGAGTCACTCGCCACGATCTTCCGGCCGACTCCCTCAAGAGAAGGTTCAAGACGTTGGTGAAAATTCCTAGGGGCCAACCCACCGGCGAGCAACGACGGGCAACACAGGAGAGCCGGGAGCAACTTAGGGCTGCGGCTGGCCCTGGTCCCTCCGAGCGACGGCTCGCACAGAACTCCGGCACGCACGTCCGATGCTGGTGCAAGGGCGTGCCACCTGACCTATACCTGGTCAGGAAGGTGATGGAGATGCCTCGCTAGTTTCCCGCATGGCATACACGTAAACATTAAATACGAGCCTCGATCGGCTCAGCACCTGAACGGCTCAAGGAGCCGATCCACCCATGATTCGCACGAGGTGTACGAATATATGGTGGTCCCGCTTGATCAAGATAAAGCTAAAACGATCTACGACGATTTGGGGTTTTCACCGCATAATCGGATCATCCTACTCGTGATTGGGCCTCGCGGTCACGCACGGTGATCGTAAGCCGATCCTAGATAGAGCCTAAAAACCAACACGAGGTTGATCCCCGGAACATCCTGTCTAGGGCTAGCAAACTATACCCTACGCGTCGCTGGATCCTCCAACCCTTTGTAAGGCCTAACTATGCAGATATCAAACTAATCCTTGAAGAACAAGGAGCAACCATAATGGATCGGATCTACTAAATAATGATCAAGCGGTGCCGCCCTACACCTAAGATAGGTGTAAGGGCGGCTAGATGTCTAAGGGTTGCACTACGACAGCATATGATATGAAGAACAATGCTAACCCTAACACATCTAAGATAACTACGTTGCTCGCCATCAAAAAGGCTTCAGTACGAGCAACGCATGAACAACGAATAAACTTGTACTGGCTAGATCGCAAGAAACCCTCGAGACAAGGGAGTTGGCGATGCGCCTAGATTGATTTGTGATGAACGTGATTGTTGTTTATTTCATAAACCCTAGATACATATTTATAGTCCGTAGACTTTCTAACGTTGGAATAATCCCAACCGTGCACGAGACAAACTCTAACTAATCGATACGTATCCTACTATATTACAGATACACGGGCCAACTAGCCCAAACTTTGCATATAAGGCCGATTCACGTATTTCTTCTATGTATATTCTTCAAGTCCATCTCGATCGCGCCCACCTCTCGACTTGGTTCTCGGTGATAACACATGCCCCGGTTTTGGAATTGATAATTCCAAAATCACTCTGCTTTTTCTTCGTCGGGTCATGTCGTGGCAGAACCGTCGCAGTATCCTTCATCATGATGCCTGCCTTCTCAACTTCTCCGCGTGACCTGGCAGTTTTTTTTTTAGGCACCACTTCCTCGGCCGTGGCATTGAATTTCCACTATATCCTCTTTTATTTAACCGCTCCAAACAGTTTACTTCCGCATCCCCTTCGCATTAGCACTCCAAAAGCCCTCCGCGCCACCATGTCTTCTTCCTCCTGCTTCATCGGATCTTTCCACCCAGTCCTCTTCTTCCCGCGAGCCGACGCCGGAGCGAACCCGGAGGAGGTCCATGCGGCCAACACCCGCCGTGCCATCGAGGCCGGGGAGGAATCGAGCCATGATTTCTCCGTCTGGTCTGAGGACGACAAGTCCTTGACCGACGGGGAAAGTGACCTCCGCTTCCTCGCCGACGGGGAACGGAGGAGGAGAGCGATGACGATCGCTTCTCCGACGACTTCACCTCCCCCGGAGGAGGAGGAGGAGAAGGAGGAGGAGGAGGAGGACGACACCTCCTCCGACGAGCCGCCGGCAAACGGTTCTGCCCCTTGGCCGGGGAACCTCGCGACTTCGAACGACGACGACGCTGACGAGGAGGATGAGGACAATGAGGGCCCGGCCGGCGGCCGGGAGCAGCGACGACGAGCCCGCCGGAGAAGTGGCGCCCGGCAGCTGCGACACACGACGAGGGCAGCGACGGCCGTAGATAGGACCTTTAGCATAGGATCAGTAGTAGATGGGGCAATGTATCCCCTAGTACTTCCTTTTGAGAGCAATCAGCTCTTTATGTAAGAAATCTTGCTTATCAATGAAGAACTTCTCCCAATTTGATTTTGCCGATTTCCCTTGAGCTTAATTTAGCCGATTTCCCCTCATACTGATTTTGCCGATTTGTCCCCTTAGCCAATGCTTAATGAGCCGATAGCAACACATCGGTCCTTCATAAACCATCCTTCAATTCTTCAGCTGATGTCCTTGAGATCTGGTGGATATCGTAGAGTTTTCAAGAGAGCCCTTAAATTTCTTCCGCTAGCTTCAGCGATCCTCTTCTGCGAGCACTCATCATTTCTGAAGAAGGTTGCGACGAAGGACCAGCCGATGACACTCCAATCGGCTTCTAAAAACAGAGCATCTACCAGGCTAGCTGCCCCGAGCCTCAACAAGGCGAGAATACCGGTGAGGATGCACAGATCGACACAAGCTTTGAACTCGGTAATTCTGAGACAACCACCTGCCAATTCAGCCGCACTTGATCCCATCGATCGCCTCTTCTTCCGTTGTGCCGATATTGTAGACGAACACTCCACGGCTTAAAGAGCATACACCTTGTACGCCAACCACGTCACGCATCGCTGACTCGCGCAACGGGTTGGAAGTCCTTGACGAGAAGGTTCTGCACCAACATCGGCTCCTTGCCCGAGGACGCGGTCTGCCTGAATCGACTTGCGAAGATCTGGCTTGAACAAGCAACAAGTAGATCCCGTGTAGGTGTACTAGAGTCGATGGTGTGCATCGGCTTTGTTTCTTAGTTCTAAAGTCGATGTCTTGCATCGTTGTGTATCATAAATTTTTTTTACCGGCCGATTTTTTCATCTACCCCCAACATTTCACCGCACACATGTTCATCCGCACATGTTCATCTGATTAGGTGCCCCCGAGCCGAATCTGGCAGTAACTGCAGATATCGGCTCGTAGCTTAGTCAAGGCATGTATTTGCACGTCGGCTCCGGTAGGACCAATGTTGATTTTTCCTAACTCATCAGCCGACGTAAAACCGCTGCCCAGTAGATCGATGTTGAACACAAGCAGAACATGTGGTGAGGATAATTTTGGCCGATTGCTGGAATCGGCCTCCATATTGAATCGCTCAATGAAGGTTTTGTAATGTTCCTTCATAGATCTTTGGGGCCGATCCCAAGGATCGGCCTCGCCACGTTTGCTCATCGGTTTGCTCTTGCTACACGGTCAGGCCGGTGGATAAGACTAGCCTAACCCTGCCCTTCGTCACGTCGATGCGCTCGCAGTCGTCCAAATTGATACCTGAGAGTGGCTCTTGGCCTGCTGTTTCCCAAGCGTTCATGCCAGCCGTTGAAATCTCGGCTGAGTCATCGGCCTGGACGACTTCTACTTCATCTCCATCCCACTGTATTACGCATTGGTGCATCGTGGATGGGATGCAACAGTTGGCGTGGATCCAATCTCTTCCTAGCAGAACAGCGTAGGTGCTCTTGCTATCGACGATAAAGAACGTCGTAGGGATGGTTTTCCTTCCTACGGTCAGATCCACGTTCGAACACCTTGTGCGTCGACGCTGGCCGTTGAAATCGCTGTCACGTTGGTTTTGATCAGATCCGAGCTAGAGCGTCCCAACCGACGTAGCATGGAGTATGGCATAATGTTGACTGCCGCTCCGGTGTCCACCAGCATCTTGTTGACAGGCCTCCCATCGATATAACCTCGCAAGTACAGGGCCTTCAGATGTCTGTAGCTTCTTTCTCGTGGCTTCTCAAAGATAACCGGCCGTGGGCCGCAGTCAAGTTGTGCCACAGGTGCCTCGTCTAATCCTGGAGCACTGAACTCCGTAGGAAGGATGAACACCATGTTTGTGCCGCCCATGTTTCATCATCGGCTTTCCTTTGCTTGGGGCGCCACTCCATTTTTTTTGTCGGCCTCTTCATCCAGGGTTCGCTGGACCTTCGCGCCGATCAGGCCGCGCTTCCTTAGCGTGTGTATAACCTTTCGGCTTCCTCCAAGCCGCGCAGCCGCGAACCCTACGCTTTTGGGAACGGCTGAGTCCATCAGGGCACCACCTGGCCGCTTCTGCCTTCTTCTTCTTCTTCTTCTTCATCGTCTTCCAAATCCTCGAGATCTTCCACCCGAGGGGACTCAGCGTGCTTGTTCCGAAGTGGGAGAGGCCCTAGACGTTTGAACACGGACACGTTAGCTGCATCCTTCCTCTTTTGCTTACATTCTGGGCAGTTGCCGAGGGCAATCGGCTCATTCCTGAATCCCAGCAGTGTCTGAAGAAGGGGCAGTCCCAGTGCCTATCCTCGTCGTCTTGCTCCCTCGATTTTTCCTTGGCACGGCGCTCGTACTCCTCCTCATCGCGATCATGCCGATGATGTCTCCTGGCGTCCCTAGCCAGACGGTCTCTATCATCATCGTCGCTGGATCGTCGGCGTTGGCTATATTGACTCACGTACTTGTTGAGGAGGTGATCGGAGAGAGGTCGCTGATATCTTACATTCCACTTCTCCCTCCGTGATGTAGCGCTTGCCATCGTGACGGAGCCGATCGCGTGAGCGGCCTCCTCCGTGTCCTTGCTACGAGAGCCTGCCCTCGTCTCCATCTTTGCCAGTGGTGCCCAGGTCCTACCATGTTGATGCGAACGAGAATCCTGGCTGGCAACCTTCAGGGTAAGTGCACTCCACCATGTTAACGGCGGGAAGGGGTGGGTGTCGACCTTCATGGCGTACTGGTTGAAAATCAGACGTCCTTGTTCTATCGCCATTTGGACTGGCTGACGCCACACCCTGCACGTTGGTGGCATGGGAGAACGAGTTATTCCATTTGCAGTATGGCTTTCCGTTCAGCTCCTGTACCGTGGGGGTTTTGAGGCCTTCGGGTAACTTCAACTGCTTCTCCTTGAGTAGGAGGTCGAAGATTTGCTCAGTTTTAGTCACGTCAAAATCGAACCCTCTGGGTGGACCTGGTGGCTTAACCCATTTGCAGGACACGGGGTTGCCCCCGAGTCCATTCAGCCACTGCTACCTCTTGATCTCCCGCAACCTTCGTCTTCATCCGCCTCAACCAGACTACCGCACGCTTGAATTTGTCCCGGTACAAGTCCGGGTGGCGCTGTTCATGCGAGCGTTTCTGAACCATGTGCGCCAGTGAAGGGTAGTCTGCTTGAGAGGCCATGTCCTTGATTGGTGATGCAAGGCCCACCACTGCCAACTCGACTGCTTCCTTTCAGTCACGCGAGCCGAATAACATCGGTTCCTAAGATTTCGAAGCGCTGGATGTATTCTCGCTACGCTCCACGCTTCGACGTATTTGAGCTAGATCGCAAGGCCAGACTCGAAGCTTCGAGTGATACCGCATGTGGAACTGTTCTTCCAATCGTCCAAGTCCGGATCGAGTCCGTGGCAACGAAGTGTACCACCCGAAAGCCGATCCTGTGAGGGATCGTGCGAAGAACCGCACACGTAGCTCATCTCGCTGCTGAGATCGTGCCCAACTGTGCCAAATATCGGCTCACATGCTCGATGGAGCTGGAACCATCTGATCCATTGAACTTGGAGTCAGGGAGCCGATATTTGGGTGGTAGCGGGATCAACTCGTACTCGTGGGGTACGGCTTGGAATAGCCGATTGTCCTCCTTTTCGGCACCATGCCGAACCGGTCTCTCATGGTACGATTTGATCCGCGGCTGTCGGGCAGGAGTCGAACTCTGAAGATTCGCCGGTGGCATACTTAGCCAGCCATGCTTGCTTTTCCAGCTCAGCCAACCGCAGAGCTGCGTCTCGAGGTTTGTTGGAGTGGCGTACTTAGCTAGCCACGTCTGCTTCTCAAGATCTGTCGCTGAAGTTCCTCCCGTTTCCAAGTCCCCGCTGGTACCGGTTTGTGAGTGCCCATCGCACCGGCACGTATGTGCACGTGTATCCGTGAGGGATCTCCTTAGGCGCTCTACAAGAACTGGTAGTCGCTAGGGTCACCACCGATCTTGTAGACGACGAATGCCGGTGAATTTGGCACTTCTGGCGCTGCCAACGCGGTGGACGGGACTGGAGTGGCATCTCTCCTTGGTGTGTCCCGAGAGCTGGTCCTGACGGAGAGTACTGGTGCCTCATGATCTCCTGGATCACTCGAAGAGCAACACGCTCCAAGGTGTTCACCAGGTTCTCAGAGTGGCGGTGTAGCGAATGAGCTACCATGAAGTTAACCTCCTGACGCAGGGACCTGGTGCGTTCTTCTGATGGGGCGGAGGTCTATTCCATCGAGCGCACCTTCAGGTGAGAACCCTTTCCACCTGATGCCATGTGAGCGGGTTCTGTGAAAGGAGCCGATGAGGTCGGCTTCGAGGATCGCTTTGACCTCGTCATACTTCTTCTTGAGCTCCTCAGATCACGTGAGGATCCAGCCCCTGCGCTACCGCATGCCTGATGTGCGCTTACACTGGGGCGGACGATCTCCTCCGAGTCACTCGCCACGATCTTCCGGCCGACTCCCTCAAGAGAAGGTTCAAGACGTTGGTGAAAATTCCTAGGGGCCAACAGGTCCCGGAACTGATCAAGGATATTAGCACACACGACAAATGTCCTCCGGTAAGCACTTAATCCTTCGCATTCCTTTATCCTTTCACAATTTTCTAAGTGTTTAACTTGTTCTGCTCACCCTTTTCGCAGCTTGACTCTTTGGCGGAAGAAAACCTACGCACCATACTCCGAGTTCCCGTTAGCGGTGACTCGGTGGAAGAGGATCCGGAAGACCCTGAGGAGGAAGAAGAACGAGTGCCCCGAAAGGCTGCTCCTCGACCTTCAAAGCGTCCCCGCGCCAAAGTCTCTGGCTCCGACGCCGGAGGCAGCGGTGAGGCTTCCGCCAAGAAACCCAAGGTGGTCAAACCACCTCCGCTTGACTCCAGGAAGGCGGAGCGCCAGCGCCTGAAGATGCTTTCGACAGCAGGGAGACCCTCACGTCCCAACATTCCGGGCGCAGCGTAAGCTTCCGAGTAACATGCGTTGTTTATCTTGGTAAGCTGTGTTATGTATACTTTCCTTTTACTTGCTCACAGGAATCCGAACCCTACCACCGCGCGGACCAATGTTCAGGAGCATATCACTAAGTATATGCAGAAGAAATCTCCCGCCGTTGGTCCTTCGACGCCAGTTCCGCCGAGCGCTCCACAAGCCCCCCTGCAGCCTTCTCCTCCTCCCGCGGACCAATCTCCGACTCCTGCCGCACCCACTCCACCGGAAATAATTCCGGTTAGCAGCGACAGAGCGAGCGGAGATGGTTCCGGCGGCAAGGGTCCCATCAACGACGAAACTGAAGGACGAAAACAGGGGGATGCAGAAGTTAATTCTTCTGGCAAAGCTGAAGCCACCACAGGTGATATGGTCGTTTTCCCCAAAAACTTTGGAGATCCGGCTGATCTTACTTCCACCCCGAAAGCCTATGCCACGAAGTTTTTTAACAAACTAACGGAGGCGGAGAAGTGGGAGCTGGAGCAAGATTTGCTCAATGCTATGCTGAACAATGCCTGGGGCAAACCAGACGTTGAGACGTCGGAGATCCAGGACGCCAAGAAAAACATTGGCGAATTCTTCGACAAGCTTGTTTGCAAGCAAAAGGTAACTCCCCAGTAGCCCCCAAGTATTTAGGCGGAAACTTTATCAGTTAGCGTCTGAATACTTTTAGAGAACTTAATCTGAAAGGAAAGTTTGAAATGTCGTGGTAGCCCCCAAGCATGATGGCGGAAAAAATTTCCAGCGACAAAACCATGATGGCGGAACTCACTCCATTTCTGACTGTGTTTGCAGGAACAAAAAGCCCTGCATTACGAGTTGCACAAAAACATTGCGCTGCAGCGTCGTGTGACCATCAGCCAGGCGGAGAAAATCCAGCACTTTCAGGCGGAGAATGCGGCTCTGAAGAAACAACTTTCAGAAGCTCAAGGTTGGTTTCCGATCATCTGACGATTGTTGGTTATGTCCCGCACTTTCCGACTTTGACGCTTTATAAAACTATGAGCAGGTGCCTCCTCTTCTCTCGCTGCAGCTTCCTCCGAGTTGGAGACTCTACGTGCTGCACACAAGAATCTCGAAGCAAAACTCGCAGTGGCAGAACAGAAAATTTCTGAGAAGAACTCGGAGCTTATTCGGAAAACTGGTGAGTTTGAGCTGAAAAGACAAACTGACAGCGACATCATCCAGAAGCAGCAAAAAGAAATTGGAGGTCTTCGCAAATATATGGAAACAGCAGAGAGCTGCTGGGACCTGCTCAACTCCGACGTCATGGGTACGTCCTCGAAACTTGTACGACAGCATGTGTGTAGCTTGTTGTTTTTAACAAAATTTGCGTCTTCCAGATCCACTCGGATATGACGAGGAACGTCGGAGCCAGTTCCCGCGCGATGACCTGCTTCAGCTGGCCGGAGAAGACTGCAAGGATCTCATCTCCGCCTCCAGGAAAATCTGTCACAACCTCAACATTAAGAAGAGCCGAGTCTGCGATGTGCGCAAGCTCATCAAGAGGATGGATTTGCTTCCGGAGCTGGTTGTGGACCTGCAATCTTCTTCAGCACGGGGTGCAGCTGCCATGTCCTTGGCTATGTGCTTGGCGCATAATCCAAGTTTAGACCTGGACCGGGTGACTTCTGGCGTTCCTCCGGAATGTAATGTCAATGCGCTGCTTGACGCGGTTAGCGGCTATGATACACGCATTGCTCGGAGGATCCGCCATGATGAATTTTATGAGAAGGTGGTTCTTCCTGCTGACGAACCTCTCGAAGCTGAGCATTTGGAGGATCGCGAAGCGGAAAACAGGCCCGCCCAATCCGGAAGCCAGTATACATGGACAAGCTCAAAGGACCAAGGTGGCGCTGCTTCTCCGACTGCAGCTGGAGCGGAAGAAGATGAAGATGTCTCTTCGCCTGCCAAAGACGCAGAGAAGGAAGCTCCGACTGACGCAGGGGGAGCTGATGCCAACGTGGAAACTTCTCCGGTTAAGGAGAAGTAAAAACTTAGTCCTGCGGAAAAACAATGCATCATTTTGGCCCCAGCGAGGGTTTGTAATATAACTTTAATTCTTAAGTATCTAGGGACGAAACAATTATGCGTGGGCGGAAAACTTATCCTGCTATCCGTTAGAATTATTTGCATGTTTCGTTTGTTAAAAGCAAGTGCTGGTTTGTTAATTTTCCGGCTTACTCGTTTGACCTTCCACGAGCCGGAAAACCTTTGGCCGGAAACGCTCGCCTGCGGTGACGAAACCCAATGGCGTCCGTCCATAACCGCGGAAACAAGCCCCCAGCCTAGGTGCCGGAAGTCGCTACCAGGAATCCACAAGTTCGCAACGAAAAAAATTCCACCGTAAAACTTAGGCTACGTCCTAAAGGACGATTTCGAAATCACAACTTTCATACACGCCTAGGCGAAACATCCAGCATGCGGTTTTAGTCGGAAAACATACACGATCTAAAATGAACAAGTAAAGGAGGTAAAAGACTCAAAGAGTGAACCACAAGCTTTATTTCATTGATCATGTATAACTTATTACAGAGTTTGTAACTCGGAAAAAATATGCTAAGTGTAGAAAGGACGTAGCTGTGCGATGTTCCAAGGGCGATCTGTCTCGTCGTAGATGTCATCCGGATCCTCACGCTTGCATTTCCGGTGCCAATTAGCAGGTCTATCCTTCAGCTCGCAGAAATCAACAATGTCGTTGCCTAATCGACGGTACCCCGGAGGAGGGATCCTCACGAGGGGGAGAAGAAGTAGGGGCCATAGGGCGGAGTGCTCTCGGGACGGTGGTACGCGAGTTACCCAGCCTTGAACACCCGCACGATGACAGGGCCTACCGCTGTTGTCCGGAATTATCCTGGGCGCTGCGCTTGTTACAATGAGTTGTGGTTGCTCTAGGGCTCCCGGATCCGGCTTATAAAGGCGCACGGATCTAGGGTTTACACGGAGAGTCCTAGCCGGATTACGTATAGCCTAGCTACGCAAATATCTCGCCGTGCATGTCACGGATCCGCCTTCCATACACGTCGTACTGGATCCGGGTTCCTCATGGGCCTCCCTGGATCCGGGTCACTCCTAGGTCGGTACGGATCCGGCCTGCTGATCCTGGGCTGGACTTCTTCCTTCATGATCAACAGCAACTGGGCCGCCCGATGGGCCACATGCCTCATCACCATCTGTGGGCCACCCGGGCTTGCGGATCTAGGCACTGTCGATGGTACACCCATGAAGTATACCCACAACAGTAGCCCCCAGAGTTCTCCGAGTTTCCCCTGCAGTTTCCGTCTTGCTGGTCCATCATGATCTCCGGCAAACGTTGGTAACGCGGAGAAACTTGAAGAGCTCCAACTTTGCATTTTCTTCTTTTTCCAACTTATAGCCGGAAAATGCTCCCATCCCGAGGGACTTCATCCATCGACGTTCCAAAGAACATTTCCGGGTTACTCCCTGCTTGAACGAAAGCCAATCTTATCTTCACAGAATCACCCGGAATCTTAAAAGACTCTAACGGTTTCGGAAATCCTTCATCTTCAGATCATGCTTAACAACGGAAGTTCCGTATTTCCCGCGCACAACTTCCTCATTTCCCGCGCTAAAGTTTCGCAGATGCAAATCTTCAGCCGGAATTTTCGGGAGTGCATGGTTAAGTTACCTCCACGTCGTTTTACCGCATTTGACCTAAACACGTGTCATCCATCCAACGGCGCGACCGTTCAGTTTCCACCGTTGGATCCGGATCCCGAATCTCCGAGCGCGGCCTATAAATACCCCGCGGCCCGGTAAAAATTCATTCTTTCACCCCCTCTCACCACATCGTCTTCCTCCTCGCGCCGCGCCGCCCGCCAGATCTTGATTCCGGCGAACTTCGCCCCGGTGAACTTCGAGTGCCGCCGAACCAAGGCTTCCCTCGCTCCAAGATTCTCACGTTTGAACGGGAAACTCGCTCCGCCGCCGATTCGTGGTCACGCGGGCCGATTTCCTTCAAGTTCGGCGACCTCATCTTCCGCCGGAGCTCCGTCGAGCCACCGCGCCATTAGCGGTAAGTACGCCGGGCTTGTAGAAGACAACCTAGTGTAGAAGATAGGCTTAGTGATCCGGGTACTCAGACACTTTGTATGGGTGCAGCCGGAAGCATGCCACTCGAATCGTCACTTTGCACTGGTAGCTCTTCGAGTAGCCCGGATCCCAACCAAATAGAACCCATATGCCCGGATCCTATATCATTCCTGCCACCGTATGTTTCCGACATCAGACTAGCTCAACCTTTTTCCGCATCTTCCAGCACCGCTCCAAGCCGGATCCCTACCCTCCAAGAGCTCCAAGAAGAACTCGAGGGACAAGCTCGGATGGCAGCAAAGGTGCAGGAGGCGGAAAACAAGAGGGCGTCCAAGGCCCGGATCCGTGAAGGAGAACGAGGTCAATGGTGGCCTTGCGCAACCACCGACGTGGAGCTTAGAGAGCTCCAGAACGAGGGAATGATCTCCTCACACTGGAGTTTCGTTCGTGACTCCGACGCCCCCAAGCCAGAAGCCGGAGAAGTTGTCATGACCAAGGCTTGGGTGGAACGCGGACTTTCACTCCCTTGTTCGGAATTTTTCCTCTCCATCCTCAACACCTACGGGCTCCAGCCCCACAACATTTGCCCCAATTCATACCTTCTCTTGTCCAACTTCGTGACTCTCTGCGAAGGACATCTTGGGATCCGGCCAGATGTCAAGTTGTGGCAATTCTTTTTCCGAGTGAAGAAAGAAACTAAGGACAAAGCAATGGTGAACTGCGGAAGCATGACGTTTATGCTCCGCCCTAATCGTATGTATCCTCCCCATGATTCACACGAGTCCGTCCGGTACTGGAACGCCGGATGGTTCTACGAGAAGAATGCTCCTGTTCCGGATGTCCACGAAGGCCTTCCCCAGTTCGTCAACGAACCTCCGGAAGAACTTGCAAGCTGGAGCTTCGTCCCTCCACTCGCCCTGACTCCAACCTTGGAGAAAGCTGCGCGGAGAATCTCCTGGCTAGTCCACGACGGACTTACCGGAGCCCAGCTTACACTTAGCTGGTTTACCCGGAGAATCCAGCCCCTTCGCTACAACGCGCGGTTGATGTGCGCTTACACCGGGGCGGATGATCTTCTCCGGGTTACCCGCCATGATCTTCCGGCTGACTCTCTGAAAAGAAGATTCAAGACGCTGGTGAAGATTCCGAGGGGCCAACAGGTCCCGGAACTGTTCAAGGATATCTACACGAACGATCAGTGTCCTCCGGTAAGCTTCGTTCTTTCCGTTGCTTCAAACTTCACAAGGATAACTCTAACTTCTGTTCATTTTCCTTCCAGCTCAATACTTTGGCGGAGGACAACTTCCGCACCATCATTCGCGTCCCCGTCACCAGCGACACGGCGGAGGAGGCTCCGGAAGACGACGAGGAGGAAGAGGACCAGGCACCCCGCAAGGCGGCCCCTCGACCTACAAAGCGTCCCCGCGCCAAGGCTTCCGGCTCTGAAGCCGGAGCTAGCGGCGAGGCCTCCGCCAAGAAGCCAAAGACGACGAAACCACCTCCGCTTGACTCAAGGAAGGCGGAGCGTGCGCGTCTACGGATGCTCTCGACGGCTGGCCAGGGCACACGCCCCATCATTCCCGGCGCCCCGTGAGTTTCCGAGCATGATGCGATTTTTACTTAGCGAAATTATTTCTTGTCTAAACCCTTTCACTTGTTTGCAGGAATCCGAAAACCGCTGCCACGCGGACCACCAGCCAGGAGCCCATCACGAAGTACATGAAGAAATCTCCGGCTGTTGGTCCCTCTACTCCAGTTCCACCCAGCGCTTCCCACCCAACTCCTCAACCGTCGCCTCCTCAGGCTGACCCATCTCCCCCGCCTGCCGCAAACACTCCACCGGAGATAATTCCGGTTAGCAGCGGGCACGTGGAGGAAGAAGATCCCAAGGCCAAAAGCCCTGCCCAAGAAGAGGCGGAAACACAAGGCCAAGGAGATGCGGAAGTCACTTCCGAGAAGGCTGGAGAGGGCGCTGGCGACATAGTCGTTTTTCCGAAGAACTTCGGAGATCCGGCGGACACCACTTCCACCCCCAAGGCGTATGCCACCAAGTTTTTTAACAAGCTGACTGAGGCGGAGAAGTGGGAACTTGAACAAGACCTGCTCAACGCCATGCTGAACAACGCCTGGGGGAAGCCGGATTCCAGGACATCGGAGATCCAGGACTTCAAGAAAAACATTGGCCAGTTCTGCGATCAACTTATCTGCAAGCAAAAGGTACTCCCCAGTAGCCCCCAAGCATGTAGGCGGAAACTCAAAAAGTAGTTAGCGCTTAAATGCTTAGAGAAAAATTACTTCCGGGAAAGTTTTTTAGAATGGACCAGTAGCCCCCAAGCATTATGGCGGAAAAGTTCCGGCAATGATGCTTTAAAAGAAACCACTGCTACAGGCGGAATTTTTACTCCTGCACTGTTTAAATTTTACAGGAACAGCAGGCGCTGCACTACGAGCTGCACAAGAACATTGCCCTGCAGCGCCGCGTTACTCTGAGTCAGGCGGAAAATATCCGGACCCTGAAGGATGAGAATGCGGAACTGGCTAAACAACTGGCGACGCCCAAGGTTGGTTTCCGCCTTCTTCGTTATTAACCAAATTCCGACTTCAAATTTGCTGTTAACGTATATTATTATAGGCGCATCCTCCTCCCTTGCAACAGCTTCGACTGAACTTGAGAACCTGCGCTCCTCGTACCAAGAATTGGAGACGAAGCTAAAGGAGGCGGAACTTAAGAGGGAGCAGGCCGAAAAGCAGCTGGCGGAGAAAAACTCCGAGCATATCAGGGAGAAGGGCGAGCTGGAGCTGAAAAAGAATGCTGACAGCGAGACCATCAGGAGGCAGCAAAAAGAGCTCAACGGACTCCGGAAATTTATGGAGACAGCGGAGCAGCACTGGGACTTGCTCAATGAGAACATCTTGGGTATGATATCGGAACCTTGTCAAGATATTTGCTCCGATTCTTTTTTACTTTGCGCTCAAATTGCATGCTTATATCCTGATTATCTTTTTATGTAGAGCCGCTTGGGTACCCGGAACAGCGCCGGAATTTGTTCCCACGAGACGATCTTCTGCAACTCGCGGGTGATGACTGCAAGGATCTCATCTCCGCCTCCCGCAAAATATGCCATAACTTGAACATCAAAAGGAGCCGCACTTGTGACGTGCGCAAGCTTATTGGTAAGATGGACGTTCTGCCGGAGCTGGTGACTGATCTGCAAGCATCTTCAGCCCGAGGCGCAGCTGCAATGGCCTTGACCATGTGCCTAGCACATACTCCGGGTCTTGATCTTGATGAAGTGACCACGGGCGTTCCTCCGGATGCGGACGTCGGCGAGCTGCTGGATGCAGTGAGCGGCTACGACACCCGCATCGCGCGCAGGATCCGGCACGAGGAATTCTACGACAAGGTCGTCCTCGCTGCTGACGAGCCCTTAGAAGCGGAACTTTTGAAGGATCTCGACGCCCAGGCGCGACCTGCGGAATCCGGAGCCGAGTTTACCTGGACCAGCTCCAAGGATGCGCCCCAAGAAGAACCCAAGACCAGCACTGCTGCTTCCGAAGAAAAGGAAAGTGAAGAAGACGTATCTTCTCCGGCCGAAGGCGCCAAGGAACAAGATCCAGAGGGCAAGACTTCTCCGGCTAAGGGGGAGTGAGAACTTTTATTCCTGCGGGAAAAGCAATGCATCATTTTGGCCCCAGCGAGGGTTTGTAATAAGACTTTAAATTCTTAAGTAGCTAGGAACGAAACAATTATGCATGGGGCGGAAACACTTATCCTGCTATCCGTTAAATATTATGTGCATGTTTCGTTTTATGTCGGAAAGCAAGTGCTGACTTCGTTATTTTCCGGCTTGCTCGCTTGACCTTCCACGAGCCGGAAAACCTTAGCCGGAAACGCTCGCCAGCGGCGACGAAGCCCAATGGCAGTCCGTCCATAACCGCGGAAACAAGCCCCCAGGCATAGGTGCCGGAAATCGCTACTAGGAATCCACGAGTTCGCAACAGATAACAACTTAATCAGAAAACTTAAGCTTACGTCCTAAAGGACGATTTTGAAAATCACAACTTTCATACACGCCTAGGCGGAAAAATCCAGCTCTGCGGTTTTAGTTGGAAAAACATACACGATCTAAAATGAACAAGTAAAGGAGGTAAAAGACTCAAAGAGTGAACCATAAGCTTTATTTCATTGATCATGTATAACTATTACAGAGTTTAGAACTCGGAAAATATATGCTAAGTGTAGAAAGGACGTAGCTGTGCGATATTCCAAGGGCGATCTGTTTCATCGTAGATGTCATCCGGATCCTCACGCTTGCGTTTCCGGTGCCAGTTAGCAGGTCTATCCCTTAACTCGCGGAAATCAACAAGGTAGTACGACCCGTTATGAAGCACTTTGCTAACGACGAAGGGTCCTTCCCATGGAGATTGCAGCTTATGGTCTTTCACCTGTCGAAGGCGGAGGACCAGGTCTCTGCCATAAAGGAGCGTTTCCGAACTCGACGACTGTGATAACGTCGGAGCTTTTGCTGATAGATGGCGGATCTCGATCTGCTAAGTTCCGAGCTTCCTCGATCGGTCCACAGATAGTTGTCTGGCCTCGTCAGCTGTTTCTTCATTGTAGGCGGAAACTCGCGGTGAATCGTGGATGATATCGTACGGCTTCGGATCCGTATACCAGGAAAAAAGGGGTAAACCCTGTTGATCTGTTAGGGGTAGTTCGTAAACTCCACAGAACAGCCTCCAACTCATCAGCCCAAGCTCCGGCTGCTCGTCGCAGCGGTCCTTCAAGGCGTGGTTTAATTCCTGATAATATTAGGCCGTTAGCCCTTTCAACCTGACCATTGGACTGTGGATGAGCCACAGATGCGAGGTCCAGTCGTATCCCCATTGTCTCACAATAATCCCTCAATTCTCCTTGAGCAAAGTTCGTGCCATTATCTGTGATTATGCTGTGCGGGATGCCGAATCTCATCACGAGGCTGCAGACGAATTTTAGTGCCGTAGCACCGTCGGCTTTTCTCACTGGCTTAGCCTCGATCCATTTGCTGAACTTGTCAACAGCGACCAGGAGGTACTCAAAACCGCCAGGAGATGATTTTTTTAACTTACCAACCATATCAAGCCCCCAGACCGCAAATGGCCAGGTGATAGGTATGGTCTTCAGCTCTTGGGCTGGAGCGTTTGGTTGAGTAGCGTAGTACTGACAACCTCGGCAGGTCTTGACTATTTTATCAGCGTCTTCTTTAGCTGTAAGCCAATAGAAACCTAACCGAAAAGCTTTTGCAACGAGTGATCTGGGAGCGGCGTGATGCCCGCAGTCCCCTGCGTGGATCTCTCTGAGGATTTCAATGCCATCTTGATTGGAGACGCATTTAAGAAATACCCCTGCTGCACTTCGTTTGTAGAGCTGTCCATCAACTATTGTGTAGGTTCGTGCTCGCCTGACGATCTGTCGTGCGAGGACCTCGTCCTCTGGCAACTTCTGATCGATGAGGTAGTCCAGGAAAGGCTGGGTCCAAGCCGGAATGATAGCCATCACTTCCCTAGCCGGAGACACTGCCACCTCTGGGTTTTCCGGGTTAGCGCCCTTAACTGAGGGTATCCGGAGATGCTCCAGGAAAATGCCAGGCGGAATTGGTTTCCTGCCGGATCCGAGCTTGGATAGCATGTCTGCCGCTGTGTTATCGTCTCTCCTGACGTACTTGACTTCGTATCCGAGGAAGCACTTGGCAATCTCAACTTCGTCTCTGTAGGCCGCCATGACGGAATTTCTGGCGTTCCAGGTTCCGGCTACTTGTTGTGCCACCAGGTCGGAATCTCCCAGCATATGATGTGCTTGATCCCAATTTCCTTAGCGATGCGCAGACCGTGTAGTAGAGCCTCATATTCCGCCATGTTGTTGGTAGCTTCGAAGTGGATCTGCAGAACATACTGCAATTCTTCTCCGGTAGGGGATTTCAGGGTGACTCCGGCTCCTGAGCCTTGATGCTGCTTGGATCCGTCGAAGTGCATGACCCATGTTTCTGGTTCCGGCTCCAGACTTGCATCCGGAGCTTCTGTCCAATCTGCAACGAAATCCGCCAGAACCTGGGATTTTACCGCAGTCCTTGGCTTGTAAGCGATGTCGAAGGCGGATAATTCGATGCCCCATTTAGCCGTACGTCCTGTTGCGTCAGCGTTGTTGAGAATTGTTGACAGCGGAGCCTTGCTCACGACTGTTACTGGATGCTCTTGGAAATAATGCCTCAGCTTCCGGCTGCCTAGGAACACGCCATAAGCTAGCTTCTGAAAGTGAGGATATCTCTGTTTTGATTCCGTCAGCACCTCGCTAATGTAGTAGACAGGTCTCTGGACGTCATATTCATGACCTTCTTCCTTTCGCTCCACCACGATGACGAGGCTGACGACTTTGTTGGTAGCTGCCAGATAAAGGAGCATTGGCTCTGACTCTACTGGAGCTGCCAAGATAGGCGGGGAGGTGAGTATTTCCTTCAACCCTCGAAGAGCTGCATCAGCTGCGTCGTCCCAGACAAATTTGTCTGTTTTCTTCAGCAGCTTGTACAGAGGTAGTGCCTTCTCGCCAAGACGGCTAACAAACCTACTGATTGCTGCAACACAACCAGTTAGTCGTTGCACATCTTTGAGACAAGTTGGCCTTTTGATGCACAGGATTGCCTTGATCTTTTCCGGGTTAACCTCAATGCCTCTGTGAGAGACTATGAAGCCAAGGAGTTTTCCGGCTGGCACGCCAAAGACGCACTTCAGCGGATTCAACATCATCTTGTACCTGCGGAGGTTGTCGAAGGTTTCTGTGAGGTCGCTGATCAAGTCGGATCCTTTCCGGGTCATGACCGCGATGTCGTCGACGTAAGCGTGCACGTTCCGGCCAATTTGGTCCTTCAGGCACCGCTGCATCGTACGCTGGTAGGTAGCACCTGCATTTTTCAAACCAAAGGGCATAGTAACATAGCAGTAAGTACCGAACGGGGTAATGAATGAAGTCGCCTTTTGGTCGGATTCCTTCATCCGGATCTGATGATACCCGGAATACGCATCAAGAAAACACAGAAGTTCCGCCCCCGCCGTCGAATCAATGACTTGGTCAATGCGCGGCAAGGGGAACGGATCCTTCGGGCAATGTTTGTTCAAGCCAGAGTAATCGATGCACATTCTTAGTATTTCAGTGTTCTTTTTGGGTACAAGGACGGGATTCGCGACCCAATCGGTGTGGATAACTTCTATTACAAAACCTGCTTCTAATAACTTTGCTAGTTCCATCCCTATGGCGCGGCGCTTCTTATCTCCAAAGCGTCGCATAGCTTGCTTCACCGGTTTGGCCCCCGGATTTATGTTGAGGTAGTGCTCGGCGAGTTCCCTAGGTACTCCGGACATGTCAGAAGGTTGCCATGCGAAGATATCCATGTTAGCGCGGAGGAACTCGACGAGCGCGCTTTCCTATTTGGGGTCCATGTTGGCTCCGACTGAAACCTGCTTGGAAGAGTCACCTGGAATGAGGTCATGCTTCTTGGTTTCTATCGCGGGCTTGAAGGAGGTTTTCTGCTCGGAGATTTGCTTCTTGGTGGTCTGCATCTCAGTCGGATCCACCGCGGCTCTATAGCCTTTCAGCTCTTCTCCGGATATCACAGACTCTGCGAAGGCGGCTTCGCCTAACTCGCACTCATGAGCCTTTTTGTAGTCTCCGGATACGGTAATCATACCTTTAGGACCCGGAATCTTGAGCTTGTTGTAGATGTAGCACGCTCTTGCGTGGAACTTGTGGTAGGTGGGCCTGCCGAAGATGACGTGGTAGGAGCTCTTGAAGGGCACAACTTCAAACGTGATCTTCTCTTCGCGGAAATTATGAACATCGCCAAAAGCCACGGGAAGTGTGATGCTGCCGAGGGAGTTCGCCTTCTTACCCGGAACCACGCCATGAAACTCAGTGGTGCTGTGTTTGAGCTGTTCCTTGGTGAGGTTCATCCGCTCTAGAGTCTCCAGGTACATGATGTTCAGGCTAGCTCCGCCATCCATGAGGCACTTGGAGAAGTCATACCCGTCTATGCGGGGACTTACAACCAAGGCGTAGCACTCCTTTGGCACAATTGCGGGATGATCCTTCCGATCAAATGTGCACGGAATTTCCGACCACCTGACGTACTGCGGCACAGCCGGAACTATGGCGTTCAGGATCCGGGTAGCTGACTTGGAGGCGCGTACTGTTGGGGTTCCGAGGAAAGTGTGGTAAGCCCCCACGCTCTTTTTGTCGAATGGGTTGGATTTTCCTGCGGATCCTGCCTTGGGATCCGGCGAGTTATCATCCTCATCCATCGCCTCGGAACTATCATCCTCTTTGTCCTTGTTCTTGCCCTTGCCACCTTTTCCGCGAGGGCGGTGCTTCCGGGCGCGCTTGTATCCGGCCTCCGGGTCGTTCTTTAGATCATTGACCCACTTGCAGTTGCGGTTGGTATGAGTGGACTTCCCTGTAACCGGATCCAGATGGGCCAGGCAGGGCATGTCTCTGTACTCCTCATAGGTTTGCGGTGCGCGGGATCCGGCAGCAGTGACCTCGGAGGTATGCTGCTGACCCCTGCCGGCTCCGCCTCCGCGTCCGCGTCCTCTTCCGCCTCCTGGACCTCCGCGTTGAAACGCCATGGCGACCATCTCGGATCCGCCACTCTTCTGGTCATCAGGGTTCTTGCGCTTATGGCTGCTGCTGCCGCCGTTGTCACGGTTCTTCTTTTGTTGGTGCAGGGGGATTGCTGTAGCTGCGAGATCACCGCCTGCGTCGTCATCGGCGGCAGTGTGGTCGCTAGCGATGGTGATCATGTCATCCAACGTCAGTTGATTTGCATTGACCATGCAGGTTAGCTTGTGTCGCAGCAATCCTCCTCGCTGCAAGCCCCCAATGAAGGCGTGCATTGCTGTGCGGTTGTCAACGTTCTCGCACTCGTTTCTGCATGCCAACCATCGGGTGAGGAAGTTTCTCGATGTTTCGCCCTTCTTCTGGATGCAAGCCTGTAGGTCGCTTGTTGTGGCAGGTCTCTTGTAGGTGCCCCTGAAGTGTTTCTCAAAAGCATTCTTCAGGTCGAACCAGCAAAAGATGGAGTTCTTCTCGAGGTCACTGAGCCAGATCCGGGCTGGACCTACAAGGTACAACTGGAGCATGCGGCAGGCGATGTTAGGGGTTCCTCCGGCGAAGGTTACAGCATTGTAGTAATCCTCGATCCAGGTATCCGGCCTTTCGGTGCCATCATAATGCTTCAGATTTCCGGGTAGCTTGAGGTTCATCCTTGGCTTTGGTTCCTCTCGAATCATCCTGCCAAAGCACTTCGGGCCAATGTAGTCGGTTCTGTACTCGTTAAGGCGGTCCCGCGCGTCGCGCGAGCCGTGGCGAGGAGACTTTGAGCGAGAGCGAGATCTCCGGCCATTGCCTCCGCCTCCACCTCCGCCGCCACCGCTAGGTGGTGGGGAGGGAGACCTGCGAGGTGGGCGGTCTGACTTCTTGCTTCCGCCATCTGAATCTCCTCGGCCTTCCTGGTGCTGACTCCGGCTCCTGTGGCTGCCTTCGCCTTGGCGCTGGCTGCCCTGGTCGTTCCGGCGAGGCTCCGGGTCACGGCTCCGACGAGGCTCTGGGTCCCGGCTCCTACGAGGTTCTGGATCGCGGTTCCGGCGAGGCTCTGGACCGCGGTCTTCATTCCGACTCCTCCTGGGCTCGGGCTCATGAACATTGTTCTGATTCCGGCGAGGTTCCGGCGAGCGCTCCCTGTTTCTGTTTCTTGGCAGCACGTTGTCGCGGATAACAAGCGCACCATGCCCTACGGGCCTGGTGTTTCCGGCTGGACTACGGCGGCGAGGGGGTCGCGGGTAACCGTTGGGTGGAGGTGAGGGGTTGCGGTATTTGTCTCTTCCGGAGTACATCGCGTCCTTTCCCTTCCTTGGATCCGACGGAGGCGTCTGTGACGGAACGGGGATCGGATTTGGGTGCTCCCTGGCCCTTCTTCTGCGCTCCGACGATCCGGTGTGCGATTCATCGTCCTTCTGCGCGGTAGATACACAGTTATCCGGATTGGATTCCAACCTGCGCGAAGTATCTGCCTTGCTCTGCTGCTGCATTGCTGAAGCGACAAGTGTGCGGAGATAGTTGATGTCAACTTCTTCGTCCTTCTTCTTCAGCAATTCCGCTGCTTTCTGTATGTTGTCCTTGGGAGTTTCCAGCGGCTGGTGATCTGCGGGCGTGTTGAAGGGTATTCTGCGAGGCGGAATTGCTTCTCTAACAATTCGATCGGCCTCCGCCTGCGCATAGGTCATCTTTACCTCCCACTCAGCCCTCATGCTCTTGACTTGCTCGAGTGTGGCAGCAATCTCGCGGTCCTGTCTCTCGAAGTTTTCCGTCCAGGCTGCATGATCTGCCCTTCCTATCCTTAACGCAGCTTCGGTATCGGCGAGCCTCTTGGCTGTGGCCAGCATTTCCTTTCTGGCGGTCTCTAGAAGCACTTTGACGCGGGTCCTTCCCATGGAGATTGCAGCTTATGGTCTTTCACCTGACGAAGGCGGAGGACCAGGTCTCCTGCCATGAAGGAGCGATTCCGAACTCGACGACTGTGATAGCGTCGGAGCTTCTGCTGGTAGATGGCGGAGCGCTGGTCAGCTAGGTTCCGAGCTTCCTCGATCATGTCCACGATAGCTGTTTCTTCATTGTAGGCGGAAACTCGCGGTGAATCGTGGATGATGTCGGAGGGAAGCACGGCTTCGGATCCGTATACCAGGAAAAATGGGGTAAACCCTGTTGATCTGTTAGGGGTAGTTCGTAAACTCCACAAAACAGCTTCCAACTCATCAGCCCAAGCTCCAGCTGCTCGTCGCAGCGGTTCTTCAAGGCGCGGTTTAATTCCTGATAATATTAGGCCGTTAGCCCTTTCAACCTGACCATTGGATTGTGGGTGAGCCACAGATGCAAGGTCCAGCCGAATCCCTACTGTCTCACAATAATCCCTCAACTCTCCTTGAGCGAAGTTTGTGCCATTATCTGTGATTATGCTGTGTGGGATGCCGAATCTCATCACGAGGCTGCAGACAAATTTTAGTGCCGTAGCACCATCGGCTTTCCTCACTGGCTTTGCCTCGATCCACTTGCTGAATTTGTCAACAGCGACCAGAAGGTATTCAAAACCGCCAGGAGATGATCTTTTTAACTTACCAACCATATCGAGCCCCCAGACCGCAAATGGCCAGGTGATAGGTATGGTCTTCAGCTCTTGGGCAAGTGGGAGAGTGAAGGAGATATGCCCTAGAGGCAATAATAAAGTGGTTATTATTTATATCTTTATGTTTATGATAAATGTTTATATATCATGCTAGAATTGTATTAACCGAAACATTAGTACATGTGTGATATGTAGACAAACAAGAAGTCCCTAGTATGCCTCTTAAACTAGCTTGTTGATTAATGGATGATTAGTTTCATAATCATGAACATTGGATGTTATTAATAACAAGGTTATGTCATTGTGTGAATGATGTAATGGACACACCCAATTAAGCGTAGCATAAGATCTCGTCATTAAGTTATTTGCTATAAGCTTTCGATACATAGTTACCTAGTCCTTATGACCATGAGATCATGTAAATCACTTATACCGGAAAGGTACTTTGATTACACCAAACACCACTGCGTAAATGGGTGGCTATAAAGGTGGGATTAAGTATCCGGAAAGTATGAGTTGAGGCATATGGATCAACAGTGGGATTTGTCCATCCCGATGACGGATAGATATACTCTGGGCCCTCTCGGTGGAATGTCGTCTAATGTCTTGCAAGCATATGAATGAGTTCATAAGAGACCACATACCACGGTACGAGTAAAGAGTACTTGTCAGGAGACGAGGTTGAACAAGGTATAGAGTGATACCGAAGATCAAACCTCGGACAAGTAAAATATCGCGAGACAAAGGGAATTGGTAATGTATGTGAATGGTTCATTCGATCACTAAAGTCATCGTTGAATATGTGGGAGCCATTATGGATCTCCAGATCCCGCTATTGGTTATTGGTCGGAGTGAGTACTCAACCATGTCCACATAGTTCTCGAACCGTAGGGTGACACACTTAAAGTTGGATGTTGAAATGGTATACTTGAATTATGGAATGGAGTTCGAATATTTGTTCGGAGTCCCGGATGAGATCCCGGACATCACGAGGAGTTCCGGAATGGTCCGGAGAATAAGATTCATATATAGGATGTCATTTTATGTGAAATAAAATGTCGCGGAAGGTTCTATGGAAGGTTCTAGAAGGTTCTAGAAAAGTCCGGAAGAAACCACCAAGGAAGGTGGAGTCCACAAGGGACTCCACCTCCATGGCCGGCCAGCCCTAGTGGGGGTGGAGTCCCAAGTGGACTCCACCATAGGGGGCCGGCCACCCCCCACATGGGAGGTGGGAATCCCACCTTTGGGTGGGAGTCCTAGTTGGGCTAGGTTTCCCCCTCCTATGGAAGGTTTTGGTTTCGGGTCTTATTCGAAGACTTGGACACCAACACTTGGGATCCACCTATATAATGAGGGGCCAAGGGAGGGGGCCGGCCACCCCAAGACCATAGCTTGGCCGCCCCCCTTGAGTGGCCGGCCACCCCCTCCCAAACCCTAGCTTTGCTCCTCCACTTCATATTGCCCGCGTAGCTTAGCGAAGCTCCGCCGGACTTCTACACCGCCACCGACACCACGCCGTCGTGTTGTCGGATTCAAGAGGAGCTACTACTTCCGCTGCCCGCTGGAACGGGGAGGTGGACGTCGTCTTCATCAACAACCGAACGTGTGACCGAGTACGGAGGTGCTGCCCGTTCGTGGCGCCGGAACCGATCGTGATCAAGATCTTCTACGCGCTTTTGCAAGCGGCAAGTGATCGTCTACCGCAGCAACAAGAGCCTCCTCTTGTAGGCTTTGGAATCTCTTCAAGGGTAAGACTCGATACCCCCTCGTTGCTACCGTCTTCTAGATTGCATCTTGGCTTGGATTGCGTGTTCGCGGTAGGAAATTTTTGTTTTCTATGCAACGTTATCCTACAGTGGTATCAGAGCCGTGTCTATGCATAGATGGTTGCACGAGTAGAACACAATGGTTTGTGGGCGTTGATGCTCTTGTTATCTTTAGTTTGAGTACTTTGCATCTTTATGGCATAGTGGGATGAAGCGGCTCGGACTAACTTTACATGACCGCGTTCATGAGACTTGTTCCTCGTTCGACATGCAACTTGTATTGCATAAGAGGCTTTGCGGGTGTCTGTCTCTCCTACTATAGTAAAGATTCAATTTACTCTTCTATTGACAACATTAGTATCAACGTTGTGGTTCATGTTCGTAGGTAGATTAGATCTATATCGAAAACCCTAAACCACGTAAAATATGCAAACCAAATTAGAGAGCGTCTAACTTGTTTTTGCAGGGTTTGGTGATGTGATATGGCCATAATGTGATGATGAATATGTATGAGATGATCATTATTGTATTGTGGCAACCGGCAGGAGCCTTATGGTTGTCTTTAAATTTCATGTTGAGTAGTATTTCAAAGTAGTTGTAATAGTTGCTACATGGAGGACAATCATGAAGACGGTGCCATTGACCTTGGTGCTTCGCCGACGATGATGGAGATCATGCCCGAAGATGATGGAGATCATGTCCGTGCTTTGGAGATAAAGATCAAAGGCGCAAAGACAAAAGGGCCATATCATATCACATATGAACTGCATGTGATGTTAATCCTTTTATGCATCTTATTTTGCTTAGATCGCGACGGTAGCATTATAAGATGATCCCTCACTAAAATCTCAAGATAATAAAGTGTTCATCCTTAGTAGCACCGTTATCAAGTCTTATCGTTTCGAAGCATCTCGTGATGATCGGATGTGATAGATTCGATAAGTACATACAACGGGTGCAAGACAGTTTTGCACATGCGGATACTAAGGTGGCCTTGACGAGCCTAGCATGTACAGACATGGTCTCGGAACACGTGATACCGAAAGGTAGAGCATGAATCATATGGTTGATATGATGAACACTTTGAGTGTTCGCCATTGAAATCACACCTTTTCTCGTGATGATCGGGTTTAGGTGTGGTGGATTTGGTTCGTGTGATCACTAAGACAATACGAGGGATATTGTTTTGAGTGGGAGTTCACTTAGGTTTTTAATTATGTTGAATTAAAATTTGAACTCAATATGTCATAAACTTAGTCTAAACTATTGCAAATATATGTTGTAGAGATGGCGTCCCCAATCAATTTTAATCAGTTCCTAGAGAAAGAGAAACTTAAGAGCAACGGTAGCAACTTCACCGACTGGTTCCGTCATGTGAGGATCTTCCTCTCTGGCGGAAATCTGCAATTTGTGCTTGATGCACCGCTAGGTGACCCTCCTGCAGAAGATGAATCCGATGAAGTAAAAGCTGTTTACGCAACTCGGAAAACTCGGTACTCTCAAGTTCAGTGTGCCATCCTGTGCAGTCTGGAATCCGATCTTCAAAAACGTTTTGAGCACCATGATCCTCATGAGTTGATGAATGAGCTGAAAGCTATATTCGAGACTCATGCGGCAGTGGAATGCTATGAAGCATCGAAACATTTCTTCAGCTGTATGATGGAAGAAGGCAGCTCCGTTAGTGAGCACATGCTCGCCATGACCGGGCATGCGAAGAAACTCAGTGACTTGGGAATAGTGATTCCTAACAGACTGGGGATTAATCGTGTCCTTCAATCACTGCCACCAAGTTACAAGAACTTTGTGATGAACTACAATATGCAGAACATGAACAAAGAGTTACCTGAACTCTTTGGCATGCTAAAAGCTGCTGAGATTGAGATCAAGAAAGAGCACCAAGTGTTGATGGTCAACAAGACCACCAGTTTCAAGAAACAGGGCAAGTCTAAGGGAAAATTCAAGAAGGGTGGCAAGAAAGCTGCCACGCCTCCTATGAAACCTAAGAACGGCCCTAAGCCTGATGCTGAGTGCTATTACTGCAAGGAGAAGGGACACTGGAAGCGTAATTGCTCCAAGTATTTGGCAGATCTGAAGAGCGGCCTTGTCAAGAAGAAGAAAGAAGGTATATCTGATATACATGTTATAGATGTTTATCTCACTAGTTCTCGTTCTAGTACCTGGGTATTTGATACTGGTTCGGTTGCTCATATTTGTAACTCGAAACAGGAACTAAAGAATAAACGACAACTGCTGAAAGATGAAGTGACGATGCGCGTTGGAAATGGATCCAAGGTCAATGTGATCGCAGTCGGCACACTTCCTCTACATCTACCTTCGGGATTAGTTTTAAGCCTAAATAATTGCTATTATGTACCTGCGTTGAGCATGAACATTATATCTGGATCTTGTTTAATGCAAGACGGTTATTCATTCAAGTCTGAGAATAATGGTTGTTCTATTTTTATGAATAATATCTTTTATGGTCGAGCACCACAAAAGAATGGCTTATTTCTGTTAGATCTCGATAGTAGTGATACACACATACATAACATTGATGCTAAGCGAATTAAACTTAATGATAATTCTACTTATATGTGGCACTGTCGTCTTGGTCATATTGGAGTGAAACGCATGAAGAAACTCCATACTGATGGATTACTTGAATCACTTGACTTTGAGTCACTTGATAGATGCGAAGCATGTCTAATGGGAAAAATGACAAAGACTCCATTTTCTGGTATGATGGAGCGAGCTACTGACTTATTAGAAATCATACATACCGATGTATGTGGACCAATGAGCGTAGCATCGCGCGGTGGTTATCGTTATGTTCTAACCTTCACAGATGATCTGAGTAGATATGGGTATATCTATTTCATGAAACATAAATCCGAAACTTTCGAGAAGTTTAAGGAATTTCAAAGTGAAGTAGAAAATCAACGTAACAAGAAGATCAAATTTCTACGATCTGATCGTGGAGGTGAATATCTGAGTTATGAGTTTGGCATGCATTTAAAGAAATGCGGAATACTTTCACAATTGACACCGCCAGGAACACCTCAACGAAACGGTGTGTCCGAACGTCGTAATCGAACTCTCTTAGATATGGTTCGTAGTATGATGTCTCTTACTGATTTGCCGTTATCATTTTGGAGTTATGCATTAGAGACAGCCGCATTCACTTTAAATAGAGCACCATCAAAATCCGTAGAAACGACACCGTATGAATTATGGTTTAATAAGAAACCTAAGCTGTCGTTCCTGAAAGTTTGGGGTTGCGAAGCCTATGTAAAGAAGTTACAACCGGACAAGCTAGAACCCAAAGCGGAGAAATGCGTCTTCATAGGTTACCCTAAGGAAACTATAGGGTACACTTTCTATCACAGATCCGAAGGCAAAATCTTTGTTGCTAAGAACGGAACCTTTCTTGAGAAAGAATTTCTCACTAAAGAAGTGACTGGAAGAAAAGTAGAACTCGATGAGATTGATGAATCTATACTCGTTGATCAGAGTAGCGCAGTACCGGAAGTTGTACCTGTACCGCCTACACCGGCAACAGAGGAAGCTAATGATAATGATCATGAAACTTCGAACGAGGAAACTACTGAACCTCGCAGATCGACAAGGGAACGTGCCACTCCTGATTGGTATGATCCTTGTCTAAATGTCATGATTGTAGATAACAATGATGAGGACCCTGCGACGTATGAAGAAGCGATGATGAGCCCAGATTCCAACAAATGGCAAGAAGCCATGAAATCCGAAATGGGATCCATGTATGATAACAAAGTATGGACTTTGGTAGACTTACCTGATAGCCGAAAGGCTGTCGAGAATAAATGGATCTTCAAGAGAAAAACAGATGCTGATGGTAATATTACTGTCTATAAAGCTCGACTTGTCGCAAAGGGTTTCCGACAAATTCAAGGAGTTGACTACGATGAGACTTTCTCACCTGTAGCGAAGCTAAAGTCTGTGAGGATTTTGTTAGCAATAGCTGCATTTTTCGATTATGAGATTTGGCAGATGGATGTCAAAACGGCGTTCCTTAATGGAGACATTGAGGAAGAGTTGTATATGGTACAACCCAAAGGTTTTGTCGATCCTAAAAATGCTGACAAAGTATGCAAACTTCAGCGTTCAATCTATGGACTGAAGCAAGCATCAAGAAGTTGGAACCGACGCTTTGATAAGGTGATCAAAGACTTCGGGTTTATACAGTGTCATGGAGAGGCCTGTATTTACAAGAAAGTGAGTGGGAGCTCTGTAGCATTCCTGATATTATATGTAGATGACATATTATTGATCGGGAATGATATAGAACTATTAAGCAGTGTTAAGGGATATTTGAATAATAGTTTTTCAATGAAAGACCTTGGTGAAGCATCATATATATTAGGCATCAAGATTTATAGAGATAGATCAAGACGCCTAATAGGGCTATCACAGAGTACATATCTGGACAAGATTCTAAAGAAGTTTAGAATGGACGAAAGTAAGAAAGGGTTCTTACCTATGTTACCAGGCAAGGTATTGAGTAAAACTCAAGGACCGGCTACGGCAGAAGAAAGAGAAAGGATGAGTAACATCCCCTATGCCTCGGCAGTAGGCTCTATTATGTATGCCATGCTATGTACAAGACCGGATATAGCACATGCTGTTAGTTTGACTAGCAGATATCAAAGTGATCCAGGAATGGAACACTGGACAGCGGTCAAGAATATCCTGAAGTACTTGAAAAGAACTAAGGATATGTTTCTTTGTTATGGAGGTGACCAAGAGCTCGTTGTAACAAGTTACACCGATGCAAGTTGGAACACTGATCCTGATGACTCTAAGTCACAATCTGGGTACGTGTTTATATTGAATGGTGCTGCAAAGCTGGGCAAGCTCGAAGCAGTGCACGGTGGCGAAGTCTTCAACAGAATCAGAGTACATAGCGGCTTCAGAGGCTTCATCGAAGCGGTATGGATGAAGAGGTTCATTGTAGAGCTCGGTGTGGTTCCTAGTGCATTGGACCCATTAATCATTTACTGTGATAACATGGGTGCCATCGCCAATGCACAAGAGCCAAGGTCACACAAGAGGCTGAAGCATATCAAGCTGCGTTACCACTCGATTCGCGAGTACATCGAAGATGGAGAAGTAAAGATTTGCAAAGTACACACTGATCTGAATGTAGCAGATCCGTTGACTAAAGCTCTCCCTAGGGCAAAGCATGACCAACACCAAAATGCCATGGGTGTTAGGTATATTACAATGTAATCTAGATTATTGACTCTAGTGCAAGTGGGAGACTGAAGGAGATATGCCCTAGAGGCAATAATAAAGTGGTTATTATTTATATCTTTATGTTTATGATAAATGTTTATATATCATGCTAGAATTGTATTAACCGAAACATTAGTACATGTGTGATATGTAGACAAACAAGAAGTCCCTAGTATGCCTCTTAAACTAGCTTGTTGATTAATGGATGATTAGTTTCATAATCATGAACATTGGATGTTATTAATAACAAGGTTATGTCATTGTGTGAATGATGTAATGGACACACCCAATTAAGCGTAGCATAAGATCTCGTCATTAAGTTATTTGCTATAAGCTTTCGATACATAGTTACCTAGTCCTTATGACCATGAGATCATGTAAATCACTTATACCGGAAAGGTACTTTGATTACACCAAACACCACTGCGTAAATGGGTGGCTATAAAGGTGGGATTAAGTATCCGGAAAGTATGAGTTGAGGCATATGGATCAACAGTGGGATTTGTCCATCCCGATGACGGATAGATATACTCTGGGCCCTCTCGGTGGAATGTCGTCTAATGTCTTGCAAGCATATGAATGAGTTCATAAGAGACCACATACCACGGTACGAGTAAAGAGTACTTGTCAGGAGACGAGGTTGAACAAGGTATAGAGTGATACCGAAGATCAAACCTCGGACAAGTAAAATATCGCGAGACAAAGGGAATTGGTAATGTATGTGAATGGTTCATTCGATCACTAAAGTCATCGTTGAATATGTGGGAGCCATTATGGATCTCCAGATCCCGCTATTGGTTATTGGTCGGAGTGAGTACTCAACCATGTCCACATAGTTCTCGAACCGTAGGGTGACACACTTAAAGTTGGATGTTGAAATGGTAGTACTTGAATTATGGAATGGAGTTCGAATATTTGTTCGGAGTCCCGGATGAGATCCCGGACATCACGAGGAGTTCCGGAATGGTCCGGAGAATAAGATTCATATATAGGATGTCATTTTATGTGAAATAAAATGTCGCGGAAGGTTCTATGGAAGGTTCTAGAAGGTTCTAGAAAAGTCCGGAAGAAACCACCAAGGAAGGTGGAGTCCACAAGGGACTCCACCTCCATGGCCGGCCAGCCCTAGTGGGGGTGGAGTCCCAAGTGGACTCCACCATAGGGGGCCGGCCACCCCCCACATGGGAGGTGGGAATCCCACCTTTGGGTGGGAGTCCTAGTTGGGCTAGGTTTCCCCCTCCTATGGAAGGTTTTGGTTTCGGGTCTTATTCGAAGACTTGGACACCAACACTTGGGATCCACCTATATAATGAGGGGCCAAGGGAGGGGGCCGGCCACCCCAAGACCATAGCTTGGCCGCCCCCCTTGAGTGGCCGGCCACCCCCTCCCAAACCCTAGCTTTGCTCCTCCACTTCATATTGCCCGCGTAGCTTAGCGAAGCTCCGCCGGACTTCTACACCGCCACCGACACCACGCCGTCGTGCTGTCGGATTCAAGAGGAGCTACTACTTCCGCTGCCCGCTGGAACGGGGAGGTGGACGTCGTCTTCATCAACAACCGAACGTGTGACCGAGTACGGAGGTGCTGCCCGTTCGTGGCGCCGGAACCGATCGTGATCAAGATCTTCTACGCGCTTTTGCAAGCGGCAAGTGATCGTCTACCGCAGCAACAAGAGCCTCCTCTTGTAGGCTTTGGAATCTCTTCAAGGGTGAGACTCGATACCCCCTCGTTGCTACCGTCTTCTAGATTGCATCTTGGCTTGGATTGCGTGTTCGCGGTAGGAAATTTTTTGTTTTCTATGCAACGTTATCCTACATGAGTAGCGTAGTACTGACAACCTCGGCAGGTCTTGACTATTTTGTCAGCATCTTCTTTAGCTGTGAGCCAGTAAAAACCTAGCCGAAAAGCTTTTGCAACGAGTGACCTGGGAGCGGCATGATGCCCGCAATCCCCTGCATGGATCTCTCTGAGGATTTCAATGCCATCTTGATTGGAGACGCATTTGAGAAATACCCCTGTTGCACTTCGTTTGTAGAGCTGTCCATCAACAATTGTGTAGGATCTTGCTCGTCTGACGATCTGTCGCGCGAGGACCTCGTCCTCTGGCAACTTCTGATCGATGAGGTAGTCCAGGAAAGGCTGGGTCCAAGCCGGAATGATAACCATCACTTCCTTTGCCGGAGATACTGCCACCTCTGGGTTTTCCGGGTTAGCGCCCTTAACTGAGGGTATCCGGAGATGCTCCAGGAAAATGCCAGGCGGAATTTGCTTCCTGCCGGATCCGAGCTTGGATAGCATGTCTGCCGCTGTGTTATCGTCTCTCCTGACGTACTTGACTTCGTATCCGAGGAAGCACTTGGCGATCTCATCAACTTCGTCTCTGTAGGCCGCCATGACGGAATTTCTGGCGTTCCAGGTTCCGGCTACTTGTTGTGCCACCAGGTCGGAATCTCCACATATAATGTGCTTGATCCCGATTTCCTTAGCGATGCGCAGACCGTGTAGTAGAGCCTCGTATTCCGCCATATTGTTTGTAGCTTCGAAGTGGATCTGCAGAACATACTGCAGTTCTTCTCCGGTAGGGGACTTCAGGGTGACTCCGGCTCCTGAGCCTTGATGCTGCTTGGATCCATCGAAGTGCATGACCCATGTTTCTGGTTCCGGCTCCAGACTTGCATCCGGAGCTTCTGTCCAATCTGCGACGAAATCTGCCAAGACTTGGGATTTAACCGCAGTCCTAGGCTTGTAAGCGATGTCGAAGGCGGATAATTCGATGCCCCATTTAGCCGTACGTCCTGTTGCGTCAGCGTTGTTGAGAATTGTTGACAGCGGAGCCTTGCTCACAACTGTTACTGGGTGCTCTTGGAAGTAATGTCTCAGCTTCCGGCTGCCTAGGAACACTCCATAAGCTAGCTTCTGAAAGTGAGGGTATCTTTGCTTTGACTCCGTCAGTACCTCGCTAATGTAATAGACAGGTCTTTGGACGTCATATTCATGACCTTCTTCCTTTCGCTCCACCACGATGACGAGGCTGATGACTTTGTTGGTAGCTGCCAGATAAAGGAGCATTGGCTCTGACTCTGCTGGGGCTGCCAAGATAGGTGGGGAGGTGAGTATTTCCTTCAACCCCCGAAGAGCTGCGTCGGCTGCGTCGTCCCAGACGAATTTGTCTGTTTTCTTCAGCAGCTTGTACAAAGGTAGCGCCTTCTCGCCAAGACGGCTAACAAACCTACTGATTGCTGCGACGCAACCAGTTAGTCGTTGCACATCTTTAAGACAAGTTGGCCGTTTGATACACATGATTGCCTTGATTTTTTCCGGGTTAACCTCAATGCCTCTGTGAGAGACTATGAAGCCAAGGAGTTTTCCGGCTGGCACGCCAAAGACGCACTTCAGCGGGTTCAACATCATCTTGTACCTGCGGAGGTTGTCGAAGGTTTCTGTGAGGTCGCTGATCAAGTCGGATCCTTTCCGGGTCATGACCGCGATGTCGTCGACGTAAGCGTGCACGTTCCGGCCGATTTGGTCCTTCAGGCACCGCTGCATCGTACGTTGGTAGGTGGCACCTGCGTTTTTCAAACCAAAAGGCATAGTAACATAGCAGTAAGTACCAAACGGGGTAATGAATGAAGTCGCCTTTTGGTCGGACTCCTTCATCCGGATCTGATGATACCCGGAATACGCATCAAGAAAACACAGAAGTTCCGCCCCTGCCGTCGAATCAATGACTTGGTCAATGCGCGGCAAGGGGAACGGATCCTTCGGGCAATGCTTGTTCAAGCCGGAGTAATCGATGCACATTCTTAGTATTTCAGTGTTCTTTTTGGGTACAAGGACGGGATTTGCGACCCAATCGGTGTGGATAACTTCTATTACAAAACCTGCCTCTAGTAACTTAGCTAGTTCCATTCCTATGGCGCGGCGCTTCTTATCTCCAAAGCGTCGCATAGCTTGCTTCACCGGTTTAGCCCCCGGGTTTATGTTGAGGTAGTGCTCGGCGAGTTCCCTTGGTACTCCGGACATGTCAGAAGGTTGCCATGCGAAGATATCCATGTTAGCGCGGAGGAACTCGACGAGCGCGTCTTCCTATTTGGGGTCCATGTTGGCTCCGACTGAAACCTGCTTGGAAGGGTCGCCTTTGATGAGGTCGTGCTTCTTGGTTTCTATCGCGGCCTTGAAGGAGGTCTTCTGTTCGGAGATCTGCTTCTTGGTGGTCTGCATCTCAGTCGGATCCACCGCGGCTCTGTAGCCTTGCAGCTCCTCTCCAGATATCACAGACTCTGCGAAGGCGGCTTCGCCTAACTCGCACTCATGAGCCTTTTTGTAGTCTCCGGATACGGTAATCATACCCTTAGGACCCGGAATCTTGAGCTTGTTGTAGATGTAGCACGCTCTCGCGTGGAACTTGTGGTAGGTGGGCCTGCCGAAGATGACGTGGTAGGAGCTCTTGAAGGGCACAACTTCAAACGTGATCTTCTCTTCGCGGAAATTATGAACATCGCCAAAAGCCACGGGAAGTGTGATGCTGCCGAGGGAATTCGCCTTCTTACCCGGAACCACGCCATGAAACTCAGTGTTGCTGTGTTTGAGCTGTTCCTTGGTGAGGTTCATCCGCTCTAGAGTCTCCAGGTACATGATGTTCAAGCTGGCTCCACCATCCATGAGGCACTTGGAGAAGTCATACCCGTCTATGCGGGGACTTACAACCAAGGCGTAGCATTCTTTTGGCACAATGGCAGGGTGATCCTCCCTATCAAATGTGCACGGGACTTCCGACCACCTGACATACTGCGGCACAGCCGGAACTGTGGCGTTCAGGATCCGGGTAGCTGACTTGGCAGCGCGGACTGTTGGGGTTCCGAGGAAAGTGTGGTAAGCCCCCACGCTCTTTTTCTCGAATGGGTTGGATTTACCTGCGGATCCTACCTTGGGATCCGGCGAGTTATCATCCTCATCCATCGCCTCGGAACTATCTTCCTCTTTGTCCTTGTTCTTGCCCTTGCCTCCCTTGCCGCGTGGGCGGTGCTTCCGGGCTCGCTTGTACCCTGCCTCCGGGTCGTTCTTTAGATCATTGACCCACTTGCAGTTGCGGTTGGTGTGAGTTGACTTCCCTGTAACCGGATCCAGGTGGGCCAGGCAGGGCATGTCTCTGTACTCCTCGTAGGTCTGTGGGGCGCGGGATCCGCCAGCTGTGACCTCAGTGGCATGCTGCTGACCCCTGCCGGCTCCGCCTCCACGGCCGCGTCCTCTTCCGCCTCCTGAACCTCCGCGTTGAAACGCCATGGCGACCATCTCGGATCCGCCACTCTTCTGGTCATCAGGGTTCTTGCGCTTATGGCTGCTGCTGTTGCCGTTATCACGGTTCTTCTTTTGTTGATGTAGGGGGATTGCTGTAGCTGCGAGATCACCGCCTGCGTCATCATCGGCGGCAGTATGATCACTGGCAATGGAGATCATTTCATCCAAAGTCAGCTTGTTTGAGTTAGCCAAACGAGTGAGCGTATGCCTCAGCAATCCTCCCCTCTGCAGTCCACCAATGAAGGCGTACATGGCGGTGGTGTGGTCGACGTTTTCGCACTCGTTCCTGCATGCCAACCATCGTGTGAGGTAGTTTCTTGAGGTTTCTCCCTTCTTCTGGATGCAGGCTTGCAGGTCGCTTGCCGTGGCAGGTCTTTTGTAGGTGCCTCTGAAGTGTTTCTCGAAAGCGGTCTTCAGGTCGAACCAGCAAAAGATGGAGTTCTTCTCGAGGTCACTGAGCCAGATCCGGGCTGGACCTACAAGGTACAACTGGAGCATGCGGCAGGCGATGTTAGGGGTTCCTCCGGCAAAGGTTACTGCATTATAGTAATCCTCAATCCAGGTATCCGGCCTTTCGGTGCCATCATAATGCTTCAGGTTTCCGGGTAGCTTGAGGTTCATCCTTGGCTTTGGTTCCTCTCGAATCATCCTGCCAAAGCACTTCGGACCAATGTAGTCGGTTCTGTATTCGTTAAGGCGTTCCCGCGCGTCGCGCGGGCCGTGGCGAGGAGATTGTGAGCGAGAGCGAGATCTCCGGCCGTCGCCTCCGCCTCCACCTCCGCCGCCACCGCTAGGTGGTGGTGAGGGGTGATGGCGTGTATTTCACACGTTCGTTGGGCAACCCCAAGAGGAAGGTATGATGCGCACAGCAGCAAGTTTTCCCTCAGAAAGAAACCAAGGTTTATCGAACCAGGAGGAGCCAAGAAGCACGTTGAAGGTTGATGGCGGCGGGATGTAGTGCGGCGCAACACCAGGGATTCCGGCGCCAACATGGAACCTGCACAACACAACCAAAGTACTTTGCCCCAACGAAACAGTGAGGTTGTCAATCTCACCGGCTTGCTGTAACAAAGAGTTAACCGTATTGTGTGGAAGATGATTGTTTGCAGAAAACAGTAGAACAAGATTGCAGTAGATTGTATTTCAGTAAAGAGAATTGGACCGGGGTCCACAGTTCACTAGAGGTGTCTCCCCCATAAGATAAACAGCATGTTGGGTGAACAAATTACAGTTGGGCAATTGACAAATAAAGAGGGCATGACCATGCACATACATATTATGATGAGTATTGTGAGATTTAATTGGGCATTACGACAAAGTACATAGACCGTCATCCAACTGCATCTATGCCTAAAAAGTCCACCTTCAGGTTATCATCCGAACCCCCTCCAGTATTAAGTTGCTAACAACAGACAATTGCATTAAGTATTGCGCGTAATGTAATCAGTGACTACATCCTTGAACATAGCACCAATGTTTTATCCCTAGTGGCAACAGCACATCCGTAACCTTAGTGGTTCTTGTCACTCCTCCAGATTCACAGAGACATGAACCCACTATCGAGCATAAATACTCCCTCTTGGAGTTACTAGCATCAACTTGGCCAGAGCATCTACTAATAACGGAGAGCATGCAAGATCATAAACAACACATAGACATAACTTTGATAATCAACATAACAAGTATTCTCTATTCATCGGATCCCAACAAACGCAACATATAGAATTACAGATAGATGATCTTGATCATGTTAGGCAGCTCACAAGATCCGACAATGATAGCACAATGGGGAGAAGACAACCATCTAGCTACTGCTATGGACCCATAGTCCAGGGGTAGACTACTCACACATCACACCGGAGGCGACCATGGTGGCGTAGAGTCCTCCGGGAGATGATTCCCCTCTCCGGCAGGGTGAGGCGATCTCCTGGATCCCCCGAGATGGGATCGGCGGCGGCGGCGTCTCTGGAAGGTTTTCCGTATCGTGGCTCTTGGTACTGGGGGTTTCTTCACGGAGACTTTTTATAGGCGGAAGGGCAGGTCAAGAGGCGGCACGGGGGCCCCACACTACAGGCCGGCGCGGCCAAGGGGGGGCCGCACCGCCCTATGGTGTGGCCCCTCCGTGGCCCCTCTTCGTCTCTCCTTCGGACTTCTGGAAGCTTCGTGAGAAAATAGGCCCCTGGGCTTTGATTTCGTCCAATTCCGAGAATATTTCCTTACTAGGATTTCTGAAACCAAAAACAGCAGAAAACAGCAACTGGCACTTCGGCATCTTGTTAATAGGTTAGTTCCAGAAAATGCACGAATATGACATAAAGTGTGCATAAAACATGTAGATAACATCAATAATGTGGCATGGAACATAAGAAATTATCGATACGTCGGAGACGTATCAGCATCCCCAAGCTTAGTTCTGCTCGTCCCGAGCAGGTAAAACGATAACACAGATAATTTCTGGAGTGACATGCCATCATAATCTTGATCATACTATTTGTAAAGCATATGTAGTGAATGCAGCGATCAAAACAATGTATATGACATGAGTAAACAAGTGAATCATATAGCAAAGACTTTTCATGAATAGCACTTCAAGACAAGCATCAATAAGTCTTGCATAAGGGTTAACTCATAAAGCAATAATTCAAAGTAAAGGCATTGAAGCAACACAAAAGAAGATTAAGTTTCAGCGGTTGCTTTCAACTTGTAACATGTATATCTCATGGATATTGTCAACATAGAGTAATATAATAAGTGCAATAAGCAAGTATGTAGGAATCAATGCACAGTTCACACAAGTGTTTGCTTCTTGAGGTGGAGAGAGATAGGTGAACTGACTCAACATTGAAAGTAAAAGAATGGTCCTCCATAGAGGAAAAGCATCGATTGCTATATTTGTGCTAGAGCTTTGATTTTGAAAACATGAAACAATTTTGTCAACGGTAGTAATAAAGCATATGCATCATGTAAATTATATCTTATAAGTTGCAAGCCTCATGCATAGCGTACTAATAGTGCCCGCACCTTGTCCTAATTAGCTTGGACTACCGGGTCATCACAATGCATTGTTTTTACCAAGTGTCACAAAGGGGTACCTCTATGCCGCCTGTACAAAGGTCTAAGGAGAAAGCTCGCATTGGATTTCTCGCTATTGATTATTCTTCAACTTAGACATCCATACCGGGACAACATAGACAACAGATAATGGACTCCTCTTTTATGCATAAGCATATACCAACAATTAATAATTTTCTCATTTGAGATTTGAGGATTGTTGTCCAAAACTGAAACTTCCACCATGGATCATGGCTTTAGTTAGCGGCCCAATGTTCTTCTCTAACATATGCATGCTTAACCATATGGTGGTAGATCTCTCTTACTTCAGACAAGACGAACATGCATAGCAACTCACATGAAATTCAACAATGAAAAGTTGATGGCGTCCCCAGTGAACATGGTTATCGCACAACAAGCAACTTAATAAGAGATAAAGTGCATAATTACATATTCAATACCACAATAGTTTTTAAGCTATTTATCCCATGAGCTATATATTGCAAAGGTGAATGATGGAATTTTAAAGGTAGCACTCAAGCAATTTACTTTGGAATGGCGGAAAATACCATGTAGTAGGTAGGTATGGTGGACACAAATGGCATAGTGGTTGGCTCAAGTATTTTGGATGCATGAGAAGTATTCCCTCTCGATACAAGGTTTAGGCTAGCAAGGCTTATTTGAAACAAACACAAGGATGAACCGGTGCAGCAAAACTCACATAAAAGACATATTGAAAACATTATAAGACTCTACACCGTCTTCCTTGTTGTTCAAACTCAAAACTAGAAATTATCTAGACCTTAGAGAAACCAAATATGCAAACCAAATTTTAGCATGCTCTATGTATTTCTTCATTAATGGGTGCAAAGCATATGATGCAAGAGCTTAATCATGAGCACAACAATTGCCAAGTATCACATTACCCAAGACATTTATAGCAATTACTACATGTATCATTTTCCAATTCCAACCATATAACAATTTAACGAAGGAGAAACTTCGCCATGAATACTATGAGTAGAAACCAAGGACATACTTGTCCATATGCTACAGCGGAGCGTGTCTCTCTCCCATAAAGTGAATGCTAGGATCCATTTTATTCAAACAAAACAAAAACAAAAACAAACCGACGCTCCAAGAAAAAGCACATAAGATGTGATGGAATAAAAATATAGTTTCAGGGGAGGAACCTGATAATGTTGTCGATGAAGAAGGGGATGCCTTGGGCATCCCCAAGCTTAGACGCTTGAGTCTTCTTGATATATGCAGGGGTGAACCACCGGGTGCATCCCCAAGCTTAGAGCTTTCACTCTCCTTGATCATGTTGCATCATACTCCTCTCTTGATCCTTGAAAACTTCCTCCACACCAAACTCGAAACAACTCATTAGAGGGTTAGTGCACAATATAAATTGACATATTCAGAGGTGACACAATCATTCTTAACACTTCTGGACATTGCATAATGCTACTGGACATTAATGGATCAAAGAAATTCATCCAACATAGCGAAAGAGGCAATGCGAAATAAAAGGCAGAATCTGTCAAAACAGAACAGTTCGTATTGACGAATTTTAAAATGGCACCAGACTTGCTCAAATGAAAATGCTCAAATTGAATGAAAGTTGCGTACATATCTGAGGATCATGCACGTAAATTGGCTTAATTTTCTGAGCTACCTACAGGGAGGTGGACCCAGATTCGTGACAGCAAAGAAATCTGGAACTGTGCAGTAATCCAAATCTAGTACTTACTTTTCTATCAACGGCTTAACTTGGCACAACAAAACACAAAACTAAGATAAGGAGAGGTTGCTACAGTAGTAAACAACTTCCAAGACACAAAATAAAAACAAAGTACTGTAGGTAAAAACATGGGTTGTCTCCCATAAGCGCTTTTCTTTAACGCCTTTCAGCTAGGCGCAGAAAGTGTGTATCAAGTATTATCAAGAGACGAAGTGTCAACATCATAATTTGTTCTCATAATAGAGTCAAAAGGTACCTTCATTCTCTTTCTAGGGAAGTGTTCCATACCTTTCTTGAGAGGAAATTGATATTTTATATTACCTTCCTTCATATCAATAATAGCACCAACAGTTCGAAGAAAAGGTCTTCCCAATATAATGGGACAAGATGCATTGCATTCAATATCCAAGACAACAAAATCAACGGGAACAAGGTTATTGTTAACGGTAATGCGAACATTATCAACTTTCCCCAAAGGTTTCTTTGTAGAATGATCAGCAAGATTAACATCCAAATAACAATTTTTCAATGGTGGCAAGTCAAGCATATTATAAATTTTCTTAGGCATAACAGAAATACTTGCACCAAGATCACATAAAGCATTACAATCAAAATCTTTAATCTTCATCTTAATGATGGGCTCCCAACCATCCTCTAACTTTTTAGGAATAGAGGCTTCACGCTCTAGTTTCTCTTCTCTAGCTTTTATAAGAGCATTTGTAATATGATGTGTAAAAGCCAAATTTATAGCACTAGCATTAGGACTTTTAGCAAGTTTTTGCAAGAACTTTATAACTTCAGAGATGTGGCAATCATCAAAATTCAAACCATTATAATCTAAAGCAATGGGATCATCATCCCCAATGTTGGAAAAAATTTCAGCAGTTTTATCACAGGCAGTTTCAGCAGTTTTAGCAGTTTCAGGCAGTTTTTCACGCTTTGCATTAGAAGTGGAAACATTGCTAACACCAATTCTTTTATTAGTATGAGTAGGAGGTGCAGCAACATGTGTAGCATTAGCATTACTAGTGGTGGTAATAGTCCAAACTTTAGCTATATTCTTCTCTTTAGCTAGTTTTTCATTTTCTTCTCTATCCCACCTAGCACGCAGTTCAGCCATTAATCTTATATTCTCATTAATTCTAACTTGAATGGCATTTGCTGTAGTAGTAATTTTATTATGATGATTCTCATTAGGCAAAACTTTTGATTTCAAAAGATCAACATCAGCAAAGACTATCGACTTTAGAAGCAAGTATATCAATTTTCCCAAGCTTTTCTTCAACAGATTTGTTAAAAGCAGTTTGTGTACTAATAAATTCTTTAAGCATGGCTTCAAGTCCAGGGGGTGAATTCCTATTATTGTTGTAAGAATTCCCATAAGAATTACCATAGCCGTTGCCATTATTATAAGGATATGGCCTATAGTTGTTACTAGAATTGTTCCGGTAAGCATTGTTGTTGAAATTATTATTTTTAATGAAGTTTACATCAACATGTTCTTCTTGTGCAACCAATGAAGCTAACGGAACATTATTAGGATCAATATTAGTCCTATCATTCACAAGCATAGACATAATAGCATCAATCTTATCACTCAAGGAAGAGGTTTCTTCAACATTTACCTTCTTACCTTGTGGAGCCTTTCCGTGTGCCATTCAGAGTAGTTGATCATCATATTATCAAGAAGCTTTGTTGCTTCACCAAGAGTGATGGACATAAAGGTACCTCCAGCAGCTGAATCCAATAAATTCCGTGAAGAAAAATTTAGTCCTGCATAGAAGGTTTGGATGATCATCCAAGTAGTCAGTCCATGGGTTGGGCAATTTTTAACCAGAGATTTCATTCTTTCCCAAGCTTGAGCAACATGTTCAGTATCTAATTGTTTAAAATTCATTATGCTACTCCTCAAAGATATAATTTTAGCAGGGGGATAATATCTACCAATAAAAGCATCCTTGCATTTAGTCCATGAATCAATACTATTCTTAGGCAGAGATAGCAACCAATCTTTAGCTCTTCCTCTTAATGAGAAAGGGAACAATTTTAGTTTAATAATATCACCATCTACATCTTTATATTTTTGCATTTCACATAGTTCAACAAAATTATTAAGATGGGCAGCAGCATCATCAGAACTAACACCAGAAAATTGCTCTCGCATAACAAGATTCAGTAAAGCAGGTTTAATTTCAAAGAATTCTGCTGTAGTAGCAGGTGGAGCAATAGGTGTGCATAAGAAATCATTATTATTTGTGGTTGTGAAGTCACACAACTTAGTGTTTTCAGCGTTGGCCATTTTAGCAACAGTAAATAAAGCAAACTAGATAAAGTAAATGCAAGTAAACTAATTTTTTTGTGTTTTTGATATAGCAAACAAGATAGCAAATAAAGTAAAACTAGCAACTAATTTTTTTGTATTTTGATTTAGTGCAGCAAACAAAGTAGTAAATAAAACTAAGCAAGACAAAAACAAAGTAAAGAGATTGAGAAGTGGAGACTCCCCTTGCAGCGTGTCTTGATCTCCCCGGCAACGGCGCCAGAAATTTAGCTTGATGGCGTGTATTTCACACGTTCGTTGGGCAACCCCAAGAGGAAGGTATGATGCGCACAGCAGCAAGTTTTCCCTCAGAAAGAAACCAAGGTTTATCGAACCAGGAGGAGCCAAGAAGCACGTTGAAGGTTGATGGCGGCGGATGTAGTGCGGCGCAACACCAGGGATTTCGGCGCCAACGTGGAACCTGCACAACACAACCAAAGTACTTTGCCCCAACGAAACAGTGAGGTTGTCAATCTCACCGGCTTGCTGTAACAAAGAGTTAACCGTATTGTGTGGAAGATGATTGTTTGCAGAAAACAGTAGAACAAGCATTAGATTGTATTTCAAAAAGAGAATTGGACCGGGGTCCACAGTTCACTAGAGGTGTCTCCCCCATAAGATAAACAGCATGTTGGGTGAACAAATTACAGTTGGGCAATTGACAAATAAAGAGGGCATGACCATGCACATACATATTATGATGAGTATTGTGAGATTTAATTGGGCATTACGACAAAGTACATAGACCGCCATCCAACTGCATCTATGCCTAAAAAGTCCACCTTCAGGTTATCATCCGAACCCCCTCCAGTATTAAGTTGCTAACAACAGACAATTGCATTAAGTATTGCGCGTAATGTAATCAGTGACTACATCCTTGAACATAGCACCAATGTTTTATCCCTAGTGGCAACAGCACATCCGTAACCTTAGTGGTTCTTGTCACTCCTCCAGATTCACGGAGACATGAACCCACTATCGAGCATAAATACTCCCTCTTGGAGTTACTAGCATCAACTTGGCCAGAGCATCTACTAATAACGGAGAGCATGCAAGATCATAAACAACACATAGACATAACTTTGATAATCAACATAACAAGTATTCTCTATTCATCGGATCCCAACAAACGCAACATATAGAATTACAGATAGATGATCTTGATCATGTTAGGCAGCTCACAAGATCCGACAATGATAGCACAATGGGGAGAAGACAACCATCTAGCTACTGCTATGGACCCATAGTCCAGGGGTAGACTACTCACACATCACACCGGAGGCGACCATGGCGGCGTAGAGTCCTCCGGGAGATGATTCCCCTCTCCGGCAGGGTGCCGGAGGCGATCTCCTGGATCCCCCGAGATGGGATCGGCGGCGGCGGCGTCTCTGGAAGGTTTTCCGTATCATGGCTCTCGGTACTGGGGGTTTCGTCACGGAGACTTTTTATAGGCGGAAGGGCAGGTCAAGAGGCGGCACGGGGGCCCCACACTACAGGCCGGCGCGGCCAAGGGGGGGCCGCGCCGCCCTATGGTGTGGCCCCTCCGTGGCCCCTCTTCGTCTCTCCTTCGGACTTCTGGAAGCTTCGTGAGAAAATAGGCCCCTGGGCTTTGATTTCGTCCAATTCCGAGAATATTTCCTTACTAGGATTTCTGAAACCAAAAACAGCAGAAAACAGAACGGCACTTCGGCATCTTGTTAATAGGTTAGTTCCAGAAAATGCACGAATATGACATAAAGTGTGCATAAAACATGTAGATAACATCAATAATGTGGCATGGAACATAAGAAATTATCGATACGTCGGAGACGTATCAAGGGGACCTGCGAGGTGGTCGGTCCGATTTCTTGCTTCCGCCTTCCGATTCTCCTCGGCCTTCCCGGTGCTGGCTCCGGCTTCTGTGGCTGCCTTCGCCATGGCGCTGGCTGCCCTGGTCGTTCCGGCTCCGGCGAGGTTCCGGGTCGCGGCTCCGGCGAGGCTCTGGGCTCGGGCTCACGATCGTTGTTCTGGTTCCGGCGAGGTTCCGGCGAGCGCTCCCTGTTTCTGTTTCTTGGCAGCACGTTGTCGCGGATAACAATCCCACCATGCCCTGGGGGCCTGGTGTTTCCGGCTGGACTACGGCGGCGAGGGGGTCGCGGGTAACCATTAGGCGGAGGAGAGGGGTTGCGATATTTGTCTCGTCCAGAGTACATTGCATCCTTTCCCTTTCTTGGATCTGACGAAGGCGTCTTTGACGGAACGGGGATCAGATTTGGGTGTTCCCTGGTTTTTCTTCTGCGCTCCGAGGATCTGGTGTGTGATTCATTGTCGGGATGTCGATCGGCGCGAGCGTCCTTCTGCGCGGTAGATACACAGTCATCCGGATTGGATTCTAACCTGCGCGAGGTATCCGCCTTGCTTTGCTGCTGCATTGCTGAAGCGACAAGTTTGCGGAGGTAGTTGATATCAACCTCTTCGTCCTTCTTCTTCAATAGCTCCGCAGCTTTTAGCATGTTGTCCTTTGGGGTTTCCAGCGGCTGCTGCTCTGCGGGCGTGGCGAAGTTGATTCTGCGAGGCGGAATTGCTTCTCTAACAATTCGATCGGCCTCCGCCTGCGCATAGGTCATCTTTACTTCCCACTCTTGCCTCATGCTCTTGACATGCTCGAGTGTGTCAGCAATTTCGCGATCCTATCTGTCGAAGTGGTCCATCAAACTTGCAGCTTCTGCCCTTTCATCCCTTAATGCGGCTGCGGTATTGGCGAGCTTCTTGGCTATGGCCAGCATTTCCTTTCTAGTGGCCTCTAGAGCCTCCGGATCTGCGGCGTCGCCCGAGGTTATAGGTTTGTTAAGAACTGCTCGTGCAACCATCTCTTCAGGTGACAGGAGTTCCTCCGAGGAAGAATCCCTGCGGGGTCGCTCCCGTGACATTGGAGATCCTTGGCGGGATGGCTCAGGGTCAGATTGGTTGGTTGCCTCTTCTGATCTAGGTTGTCCCAGCGCTGCTACGGTTGCGAGAACCTGCTTAGGCTGGGCGGAGTCGACTTCAGGCTGATCACCGAAACCGTACTCCCCTAGCTTGCGGTTAAACTCGTCAGTATCCATGGAGGGGGTTGATGCGTGTGGTTGGCACGTCCGTTGGGAACCCCAAGAGGAAGGTGTGATGCGCACAGCGGCAAGTTTCCCTCAGTAAGAAACCAAGGTTTAATCGGACCAGTAGGAGTCAAGAAGCACGTTGAAGGTTGATGGCGGCGAGATGTAGTGCGGCGCAACACCAGTGATTCCGGCGCCAACGTGGAACCTGCACAACACAACCAAAGTACTTTGCCCCAACGAAACAGTGAGGTTGTCAATCTCACCGGCTTGCTGTAACAAAGAGTTAACCGTATTGTGTGGAAGATGATTGTTTGCAGAAAACAGTAGAACAAGTATTGCAGTAGATTGTATTTCAGTAAAGAGAATTGGACCGGGGTCCACAGTTCACTAGAGGTGTCTCTCCCATAAGACGAACAGCATGTTGGGTGAACAAATTACAGTTGGGCAATTGACAAATAAAGAGAGCATGACCATGCACATACATATCATGATGAGTATAGTGAGATTTAATTGGGCATTACGACAAAGTACATAGACCGTCATCCAACTGCATCTATGCCTAAAAAGTCCACCTTCAGGTTATCATCCGAACCCCCTCCAGTATTAAGTTGCTAACAACAGACAATTGCATTAAGTATTGCGCGTAATGTAACTAGTGACTACATCCTTGAACATAGCACTAATGTTTTATCCCTAGTGGCAACAGCACATCCGTAACCTTAGTGGTTCTTGTCACTCCTCCAGATTCACGGAGACATGAACCCACTATCGAGCATAAATACTCCCTCTTGGAGTTACTAGCATCAACTTGGCCAGAGCATCTACTAATAACGGAGAGCATGCAAGATCATAAACAACACATAGATATAACTTTGATAATCAACATAACAAGTATTCTCTATTCATCGGATCCCAACAAACGCAACATATAGAATTACAGATAGATGATCTTGATCATGTTAGGCAGCTCACAAGATCCGACAATGATAGCACAATGGGGAGAAGACAACCATCTAGCTACTGCTATGGACCCATAGTCCAGGGGTAGACTACTCACACATCACACCGGAGGCGACCATGGCGGCGTAGAGTCCTCCGGGAGATGATTCCCCTCTCCGGCAGGGTGCCGGAGGCGATCTCCTGGATCCCCCGAGATGGGATCGGCGGCGGCGGCGTCTCGGAAGGTTTTCCGTATCGTGGTTCTCGGTACGGGGTTTCGTCACGGAGACTTTTATAGGCGGAAGGGTAGGTCAAGAGGCGCACGGGGGCCCCACACCACAGGGCCGCGCGGCCAAGGGGGGCCCGCGCCGCCCTAGGGTGTGGCCCCTCGTCGCCCCTCTTCGTCTCTCCTTCGGACTTCTGAAGCTTCGTGGAAAAATAGGCCCCTGGGCTTTGATTTCGTCCAATTCCGAGAATATTTCCTTACTAGGATTTCTGAAACCAAAAACAGCAGAAAACAGAACTGGCACTTCGGCATCTTGTTAATAGGTTAGTTCCAGAAAATGCACGAATATGACATAAAGTGTGCATAAAACATGTAGATAACATCAATAATGTGGCATGGAACATAAGAAATTATCGATACGTCGGAGACGTATCAGCATCCCCAAGCTTAGTTCTGCTCGTCCCGAGCAGGTAAAACGATAACACAGATAATTTCTGGAGTGACATGCCATCATAATCTTGATCATACTATTTGTAAAGCATATGTAGTGAATGCAGCGATCGAAACAATGTATATGACATGAGTAAACAAGTGAATCATATAGCAAAGACTTTTCATGAATAGCACTTCAAGACAAGCATCAATAAGTCTTGCATAAGAGTTAACTCATAAAGCAATAATTCAAAGTAGAGATATTGAAGCAACACAAAAGAAGATTAAGTTTCAGCGGTTGCTTTCAACTTGTAACATGTATATCTCATGGATATTGTCAACATAGAATAATATAATAAGTGCAATAAGCAAGTATGTAGGAATCAATGCACAGTTCACACAAGTGTTTGCTTCTTGAGGTGGAGAGAGATAGGTGAACTGACTCAACATTGAAAGTAAAAGAATGGTCCTCCATAGAGGAAAAGCATCGATTGCTATATTTGTGCTAGAGCTTTGATTTTGAAAACATGAAACAATTTTGTCAACGGTAGTAATAAAGCATATGCATCATGTAAATTATATCTTATAAGTTGCAAGCCTCATGCATAGTGTACTAATAGTGCCCGCACCTTGTCCTAATTAGCTTGGACTACCGGATCATCACAATGCATTGTTTTTACCAAGTGTCACAAAGGGGTACCTCTATGCCGCCTGTACAAAGGTCTAAGGAGAAAGCTCGCATTGGATTTCTCGCTATTGATTATTCTTCAACTTAGACATCCATACCGGGACAACATAGACAACAGATAATGGACTCCTCTTTTATGCATAAGCATATACCAACAATTAATAATTTTCTCATTTGAGATTTGAGGATTGTTGTCCAAAACTGAAACTTCCACCATGGAGCATGGCTTTAGTTAGCGGCCCAATGTTCTTCTCTAACATATGCATGCTTAACCATATGGTGGTAGATCTCTCTTACTTCAGACAAGACGAACATGCATAGCAACTCACATGAAATTCAACAATGAAAAGTTGATGGCGTCCCCAGTGAACATGGTTATCGCACAACAAGCAACTTAATAAGAGATAAAGTGCATAATTACATATTCAATACCACAATAGTTTTTAAGCTATTTGTCCCATGAGCTATATATTGCAAAGGTGAATGATGGAATTTTAAAGGTAGCACTCAAGCAATTTACTTTGGAATGGCGGAAAATACCATGTAGTATAGGTAGGTATGGTGGACACAAATGGCATAGTGGTTGGCTCAAGTATTTTGGATGCATGAGAAGTATTCCCTCTCGATACAAGGTTTAGGCTAGCAAGGCTTATTTGAAACAAACACAAGGATGAACCGGTGCAGCAAAACTCACATAAAAGACATATTGAAAACATTATAAGACTCTACACCGTCTTCCTTGTTGTTCAAACTCAATACTAGAAATTATCTAGACCTTAGAGAAACCAAATATGCAAACCAAATTTTAGCATGCTCTATGTATTTCTTCATTAATGGGTGCAAAGCATATGATGCAAGAGCTTAATCATGAGCACAACAATTGCCAAGTATCACATTACCCAAGACATTAATAGCAATTACTACATGTATCATTTTCCAATTCCAACCATATAACAATTTAACGAAGGAGAAACTTCGCCATGAATACTATGAGTAGAAACCAAGGACATACTTGTCCATATGCTACAGCGGAGCGTGTCTCTCTCCCATAAAGTGAATGCTAGGATCCATTTTATTCAAACAAAACAAAAAACAAAAACAAACCGACGCTCCAAGAAAAAGCACATAAGATGTGATGGAATAAAAATATAGTTTCAGGGGAGGAACCTGATAATGTTGTCGATGAAGAAGGGGATGCCTTGGGCATCCCCAAGCTTAGACGCTTGAGTCTTCTTGATATATGCAGGGGTGAACCACCGGGTGCATCCCCAAGCTTAGAGCTTTCACTCTCCTTGATCATGTTGCATCATACTCCTCTCTTGATCCTTGAAAACTTCCTCCACACCAAACTCGAAACAACTCATTAGAGGGTTAGTGCACAATAAAAATTAACATATTCAGAGGTGACACAATCATTCTTAACACTTCTGGACATTGCATAACGCTACTGGACATTAGTGGATCAAAGAAATTCATCCATCATAGCAAAAGAGGCAATGCGAAATAAAAGGCAGAATCTGTCAAAACAGAACAGTTCGTATTGACGAATTTTAAAATGGCACCAGACTTGCTCAAATGAAAATGCTCAAATTGAATGAAAGTTGCGTACATATCTGAGGATCATGCACGTAAATTGGCTTAATTTTCTGAGCTACCTACAGGGAGGTAGACCCAGATTCGTGACAGCAAAGAAATCTGGAACTGCGCAGTAATCCAAATCTAGTATGAACTTTTCTATCAACGACTTTACTTGGCACAACAAAACACAAAACTAAGATAAGGAGAGGTTGCTACAGTAGTAAACAACTTCCAAGACACAAAATAAAAACAAAGTACTGTAGGTAAAAACATGGGTTGTCTCCCATAAGCGCTTTTCTTTAACGCCTTTCAGCTAGGCGCAGAAAGTGTGTATCAAGTATTATCAAGAGACGAAGTGTCAACATCATAATTTGTTCTCATAATGGAATCAAAAGGTACCTTCATTCTCTTTCTAGGGAAGTGTTCCATACCTTTCTTGAGAGGAAATTGATATTTTATATTACCTTCCTTCATATCAATAACAGCACCAACAGTTCGAAGAAAAGGTCTTCCCAATATAATGGGACAAGATGCATTGCATTCAATATCCAAGACAACAAAATCAACGGGAACAAGGTTATTGTTAATGGTAATGTGAACATTATCAACTTTACCCAAAGGTTTCTTTGTAGAATGATCAGCAAGATTAACATCCAAATAACAATTTTTCAGCGGTGGCAAGTCAAGCATATTATAAATTTTCTTAGGCATAACAGAAATACTTGCACCAAGATCACATAAAGCATTACAATCAAAATCTTTAACCTTCATCTTAATGATGGGCTCCCAACCATCCTCTAGCTTTTTAGGAATAGAGGCTTCGCGCTCTAGTTTCTCTTCTCTAGCTTTTATAAGAGCATTTGTAATATGATGTGTAAAGGCCAAATTTATAGCACTAGCATTAGGACTTTTAGCAAGTTTTTGCAAGAACTTTATAACTTCAGAGATGTGGCAATCATCAAAATTCAAACCATTATAATCTAAAGCAATGGGATCATCATCCCCAATGTTGGAAAAAATTTCAGCAGTTTTATCACAGGCAGTTTCAGCAGTTTTAGCAGTTTCAGGCAGTTTTTCGCGCTTTGCATTAGAAGTGGAAACATTGCTAACACCAATTCTTTTATTAGTATGAGTAGGAGGTGCAGCAACATGTGTAGCATTAGCATTACTAGTGGTGGTAATAGTCCAAACTTTAGCTATATTCTTTTCTTTAGCTAGTTTTTCATTTTCTTCTCTATCCCACCTAGCACGCAGTTCAGCCATTAATCTTATATTCTCATTAATTCTAACTTGAATGGCATTTGCTGTAGTAGTAATTTTATTATGATGATTCTCATTAGGCAAAACTTTTGATTTCAAAAGATCAACATCAGCAGCAAGACTATCGACTTTAGAAGCAAGTATATCAATTTTCCCAAGCTTTTCTTCAACAGATTTGTTAAAAGCAGTTTGTGTACTAATAAATTCTTTAAGCATGGCTTCAAGTCCAGGGGGTGAACTCCTATTATTGTTGTAAGAATTCCCATAAGAATTACCATAGCCGTTGCCATTATTATAAGGATATGGTCTATAGTTGTTACTAGAATTGTTCCGGTAAGCGTTGTTGTTGAAATTATTATTTTTAATGAAGTTTACATCAACATGTTCTTCTTGTGCAACCAATGAAGCTAACGGAACATTATTAGGATCAACATTAGTCCTATCATTCACAAGCATAGACATAATAGCATCAATCTTATCACTCAAGGAAGAGGTTTCTTCGACAGAATTTACCTTCTTACCTTGTGGAGCTCTTTCCGTGTGCCATTCAGAGTAGTTGATCATCATATTATCAAGAAGCTTTGTTGCTTCACCAAGAGTGATGGACATAAAGGTACCTCCAGCAGCTGAATCCAATAAATTCCGTGAAGAAAAATTTAGTCCTGCATAGAAGGTTTGGATGATCATCCAAGTAGTCAGTCCATGGGTTGGGCAATTTTTAACCAAAGATTTCATTCTTTCCCAAGCTTGAGCAACATGTTCAGTATCTAATTGTTTAAAATTCATTATGCTACTCCTCAAAGATATAATTTTAGCAGGGGGATAATATCTACCAATAAAAGCATCCTTGCATTTAGTCCATGAATCAATACTATTCTTAGGCAGAGATAGCAACCAATCTTTAGCTCTTCCTCTTAATGAGAAAGGGAACAATTTTAGTTTAATAATATCACCATCTACATCTTTATATTTTTGCATTTCACATAATTCAACAAAATTATTAAGATGGGCAGCAGCATCATCAGAACTAACACCAGAAAATTGCTCTCGCATAACAAGATTCAGTAAAGCAGGTTTAATTTCAAAGAATTCTGCTGTAGTAGCAGGTGGAGCAATAGGTGTGCATAAGAAATCATTATTATTTGTGGTTGTGAAGTCACACAACTTAGTGTTTTCAGCGTTGGCCATTTTAGCAACAGTAAATAAAACAAACTAGATAAAGTAAATGCAAGTAAACTAATTTTTTTGTGTTTTAGATATAGCAAACAAGATAGCAAATAAAGTAAAACTAGCAACTAATTTTTTTGTATTTTGATTTAGTGCAGCAAACAAAGTAGTAAATAAAACTAAGCAAGACAAAAACAAAGTAAAGAGATTGAGAAGTGGAGACTCCCCTTGCAGCGTGTCTTGATCTCCCCGGCAACGGCGCCAGAAATTTGCTTGATGCGTGTGGTTGGCACGTCCGTTGGGAACCCCAAGAGGAAGGTGTGATGCGCACAGCGGCAAGTTTCCCTCAGTAAGAAACCAAGGTTTAATCGGACCAGTAGGAGTCAAGAAGCACGTTGAAGGTTGATGGCGGCGAGATGTAGTGCGGCGCAACACCAGTGATTCCGGCGCCAACGTGGAACCCGCACAACACAACCAAAGTACTTTGCCCCAACGAAACAGTGAGGTTGTCAATCTCACCGGCTTGCTGTAACAAAGAGTTAACCGTATTGTGTGGAAGATGATTGTTTGCAGAAAACAGTAGAACAAGTATTGCAGAGATTGTATTTCAGTAAAGAGAATTGGACCGGGGTCCACTCACTAGAGGTGTCTCTCCCATAAGACGAAAAGCATGTTGGGTGAACAAATTACAGTTGGGCAATTGACAAATAAAGAGAGCATGACCATGCACATACATATCATGATGAGTATAGTGAGATTTAATTGGGCATTACGACAAAGTACATAGACCGTCATCCAACTGCATCTATGCCTAAAAAGTCCACCTTCAGGTTATCATCCGAACCCCTCCAGTATTAAGTTGCTAACAACAGACAATTGCATTAAGTATTGCGCGTAATGTAACTAGTGACTACATCCTTGAACATAGCACTAATGTTTTATCCCTAGTGGCAACAGCACATCCGTAACCTTAGTGGTTCTTGTCACTCCTCCAGATTCACGGAGACATGAACCCACTATCGAGCATAAATACTCCCTCTTGGAGTTACTAGCATCAACTTGGCCAGAGCATCTACTAATAACGGAGAGCATGCAAGATCATAAACAACACATAGATATAACTTTGATAATCAACATAACAAGTATTCTCTATTCATCGGATCCCAACAAACGCAACATATAGAATTACAGATAGATGATCTTGATCATGTTAGGCAGCTCACAAGATCCGACAATGATAGCACAATGGGGAGAAGACAACCATCTAGCTACTGCTATGGACCCATAGTCCAGGGGTAGACTACTCACACATCACACCGGAGGCGACCATGGCGGCGTAGAGTCCTCCGGGAGATGATTCCCCTCTCCGGCAGGGTGCCGGAGGCGATCTCCTGGATCCCCCGAGATGGGATCGGCGGCGGCGGCGTCTCCGGAAGGTTTTCCGTATCGTGGTTCTCGGTACTGGGGGTTTCGTCACGGAGACTTTTTATAGGCGGAAGGGCAGGTCAAGAGGCGGCACGGGGGCCCCACACCACAGGGCCGCGCGGCCAAGGGGGCCGCGCCGCCCTAGGGTGTGGCCCCTCGCCCCTCTTCGTCTCTCCTTCGGACTTCTGGAAGCTTCGTGGAAAAATAGGCCCTGGGCTTTGATTTCGTCCAATTCCGAGAATATTTCCTTACTAGGATTTCTGAAACCAAAAACAGCAGAAAACAACCGGCACTTCGGCATCTTGTTAATAGGTTAGTTCCGTAAAATGCACGAATATGACATAAAGTGTGCATAAAACATGTAGATAACATCAATAATGTGGCATGGAACATAAGAAATTATCGATACGTCGGAGACGTATCAGGTATCTCCGGAAATTGGGCTCAGATTGCCCAAAATCGACTCTTCAACCGGAGTTTCGCTTTCTCCGACAGGCTCAGCCTGATCCGGATCCGCGTCGTTTTCCGGTGCCTCTACCTGCTCAGGACCAGCTCCGTCTTCTTGAGGGGCGGTTCCGGCGGTATGGGCCAAGAAGTGTACGAAGTGGCACCTCTGCTTTTCTAACACCTGGGAGACCCAGGCGGATCTGCATTGGTCTTCCACCGTTGTTTCCTGCTCAGGGGCGGATTGGGTGGGCTTTGAAAATTCCAGATCCGAGGCGGAATCTTCCTTGGGAAGCTCCTGCATCTCAGATCGGATCTTCGCGACAGCGTCCAGCTCTGCGGCGGTCGCGTCTGCGTTACTTACCAGTGGGTTTCCGTCGGAATCGACGGTTTCCCCGATGAAGATGTGTATGCCGCCAACTGGGACGATGGAGAGCTTGACGGGGTTTGTCCTAGCCGGAATCCAACACTCATCCGGAGGGACGATCGGCAGATTTCCGGCGTAGAGGACGCGCCCCACAGCGATGGTGTCGTCGTAGCTTCCCATGGCGGAACCCTCCCGGTTCCGGCCTCCAGACGCCACAGGCCCCACGGTGGGCGCCAACTGTCGTTGCCTAATCGACGGTACCTCGGAGGAGGGATCCTCACGAGGGGGAGAAGAAGTAGGGGCCATAGGGCGGAGTGCTCTCGGGACGGTGGTACGCGATTTACCCAGCTTCGGAACACCTGCACGATGACAGGGCCTACTGCTGCTTGTCTGGAATTATCTGGGCGCTTTCGCGTTGTTACAATGAGTTGTGGTTGTCCCTCTAGGGCTCCCAGGATCCGGCTTATAAAGGCGCACGGATCTAGGGTTTACATGGAGAGTCCTAGCCGGAATACAAGTTGCCTAACTACGGTACAATGTCTTGCCGTGTACGTCAAGGATCCGCCTTCCTCCAAGTACGTGCTGGATCCGGATACTTCATGGGCTGTCACGGATCCGGCCTCCTTCGTAGGTCGGTTGAGATCCGGCTTCCTGTTCCTGGGCTGGACTTCATCCTTCATGATCTACAGCAACTGGGCCGCCCGATGGGCCACATGCCTCACCACCAACTATGGGCCACCCGGGCTTGCCGGATCTAGGCCATGCCGTTGATATACCCATAAAGTATACCCACAACAGGGTTCATGAATCTGGGGGAGTGACAGAAACCTCTAAGATTATGGATGTGCTGTTGCCACTAGGGATAAAACATTGGTGCTATGTTCGAGGATGTAGTTACTGATTACATTACGCGCAATACTTAATGTAATTGTCTGTTGTTAGCAACTTAATACTGGAGGGGTTCGGATGATAACCTGAAGGTGGACTTTTTAGGCATAGATGCATGCTGGATAGCGGTCTATGTACTTTGTCGTAATGCCCAATTAAATCTCACTATACTCATCATAATATGTATGTGCATGGTCATGCCCTCTCTATTTGTCAATTGCCCAACTGTAATTTGTTCACCCAACATGATGTTTATCTTATGGGAGAGACACCTCTAGTGAACTGTGGACCCCGGTCCAATTCTCTTTACTGAAATACAATCTACTGCAATGTTTTACTGTTTTCTGCAAACAATCATCATCCACACTATACATCTAATCCTTTGTTACAGCAAGCCGGTGAGATTGACAACCTCGCTGTTTCGTTGGGGCAAAGTACTTGGTTTGTGTTGTGCAGGTTCCACGTTGGCGCCGGAATCCCTGGTGTTGCGCTGCACTACATCTCGCCGCCATCAACCTTCAACGTGCTTCTTGACTCCTACTGGTTCGATAAACCTTGGTTTCTACTGAGGGAAACTTGCCACTGTGCGCATCACATCTTCCTCTTGGGGTTCCCAACGGACGCGTGTCGAACGAAAAGACAATACGTCAATCACGCGCATCAAGCAAATTTCTGGCGCCGTTGCCGGGAGATCAAGACACGCTGCAAGGGGAGTCTCCACATCACAATCTCTTTACTTTGTTTTTGTCTTGCTTAGTTTTATTTACTACTTTGTTTGCTGCACTAAATCAAAATACAAAAAAATTAGTTGCTAGTTTTACTTTATTTACTGTCTTGCACTCTATATTAAAAACACAAAAAAATTAGTTACTTGCATTTACTTTACTTATTTCATTATGTTTCCTTTTAATTTTACCGTAAAAAACATGCCGGTAGGGCGCGGGTCTATAATTGGGAGAAATAATATAGAAGAATTTTTCAACCATGTTAGTACCATTGATGATTTTGAAGATAGACACTTGGTAGACCTTGCTCCTACTTATGAAATTGCCGCTGCTGCTTTAGTTCGTATGATGGAAACTAAATTTGTTAATCTCAATCCTATAATCCAACACATGTTTCTTACACTCGGTGATATGGAAGAAGGGGAAAAGAAAGATTTTGTTTTAGAAACCCTTCTTAGAGAATTTGGTGGTATAGCAAGAGAGGCTAGAAAGGTCTTTGCTAAATATGATATGCTTGGTTCTTATACCAATTTTGTTAGTCTCCTTGAAAAGATGGATATGGATAGAATAAAGTACACTAATAATATTAATGATGGTGGGGAGATCAAAGCACCAATACCATGTAAGCTCCTAGCGATGAATGATGCACTAGAAAATAACTATGCTTGGCTTGTTCCTGAAAATTTGTTTGATGAGAGTAGCAAGCCCAAGACTAATGAAAAGGGGGACGCTAAAACTTATGTATCTAATATACTATGCCTGGTTGAGAAAACTCCACACCCCGCTGTAGATGCACCATCTCTTGATAATACTTGATATACACTTTCTGCGCCTAGCTGAAAGGCGTTAAAGAAAAGCGCTTATGGGAGACAACCCATGTTTTTACTACAGTACTTTGTTTTTATTTTGTGTCTTGGAAGTTGTTTACTACTGTAGCAACCTCTCCTTATCTTAGTTTAGTGTTTTGTTGTGCCAAGTAAAGTCGTTGATAGTAAAGTTCATACTAGATTTGGATTACTGCGCAGAAACAGATTTCTTTGCTGTCACGAATCTGGGAAAAATTCTCTGTAGGTAACTCACAAAATTATGCCAATTTACGTGAGTGATCCTCAGATATGTACGGAACTTTCATTCAATGTGAGCATTTTCATTTGTGCAAGTCTGGTGCCTCAATATAATTCGTCAATACGAACTGTTCTGTTTTGACAGATTCTGCCTTTTATTTCGCATTGCCTGTTTTGTTATGTTCGATGGATATTTCGATTCCATTGACTTTCAGTAGCTTTGTGCAATGTCCAGAAGTGTTAAGAATGATTATGTCACCTCTGAACATGTATATTTTGATTGTGCACTAACCCTCTAATGAGTTGTTCTAAGTTTGGTGTGGAGGAAGTTTTCAAGGATCAAGAGAGGGAGATGATACAACATGATCAAGGAGAGTGAAAGCTCTAAGCTTGGGGATGCCCCGGTGGTTCACCCCTGCATATATCAAGAAGACTCAAGCGTCTAAGCTTGGGGATGCCCAAGGCATCCCCTTCTTCATCGACAATATTATCAGGTTCCTCCCCTGAAACTATATTTTTATTCCACCACATCTTATGTGCTTTGCTTGGAGCGTCGGTTTGTTTTTGTTTTTGTTTTGATTGAATAAAATAGATCCTAGCATTCTTTGTGTGGGAGAGAGACACGCTCCGCTGTAGCATATGGACAAGTATGTCCTTAGGCTTTACTCATAATATTCATGGCGAAGTTTCTTCTTCGTTAAATTGTTATATGGTTGGAATTGGAAAATGATACATGTAGTAATTGCTATAATGTCTTGGATAATGTGATACTTGGCAATTGTTGTGCTCATGTTTAAGCTCTTGCATCATATACTTTGCACTTATTAATGAAGAAATACATAGAGCATGCTAAAATTTGGTTTGCATATTTAGTCTCTCTAAAGTCTAGATAATTTTTAGTATTGAGTTTGAACAACAAGGAAGACGGTGTAGGGTTTTATAATGTTTACAATATGTCTTTTATGTGAGTTTTGCTGCACCGCTTCATCCTTGTGTTTGTTTCAAATAGCCTTGCTAGCCTAAACCTTGTATCGAGAGGGAATACTTCTCATGCATCCAAAATACTTGAGCCAACCACTATGCCATTTGTGTCCACCATACCTACCTACTACATGGTATTTCTCCGCCATTCCAAAGTAAATTGCTTGAGTGCTACCTTTAAATTTCCATTCTCCACCTTTACAATATATAGCTCATGGGACAAATAGCTTAAAAACTATTATGGTATTGAATATGTACTTATGCACTTTATCTCTTATTAAGTTGCTTGTTGTGCGATAACCATGTTCCTGGGGACGCCATCAACTACTCTTTGTTGAATATCATGTGAGTTGCTATGCATGTTCGTCTTGTCTGAAGTAAGGGCGATCTACCACCTTATGGTTAGAGCGTGCATATTGTTAGAGAAGAACATTGGGCCGCTAACTAAAGTCATGATCCATGGTGGAAGTTTCAGTTTTGGACATATATCCTCAATCTTAAATGAGAAAATTAATTGTTGCTACATGCTTATGCATAAAAGAGGAGTCCATTATCTGTTGTCTATGTTGTCCCGGTATGGATGTCTAAGTTGAGAATAATCAATAGCGAGAAATCCAATGCGAGCTTTCTCCTTAGACCTTTGTACAGGCGGCATAGAGGTACCCCTTTGTGACACTTGGTTAAAACATGTGCATTGCGATAATCCCGGTAGTCCAAGCTAATTAGGACAAGGTGCGGGCACTATTAGTATACTATGCATGAGGCTTGCAACTTGTAAGATATAATTTACATAACACATATGCTTTATTACTACCGTTGACAAAATTGTTTCTTGTTTTCAAAATCAAAGCTCTAGCACAAATATAGCAATCGATGCTTTCCTCTTTGAAGGACCATTCTTTTAATTTTATTGTTGAGTCAGTTCACCTATTTCTCTCCACCTCAAGAAGCAAACACTTGTGTGAACTATGCATTGATTCCTACATACTTGCATATTGCACTTATTATATTACTCTATATTGACAATATCCATGAGATATACATGTTATAAGTTGAAAGCAACCGCTAAAACTTCATCTTCCTTTGTGTTGCTTCAATGCCTTTACTTTGAATTATTGCTTTATGAGTTAACTCTTATGCGAGACTTATTGATGCTTGTCTTGAAGTACTATTCATGAAAAGTCTTTGCTATATGATTCAGTTGTTTACTCATGTCATTTACATTGTTTTGATCGCTGCATTCACTACATATGCTTACAAATAGTATGATCAAGGTTATGATGGCATGTCACTCCAGAAATTATCTTTGTTTATCGTTTACCTGCTCGGGACGAGCAGAAACTAAGCTTGGGGATGCTGATACGTCTCCGACGTATCGATAATTTCTTATGTTCCATGCCACATTATTGATGATATCTACATGTTTTATGCACACTTTATGTCATATTCGTGCATTTTCTGGAACTAACCTATTAACAAGATGCCGAAGTGCCAGTTGCTGTTTTCTGCTGTTTTTGGTTTCAGAAATCCTAGTAAGGAAATATTCTCGAATTGGACGAAATCAACGCCCAGGGTCCTATTTTGCCACGAAGCTTCTAGAAGACCGAAGAGTCAACGAAGTGGGGCCACGAGGCGGCCAGACCACAGGGCGGCGCGGCCTAGGTCTTGGCCGCGCGGCCCTGTCATCTGGGCCCCCGTGATGCCTTGACCTGCCCTTCCGCCTACAAATAGCCTTCGTCGCGAAACCCCAGTACCGAGAGCCACGATACGAAAACCTTAGAGACGCCGCCGCCAATCCCATCTCGGGGATTCAGGAGATCGCCTCCGGCACCCTGCCGGAGAGGGGAATCATCTCCCGGAGGACTCTACGCCGCCATGGTCGCCTCCGGAGTGATGTGTGAGTAGTCTACCCCTGGACTATGGGTCCATAGCAGTAGCTAGATGGTTGTCTTCTCCTCATTGTGCTTAATTGTCGGGTCTTGTGAGCTGCCGAACATGATCAAGATCATCTATCTGTAATTCTATGTGTTGTGTTTGTTGGGATCCGATGAATAGAGAATACTTGTTATGTTGATTATCAAAGTTATATCTATGTGTTGTTTATGATCTTGCATGCTCTCCGTTACTAGTAGATGCTCTGGCCAAGTAGATGCTTGTAACTCCAAGAGGGAGTATTTATGCTCGATAGTGGGTTCATGTCTCCGTGAATCTGGGAGTGACAGAAACCTCTAAGATTATGGATGTGCTGTTGCCACTAGGGATAAAACATTGGTGCTATGTTCGAGGATGTAGTTACTGATTACATTACGCGCAATACTTAATGCAATTGTCTGTTGTTAGCAACTTAATACTGGAGGGGGTTCGGATGATAACCTGAAGGTGGACTTTTTAGGCATAGATGCATGCTGGATAGCGGTCTATGTACTTTGTCGTAATGCCCAATTAAATCTCACTATACTCATCATAATATGTATGTGCATGGTCATGCCCTCTCTATTTGTCAATTGCCCAACTGTAATTTGTTCACCCAACATGATGTTTATCTTATGGGAGAGACACCTCTAGTGAACTGTGGACCCCGGTCCAATTCTCTTTACTGAAATACAATCTGCTACTTGTTCTACTGTTTTCTGCAAACAATCATCATCCACACTATACATCTAATCCTTTGTTACAGCAAGCCGGTGAGATTGACAACCTCGCTGTTTCGTTGGGGCAAAGTACTTGGTTTGTGTTGTGCAGGTTCCACGTTGGCGCCGGAATCCCTGGTGTTGCGCCGCACTACATCTCGCCGCCATCAACCTTCAACGTGCTTCTTGACTCCTACTGGTTCGATAAACCTTGGTTTCTACTGAGGGAAACTTGCCACTGTGCGCATCACACCTTCCTCTTGGGGTTCCCAACGGACGCGTGTCGAACGAAAAGACAATATACGCGCGAGCACAACCCTCGCACCCGCCGCCGCCCCACACTCCCCCGTAGCCACGACCATAGCCAGAATGGAGGCTGCAGCTCCGGCGGAAGCAAAGCGGGCCGCCACCGGCGGCGGCCGGGAGGCAAAGCCGAAGGCGGCAAAGAAGGTGCTCTCCACGGAGGAGAAAATCATGGAGGCCGCGAAGCGTCGCGGGCGGCGCAAGAACCAGAAGATCAAGACTGCCGCGGCCGCCAACCAGCAGGCCTGGCAGATGCAGATCAAAGCCGGCGTCGCGCAAGTAGCCCTCCATCCGACCTTAGCGGAGGGCTACATGCTCGTCAAGAGAGAGGGGATCGCCGGCGTCGCTCCTCCGGCCTCGTCGGTCAGCTCGGTAAGTTCCCAGCTGCGCCCTGGAACTCCCGCTCCCTTGCAGGGCCACGCGGCGTCGCGGTTCGCCTCCGGCCTGCCGCCGGTGAAGTTGACCGGGGCGGCGGTTCCCGACCTCAACCGGACGCCTAGAAGCGGTGACTCCTGCCCGGGCGCGACACAGAAGACGCGCCAGGTGCCGGAGGAGAGCATGCCGCAGCCCCGCATCCTGTTCGACGAAATGGCGCCGCCTGCCCCGACGATGGACGACCCGGTACGTGAGATGCGTCTGATGTCCGGTCATTCGTAGGACTATTGGAAGGACCGCCATGATTCAGACATCCAGGAAATTATCTTCGGCGGCGCCTTCATTCGCGATGATCGGGCCGGGACGCAAGATGACTGGGAGCCAACGCAAGATGCGCGAGGACATCGAAACCGCACGGCCTGTTCGCCACCCAGCAGACGCAGCCAACAGTGTCCGTCGACGACTTCGACGACGCGCCAACACAACGACATTGCTATGAAGAAGAAGGGAGAGCCGCAGGACACAAGGCTTCGTCGACGACGAGGATAAGTGTTTGTGTGAAGCGTGGCTGGCAACGACCCATGATTGTATTAATGGCGCGCAACAAAAGGGCAAGGTCTATTGGGCCAAGGTCTTGCAGCAGTACAACGAGACCAGGATGCACCCGCCCTACCATATCACAAGCCCTCGGACGGAAGAGTCCCTCCGAAAAAGATGGAACTACATCAAACAAGAGACAAGCAAGTTCTGCTCGGCGGTCGAACATGCTATTAACAACCCCGTAAGCGGCGCTGGCGTCATGACAGTGGTAAACACGATACAACCATCATCATTCTACACTATTTGCATCATTGTATGTACATCATTGGCGGCTATGATTGCAGGTATCCCGCGCCTTGGAGAAGTTCAGGGCGACGCATAAGAAGGGCTACCATATGGTCCATTGCTGGGACGTGCTCAAGAACAACAACAAGTGGATGACAAGCTTTGCGGCCTACAACGAAGCTGTGAGGAATGGGACAGCGATCAACCTCGACGGCGAAGACGACGATCAAGGCCGTCCAGCCCTTCCACCTCGTCCACGAGGCCATAAGGCTACCAAGGCCGATCTACAGCGGGAGGCGCAGGCCCTTGCGTTCACCATGAGCATGGAGAAGATGATGGCCGACAATCGTGCCGCCTTGGCTGCTAGGGACGAGAAGAGGCGTCTGGAAAAAGAGGCCGCAGCTGCCATCTACCACAACCTCGCGAAAGAGGTAATTGAGGTCCAAAAGGCAGACTCCGAGGCCAAATTGCTTGACGCCGAGGCTAGGAGGATGAATGCCAAGGCCAAGATCCTTGCAGAGGACACTAGGATCATGCTAGCCGACTTGAGCAGCGTCGACGACGACACCAGGGCCTGGTTCATGAAGAGGCGCGCCGAAATCCGCGCGCGAGACGCCTGATCGCCGGCGCCATGCGCCCAGCACCTTGGCCTCCTTTTGGACATTTTTATTGCTTTTCAGGCCTTGTTGTGCCCCTTTTGGACTCCACTTTGCGCCGTGACATGTGCAAAGTGTGAAGAACTTGTTTCAGCCCTCAGTTTGCGGCTGTAAAATTTCGTGCAAAGTAGTTGCAGCCCTCAATTTGGACACCAATTTTTGAATTCTCACCTGCGCCGAATTTGCGTCGCGTCGCTGGAGCCAGCCTTAGACGCAAACGGACAAGCGACCATTTCCGCGTCCGCCAGGCGACGCAAACGAACGCCCACGGACATTTTGGGTGTCCGAAATGCGCCGCGCCGCTGAAGCAGGTTCGCAGTAGCAGCAGGTAGCATCAATTTTTACCGTACGCGTGCTCTTGCAGTAGTAACTGCATGCCGATCCCTAGATCGATCTCCGTGTCCGCTGATGCACAAACCTACCCCCATTCAATTAATCCGCCAGAGGTTGCAGTCACGCACGGCACCGCCCTATCTTCTTCTTCCTACTATAAATAGGAGTAGCAACGTAGCCGTGTCAAACAGATTAAGCAATTAAAGCTAGCTAGCTCACGAGTTGCTGCGTTTCACCGGCAATGGCCACGGCCAAGCTCGTCGTGGCATCTCTCTGCCTCCTCCTCGTGCTAACGCAGCACGAAGCTGCTGCCGCTCCAGGAGCTGCCACGGCGGCAGGGCTGCGGGGATGGTGGAGGCCATGTTCGTGTTCGGGAGCTCGCTGGTGGACAACGGCAACAACAACTTCCTCAACGGCTCCCGCGCCGTGCGCGCCGACTACCTGCCCTACGGCGTCGACTTCCCGCTCGGCCCCACCGGCCGCTTCTCCAACGGCCGCAACACCATCGACGCGCTCGGGGAGCTCCTCCTTCTCCCCGCCGGCGGCCGCATCCCGACGTTCGCCGACCCGGCCACCAGGGGCCGCGCCGCGCTGCACGGCGTCAACTTCGCGTCCGGCGGCTCTGGCATCCTCGACGACACCGGCAAGGCAACTGTGAGTAGATTTTCATGCTCTACCTACCATTCTCGCAAATAGTGGCATCCTGTACAGTACACTAGATGTATTGGTGACGTGTGTGTGTCTGAACCGTATTGTGGCGTGCTATTGCTACCAAAAGTGTCAAACTCTTATGAAATGGTATCCGCAGGGAATGAAACTCACTATGGAAGAGAATTGCTGATCGAGATGGTATTCCCTCCCGTCCAATCAATAAGAACTTAGTTAAGAGTTAACATCCTCTAAATTTGATCAATGTTATAGATAAAAATATAAATATTTGACAATACCAAATTAGTATTTGTAAATTCACCGTAATATATATTTTCGTAATAGATTTGTTTCATGTTCTAGATATTTATATTGTCTTCTTTACATTTAGATGAACTTACGGAGTATTAAGATTTAATTTTAACCAAATTTATAAGTCATATTTATTGTAACAGATGTAGTAGTGATTGCCGATTTTTTTAAAATAATGGTATATTGCAGAGGATATACCACTAGAAATTTTATACTCTCTACGAGTGTTCTTGCAAATAGTGGCATTCTGTACACTACATGTATGTGATGTGCGTGTTTGAACCATAGGTAGTGGCGTGCTACTGCTACCAAAATGTCAAACTCTGTAGAAATGGTACTAGTATGTGGTATGGAATTAATTGCTAAAATGGTACTCTTTCTTTGTGGAAAACGTAGCATGAGATTACCATTATTCTTTTATACAGAAGCACAAAAAAAGTCGAGTATGAGTACTGTGGAACCACATAGTAGTACATTTAATGAAGGTGCATTAATATGGTTATGTGGAACGAGTAGTACATGTACTCCTGAATACTCCGTACTAGGTAACGTGTGTACATGCTGCATATTTTAGGGCGAGGTGCTCAGCCTAGAGCAACAAATCACGAACTTTGAGGCGGTGACTCTTCCTGACCTGCGGGCCCAGCTTCAACGAGCCAACGATCGCAAAAAGATGAAGGGCCATGATTTCTTTGACCGTTACTACCTGCCCAAGAGCCTGTTCGTGATCGGGTCAGGTGGCAATGACTACCTGCTCAACTACTTCAGGCCCAGAAATAGCGGGGAAACCAGGCCCGACTTGTCAGATTTCACAAGGGCCCTCGTCGCCAGGCTCTCGGCCCACCTCCAGGTATTTTTTTCCTCTCGTGCTTTTTTTTGTGTGGCACATGTGTGGAAATTAGACGAAGCAATTGAATGATTAGGCAGGACTTTTCCGAATTTAGACGTAGGAATTGAATGATTAGGCGCCGGATCGATCAAGTGGCCAATTGTGGACCATTTTGGTTCAATATTTCTTCCTGGTACAGTACTTGAAATAGTAATCGGATTTGCAGTTTTGGACAGGACGTTTAATTGCGGCAGGATTTCTTACGTAATTGCATTGCAGAGACTGTACGCTCTGGGGGCGAGGAAGTTCGCCATCTTCTCCATCCAGCCCATCGGGTGCTCCCCCGTGGTGAGGGCGTCGCTCAACGTCACCGCCGCCGTCTGCGTCAAGCCGGTGAACGCGGCGGCGCTCCTCTTCAACTCGGAGCTCCGGTCGCTCGTTGACGCCGCGGGGCCGAGCATGCCCGGCGCGAGCTTCTCCGTGATCGACTCCTACAAGATCACCATGGACGTGCTCGACCACCCCATGAAACACGGTAACTAAGCCGATCCACTGATCACATTCAGTCAGTCATGTCATCATGTGGATCTATCCTGATGGAGCTGGCTATCAATCGATGTGGCTGATCGTATCTTTTGTTTTTCAGGCATCACGGAGACGTACAAACCTTGCTGCAGCGAGATGGGGCCGTCGGGGGTGCTCTGCCGGAAGGGAGGGCCCATCTGCAGTGACCGGAACGAGTACCTATTCTTCGACGGGCTCCACCCGACGGACGTGGTGAACGCCTGGATCTCGCGCAAGGGGTACGGCTCCGTGTCGCCGGAGGAAGCATACCCGATCAATGTGAAGATGTTGGCCATGTTGTAGGCGGTGATCTTCCGGAGCACATGTAGTAACTCTTACTAGTGATCTTGCAATGCAGCAAGAGTATTGTATGATCATCTTAAAATCTGCCGGTTCATTTCTCGAAGATGTTCATCGAGGAATATTTGTGCTTGCGTTTATAGGGGTTAGGGGTTAATATATATGCGTATTTATTAACATTTGCGTAAGTGCTACATCCCTCGAGACTCACGAGAAATTAAGTCTAAACGTAGGTTTGGACTACATTTGAGGAAAACCGCAACAGAGTCTACCTATTCATTACGGGGAGAACAAAGTATAATTTACTTATTTTCATTGACTGACCAAAAACGGAACCAAGAAAAAAGTTCCCACAACACCAGTCATGGAAAAGGGCCGAGCTGTATCTTTTTTTGTTGGATTAAAAGAAACATCTAAAATTTCCACTTGCTTGTCCATTTCAAAAACTCACACTTGATAGCATTTTGTACAATATCCATCTTGGAGCCTACTTTCAAGTCTCAATACAGTCAAAAACAGGTTGCTTTCTTAAGATAGACAGTATGTTATCGTGTTGACGCAGACTGTTGTGGGTATACTTCATGGGTGTACCATCGATAGTGTCTAGATCCGGCAAGCCCGGGTGGCCCACGGATGGTGATGTGGCATGTGGCCCATCGGGCGGCCCAGTTGCTGTTGATCCGAAGGATGAAGTCCGGCCAGAGAGGAGCCGGATCCGACCGATCTCGGGAGGAACCCGGATCCACGAAGGCCCATTAGGAACCCGATCCGACGACGCGGAGGAAGGCGGATCCTTGACGTGCACGGCAAGACATTGTACCGTAGTTAGGCAACCTGTATCCGGCTAGGACTCTCCATGTAAACCCTAGATCCGTGCGCCTTTATAAGCCGGATCCCGGGAGCCCTAGAGGCACAACCACAACTCATTGTAACATCGCGAAAGCGCCCAGATAATTCCAGACAAGCAGCAGTAGGCCCTGTCATCGTGCAGGTGTTCCGAAGCTGGGTAAATCGCGTACCACCGTCCCGTGTGCACTCCGCCCTATGGCCCCCACTTCTTCTCCCCCTCGTGAGGATCCCTCCTCCGAGGCACCGTCGATTAGGCAACGACAGTTGGCGCCCACCGTGGGGCCTGCGGCGTCTGGAGGCCGGAACCGGGAGGGTTCCGCCATGGGAAGCTACGACGACACCATCGCTGTGGGGCGCGTCCTTTACGCCGGAAATCTGCCGATCGTCCCTCCGGATGAGTGCTGGATTCCGGCTAAGACAAACCCCGTCAAGCTCTCCATCGTCCCAGTTGGCGGCATACACATCTTCATCGGGGAAACCGTCGATTCCGACGGAAACCCACTGGTAAGTAACGCTGACGCGACCGCCGCTGAGCGGGACGCAGTCGCGAAGATCCGATCTGAGATGCAGGAGCTTCCCAAGGAAGATTCCGCCTTGGATCTGGAAAAATCAAAGCCCACCCAATCCGCCCCTGAGCAGGAAATAACGGTGGAAGACCAATGCAGATCCGCCTGGGTCTCCCAGGTGTTAGAGAAGCAAAGGTGTCACTTCGTACACTTCTTGGCCCATACCGCCGGAACCGCCCCTCACGAAGACGGAGCTGGTCCCGAGCAGGTCGAGGCACCGGAAAACAACGTTGCTCCGGATCAGCAGGAGGCTGTCGGAGAAAGCGGAATTCCGGCTGAAGAGTCGATTCTGGGCAATCTAAGCCCAATTTCCGGGGATACCCCCTCCATGGACACTGAAGAGTTCAATCGCAAGCTGAAGGAATATGGATACGGTGACCAGCCTGAAGTTGAATCCGCCCAGCCTAAACAGGTACTCGCGACCTTGGCGGCGCTGGATCAACGTGAATCAGAGGATGAGAACACCCAATCCGACCCCCAGCCATCCCGTCAAGGATCTCCAATGTCGCGGGAATGGCCGCATTGGGAATTCCTGTCCCCTGAGGAGATGGTTGAACAAGCAGGGATGGATGCAATCTATCACTCAGATATCCTCAACAAACCCATTACTCCCGAAGACGCGGAAGCTCTAGAAGCAAAAAAGACTGGAGATGCTAGCCACAGCCAAGAAATTTGCCGAAACAGCAGCCGCAATGCTCGACGAGAGGAAGGAAGCCGCGATTTTCGTCGAAGACTTCATCCAGCGCGAGCAGGAGGTGGACGAAGGACTGGTAAAGGTCAAGGAACTCCGGAAGCATTGGGAGGACAAGATCGCTGAGGCTCAACAGGAGGTCGAAAAAATCCGGCGAGAAAATATAGCTCCCCGTAAGATCACCTTCGCGACTCCGACCGAGCAGCAACCGTACGCCACTCCGAAGGACAATATGAAGAAGGCTGCGGAGATCTTGAAGAAAAAGGACGAGGAGATCGACATCAACTACGTACGTACCCTCGTTGCTTCAGCAATGAAGCAGCAGAGCTAGGCAGATACTTCGCGCAAGTTGGAATCTAACCGGAGCACTGCATCTTGATGACCCACAAGTATAGGGGGTGTATCGTAGTATCTTCGATAAGTAAGAATGTCGATCCCAACGAGGAGCAGAAGGTGTTGACAAGCAGTTTCGATGAAGGATTCACTGTAAATGCTCACAGACAAGTATTCAGGGGGTTTTGATGTAACAGTTGAATAAAGTACGAGTAAGTAAAGTGCGAGAGTAATAATTGCAGCGAGTGGCCCAATCCTTTTTAGCACAAAGGACAAGCCGGTTTGTTTACTTATAATGACCAAACGTTCTCGAGGACACACGGGATTTTAGTCTAGTGCTTTCGCTACATACGGCTAAATAATCTTCATTGTTATGATAAGTGTTGTGTGGGTGAACCTATGCTAATGCACCGCCCTTCCTAGGACTAATACATACTTGTGATTATACCCCTTGCAAGCATCCGCAACTACAAGAAAGTAATTAAGAATAAATCTAACCACAGCCTTAAACTCTGAGATCCTGCGATCCCTCCTGCATCGATATACCAACGGGGGTTTAGGTTTCTGTCACTCCGGCAACCCCGCAATTAGCAAACGAATACAAGATGCATTCCCCTAGGCCCATAAATGGTGAAGTGTCATGTAGTCAACGTTCACATGACACCACTAGAAGAATAACACCACAACTTAAATATCACACCATTGAATATTACTCAACCATAATTCACTACTAACATTTAGACTTCACCCATGTCCTCAAGAACTAAACGAACTACTCACGAGACATCATATGGAACATGATCAGAGGTGATATGATGATGAATAACAATCTGAACATAAACTTGGTTCAATGGTTTCACTCAATAGCATCAACAACAAGTAGAGATCGATACCGGGAGAGTTTCCCCTATCAAACAATCAAGATCAAACCCAAATTGCTATGGCGGTGACGGTGTCCAGCGGTGATGACGGCGGTGATGATGGTGGAGATGATGATGATGGTGATGGCGATGATGTCCAGCTCGATGACGGTGACGATGGCGTCGATTTCCCCCTCCCGGAGGGAATTTCCCCGGCGGATTCCTGCCCGCCGGAGAGCTCTTTTCTCTCTGGTGTTCTCCGCCCCGCAGAGCGGCTGTAACTCTTCGCGAGGTACCCTCTGTGGCTTAGGTTTTCGGGACGAAGGATTTCGCGAAGAAAAGGAGGCGAAAGGGGTCGTGGGCCCCCCAAACCACATGGCGGCGCGGCCAGGGCATGGGCCGCGCCGCCCTAGGGTGTGGGCCCACCCTGGGTCCTCCTGGCCCCTCCTTCTGGCTTCCTTCGTCATCTTGAAAAATAGGATTTTTGGTATAATTTCCTTCCACAGTTGATCTTCCGAAATATTGCGTTCTGACGGTGCTTTTTCCAGCAGAATCCTGGCTCCGGTGCTTGATCCTCCAATAATGATGAAACATGCAAAATAGATGAAATAACATAAGTATTGTGTCCCAATATGAAATATATCAATGAATAACAACAAATTATGATATAAAATAGTGATGCAAATTGGACGTATCAACTCCCCCAAGCTTAGACTTCGCTTGTCCCCAAGCGAAACTGAGCTCGATAGACAGGACCACATGTTTATGGAGTGAAGAGTCGATAAATAAAATACGGACAAGAAGCATCATATTCATTCACACAGGACATTATAGTAAACAACCTCTTATAACTCATCTTGAAACAAGTATAAGGTAATCACAAGTAAAGGTGCATAAGAAATCATAATTGGTGATGGCAAACTTCGTTCTTGGTCAGAGAACAATTAACAGATTATATTTATCTCATTGAGCAGCGCTCTCATGTTAAAGTTTATAAGGCACAACTTGCATACTCAATCATAATGGTCTCTTCATAATCATTGATAACTTGCAAAGCTATATTCATTCAGATAAAACTTGTACTAAACAAGGAAGAATAAAAGACATGATGAAGCAAATCACAATATAATGGTTTGATCACAACTACTCAAATGCTTGCTTGAGATGGAGGGAAATAGGTTTACTGACTCAACATAAAGTAAAAGACAGGCCCTTCGCAGAGGGAAGCAGGGATTAAATCATGTGCTAGAGCTTTTTCAGTTTTGCAATCATATAAAGAGAATAAAAGTAACATTTTGAGAGGTGTTTGTTGTTGTCAACGACTGGTAGCGGGTACTCTAACCCCCTTGCCAAACAACCTCCAAAGAGCGGCTCCCATATTATTTTCATTTTGTGTGGCACTCCTTCCAACCTTTTCTTTCACAAACCATGGCTAACCGAATCCTCGGGTGCCTGCCAACAATCTCATACCATGAAGGAGTGCCCTTTTAGCTTTATTATGATGATGACACTCCCCCAACCTTTGCTTACACAAGCCATGGCTAACCGAATCCTTCGGGTGCCGTCCATCAATCACATACCATGGAGGAGTGTCTATTTAGTTTGATTAATTTGGGACTGGGAATCCCATTGCCAGCTCTTTTTGCAAAATTATTGGATAAGCGGATGAAGCCACTAGTCCATTGGTGGAAGTTGCCCAACAAGATTGAAAGATAAAACACCACATACTTCCTCATGAGCTATGAAACATTGACACAAATAAGAGATACTAAGTTTTGAATTGTTTAAAGGTAGCACATAAAGTATTTACTTGGAATGGCAGAAAATACCATGTAGTAGGTAGGTATGGTGGACACAAATGGCATAGGTTTGGGTTAAGGTTTGGATGCACGAGAAGTATTCCCTCTCAGTACAGGTCTTTGGCTAGCAAGGTTAATTAGCAAGCATAAGAGTCGAGGGAAACAAACAAATATACATATGATAGAAACAATCATGCATCTTCCTTGTAAGCACAAACAATCTTAACTTCAGAATAATAAGCTATGAGCTAACAAGAAAGAAAGACAATGAAACATCTACATGTATTTCTCTTTTCTACTTAAACTCAAAGTGTTGTTGCTATTGACCAATGCTAAGTTTGCCAAAACCAAATAGATTTATTCAATGCTCCCAAAGTGATACCAATACTAACAACAAGGTAAATCATATAGTAGAGATTGCAAACTAAAATAAGATGTGCAATATGTAAATGATAAGACTTCTCATTAATATTCCATAACGATAACTCACACCAAGGGATACATAGACAACTAAAGAGAGATACTTCCAACTGCAACCCATCTTATATGATAACTTCCCTACTCATGATATGACACTACTTGACAATAAAAGTAAAAGGTAGTGATAATGTGATACCGCGGCACTCCCCCAAGCTTGGAACAAACCAAGGGGATGCCAATACCGATGATGAATTACTCCTTTGGTGATGGTGGTGATGAATTCCTGACAAGCTTCTCAATAAGCTCCTGAAGCTCGTCAATCCTGTATATGAGATTGCGAATCATCTCTGAATTGTGCTCGACGCGGTTAAAGAGTCTGTCCGACGGCGAGTCCCAGCTCTTGGAGTTATTTCCCCACTCTTCAGCCTCAGGCTCCTTCTCTCCTGCAGTGTTAGAGCGATCTATATCCCACTGGCTAGGCAATGCTGCCTTGGGAGTCCCTTCAATTTGATTATTGAAAATTAGATTGTGGAAGGGGTGATGAGTGCCTGATGGAGATGTTTTCGGAGCTAGGTAATGACGTGGAACCGCTCCTCCAGTGCGAATTCTTGCGCTCTTGTTTGCACTAAAAGGGTTGTCCACCACCTTGATGCTTGCGATAGTAGCACGCGGGTGTGCGCGCGAATCTTCCTCCACCTCTTCTTCATCCTCTTCCTTGACGTCCTTGTCTTCCTCTTTCCACCCAAGATCTCGATCATCTTCATCCGGAAACTCCTTGCCCTTGTTCTTGGAGACCATGGTGCTTCTAAACTGAAAACAGATCCTGGCAGAAACAGCTCGAAACAAAACACGTCGAGAACACGATATACGGACCTCCAGGGGTCCGGGGGATTATATAGCAAAATTTTTCACGACAAACGGAAAGTACCAGATCGAACCAGAGTCGGAAAGGGGCGACGAGGCGGCCAAACCATAGGGCGGCGCGGGCCCAGGCTTGGCCGCGCCGGCCTATGGTGCCACGCCCTCGTGCGTCCTTTCCACTCCGTTTCGAACTCGTAATTTTTCATATTTTCCAAAAACAGCGAAAATATTGTTCGGAAAGTAAATTGCGTACTTTTCATTACCAGTACTGTTACCTATTCAAAGTCGAGTTCTGGCGGACTGTCAATTTGCCCTTTGATGAAAGCTTCCGGTGTTTCCACTTGAATAATATCAACATCAACATTATAGGAATCACCCGAGATATAATGCTTGAGTCTTTGTCCATTCACCACTTGCGTAGCATTGCCTTGGAGAGAGCTAATTTTGATTGCTCCTGAACGATACACCTCCTCGACAACATATGGTCCTTCCCATTTCGAGAGTAATTTCCCTGCAAAGAATCTGAGACGAGACCGATACAATAGGACTTTATCCCCAATATTAAATTCTCTTTTGATAATCCTCCTATCATGCCATTTTTTAACTTTCTCTTTAAAGAGTTTAGCATTTTCATAAGCTTCACTTCTCCATTCATCTAGAGAACTTAATTGCAACAACCTCTTATCACCGGCAAGTTTAGGATCTTTATTTAGTTCTCTAACAGCCCAATAAGCTTTGTGCTCTAGTTCTAAAGGTAAATGACAAGCTTTCCCATAAACCATTTTATAAGGTGACATTCCCATGGGATTTTTATAAGCAGTTCTATAAGCCCAAAGTGCATCCTTCAATTTACTAGCCCAATTCTTTCTAGTTTTATTAACGGTCTTTCCCAAAATAGATTTAATCTCTCTATTTGATAATTCTACTTGACCACTAGTTTGAGGATGATAAGCGGAAGCAATTCTATGATTAATACCATACTTAGCAAGAGTTTTTCTAAAACCTCCATGAATAAAATGAGAACCTCCATCAGTCATAATATATCTAGGTACTCCAAATCTAGGAAAAATAATATCTAAAAGCATTCTTAAAGAGGTCTCACCATCAGCACTTTTTGTAGGTATAGCTTCCACCCATTTAGTAACATAATCAACAGCAACAAGTATATGAGTGTTACCTTCTGAAGACGGAAAAGGTCCCATGAAGTCAAATCCCCAACAATCAAATGGTTCAATAACAAGAGTATAATTCATAGGCATTTCATTGCGTCTGGAGATATTACCAACCCTTTGGCATTCATCACAAGATAAAATAAACTTTCTCGCATCCTTGAAGAGAGTTGGCCAATAAAAACCTGATTGTAGAACCTTTTGCGCGGTTCTTTCTCCGGCGTGATGTCCTCCATAAGCACTACCATGACATTTACTCAATATCTCCTGTTGTTCATATTCGGGAACACATCTTCGCATAATACCATCCACTCCTTCTTTATATAAGTGTGGGTCATCCCAGAAATAATGCCTCAAGTCATAAAAGAATTTCCTCCTTTGCTGAGCTGAAAAGGTTGGAGGCAAGTACTTGGAAACAATAAAGTTAGCATAATCAGCATACCAAGGACTGTCTCGCGAGCTCACCTTTATTACAGCCAATTGTTCATTTGGAAAACTATCATTAACAGGAACAGGATCATAAGCAATATTTTCCAATCTAGACAAATTATCAGCAACAGGATTATCAGCACCTTTCCTATCTACAATATGTAAATCAAATTCTTGCAAAAGAAGTACCCATCTAATAAGCCTCGGCTTAGCATCTTTCTTTGTCATAAGGTATCTAATTGCAGCATGATCAGTATGAATAGTAACTTTTGAATCAACAATATAAGATCTAAATTTATCGCAAGCAAAGACTACAGCTAATAATTCCTTTTCAGTTGTAGCATAATTTCTTTGAGCAGCATCAAGAGTTTTACTAGCATAATGAATAACATTCATTTTTTATCTACTCGCTGTCCAAGAACAGCGCCTACAGCAAAATCACTAGCATCACACATAATCTCAAAGGGTAAGTTCCAATCAGGAGGTTCAACTATAGGAGCAGTTGTTAAGGCTTTCTTAAGAGTTTCAAAAGCTTCCTTACAATCATCATCAAAAACAAATGGTACATCTTTTTGAAGAAGATTAGTAAGAGGCTTTGAAATCTTGGAGAAATCTTTAATAAATCTCCTATAAAACCCAACATGACCAAGAACACTACGAATACCTTTAACGTCCCTCGGATAGGGCATCTTCTCAATTGCTTCAACTTTAGCTCTATCAACTTCAATACCTCTCTCGAAATTTTATGTCCCAATACAATTCCTTCATTAACCATAAAGTGGCATTTCTCCCAATTAAGAACAAGGTTAGTTTCTTCACATCTCTGCAAAACTTTATCAAGGTTTCGCAAGCAACTATCAAAAGAATTCCCATAGACGGAAAAATCATCCATGAATACCTCTACAATACTTTCACAAAAACCATGAAAAATAGCAGACATGCATCTTTGAAAAGTAGCAGGAGCATTACATAAACCAAAAGGCATGCGTCTATAAGCATAAGTTCCATAAGGACAAGTAAAAGTGGTTTTCTCTTGATCTTTAGCTTTAACAGCAATTTGTGAAAACCCAGAATAACCATCAAGAAAGCAAAAATGAGTATTTTTAGACAATCTTTCTAGCATTTGATCAATAAATGGTAAAGGGTAATGATCTTTCTTAGTAACTTTATTAACTTTTCGAAAATCAATGCACATTCTATACCCTACAACTACTCTTTGAGGGATGAGCTCATCATTATCATTAGGCACAACAGTCATTCCTCCTTTCTTGGGAACGCAATGCACAGGACTAACCCATCTACTATCAGCAATAGGATATATAATACCAGCTTCAAGAAGTCGTAATACCTCATTCCTTACCACTTCCTTCATCTTCGGAATTAGACGACGCTGATGTTCAACAACAGGCTTTGCATCATCTTCCATATTAATAGCATGTTGGCAAATAGAAGGAGAAATCCCTTTCAAATCATCAAGAGTGTAGCCAATAGCTCCTCGGTGCTTCTTCAATATTTCCAATAACCTTTCTTCCTCAATCTCTGAAAGCTTAGAACTAATAATAACAGGATATATTTTCTTATCATCAATATGAGCATATTTAAGATTATCAGGCAAAGGCTTTAAATCAAAAACAGGATCTTCCTTTGGTGGAGGTGTTGTACCCAAATCTTCCACCGGTAAATCATGCTTGAGAATAGGTTGGCGAAGAAAAATTTCCTCAAGCTCATCTCTTTCTTTCCTAAAAACTTCACTCTCGCTATCCTCCAAATGTTGCTGCAAAGGATTGTTAGGAACAAGAACAATAGATGCACACTGCTCCATTTTAAAATCATTACTAGGCAAATCAGCTTTATAAGGAGTTTTAGTAAATTTAGAGAAGTTAAACTCATAAGATTCACCAGCAAATTTAGTCAAAATTTTCTCTTTCTTGCAATCTATAATAGCTCCACAAGTATTTAGAAAAGGTCTACCAAAGATAATAGGACAATAATCACTAGCAGCAGAACCAAGTACCAAAAAGTCAGCAGGATATTTAATCTTACCGCATAAAACTTCCACATCTCGAACAATACCAATTGGAGAAATAGTTTCTCTATTAGCCAGCTGAATAACCACATCAATATCTTCAAGTTCACAAGAATCAATTTCATGCATAATCTCCGTGTAAAGCTCATAAGGAATAGCACTAACACTTGCACCAATATCACATAATCCATAATAGCAATGATCACCAATTCTAACAGATAGCATAGGAACACTAGCTTGTTTGGGTTTATTAGGATGTGAAACAATATTAGAAGCATCTTCACAGAAAATAATATGACCATCCTCCACATTTTCAGTCACAAGATCTTTAATTATTGCAACAGCAGGTTCAACTTTTATTTGTTCTTCAGGTTCTATAGGTTTCTTTTCACTTTTATGAACCGCACTATTTATAACAGAGTACTCCTTCATTTTAGCAGGGAAAGGAGTTTTTTCAATATAAGCTTCAGGAATAACATGATCAGCAGTTTCAACTACAACGCATTTATTAATAGATGAATCAATTTTATCTTTATAAGGTTCATGATACTTATCAAAATTCTTCTTTGGCAATTCATAATGAGAGGCAAAAGCTTTATAAAGATTTGCAGCAACTTGAGAATCAAGACCATATGTAGCACTCATATTACGAAATTTATCAGTATCCATAAAAGCTTCAATGCATTTATAATCATAAATTATACCTGATTCTCTATTTGTCGTTCTCCCATCCTTCAGTATTTTCTTGGATCCGATCAAGAAGGTCCCTTTTAAACTCTTCTTTGTTGCGTGTAAATGATCCAGAACAAGAAGTATCCAGCAAGGTCTTGTCTTGAAAAGAAAGTCTTGCATAGAAATTATCAATAATAACATTACCAGGAAGCTCATGAATGGGGCATTTGAGCATTAAAGACTTCAATCTCCCCCAAGCTTGGGCAATACTCTCTCCATCATGAGGCCAAAAATTATATATGCGATTCCGATCCTTGTGAATTTCACTTGGAGGATAGAACTTAGAATAAAACCGGGGCACAATATCATTCCATTCAAGAGAATCCCCATTATCCAGTAATTTATACCAATGCGCCGCTTTACCAGACAGCGATAAAGAGAATAGTTTCTTCCTCACTTCATCCATAGCAATACCTGCACATTTGAATAACCCGCATAATTCATGCAAAAACAGTAAATGATCACCGGGATGGACAGTTCCATCCCCTTCATAGCGGTTATCCATAACACGTTCAATAATTTTCATAGGTATTTTATATGGTATTACTTCCTCACCTGGCGCCTCATCCACTACCGTTGCAGTAGTAGTAGATTTCCCAAATAAAAATTGAAGAGAAGATCTCTCCATAATGACTTATAGCAGCAGGCAGAAATAAAATCAGCACAAATAGTAAAGGTTTTCCTTACCAATTCCACTTACCAATAGCGCTTCACTCCCCGGCAACGGCGCCATAAAATAGTCTTGATGACCCACAAGTATAGGGGGTGTATCGTAGTATCTTCGATAAGTAAGAATGTCGATCCCAACGAGGAGCAGAAGGTGTTGACAAGCAGTTTCGATGAAGGATTCACTGTAAATGCTCACAGACAAGTATTCAGGGGGTTTTGATGTAACAGTTGAATAAAGTACGAGTAAGTAAAGTGCGAGAGTAATAATTGCAGCGAGTGGCCCAATCCTTTTTAGCACAAAGGACAAGCCGGTTTGTTTACTTATAATGACCAAACGTTCTCGAGGACACACGGGATTTTAGTCTAGTGCTTTCGCTACATACGGCTAAATAATCTTCATTGTTATGATAAGTGTTGTGTGGGTGAACCTATGCTAATGCACCGCCCTTCCTAGGACTAATACATACTTGTGATTATACCCCTTGCAAGCATCCGCAACTACAAGAAAGTAATTAAGAATAAATCTAACCACAGCCTTAAACTCTGAGATCCTGCGATCCCTCCTGCATCGATATACCAACGGGGGTTTAGGTTTCTGTCACTCCGGCAACCCCGCAATTAGCAAACGAATACAAGATGCATTCCCCTAGGCCCATAAATGGTGAAGTGTCATGTAGTCGACGTTCACATGACACCACTAGAAGAATAACACCACAACTTAAATATCACACCATTGAATATTACTCAACCATAATTCACTACTAACATTTAGACTTCACCCATGTCCTCAAGAACTAAACGAACTACTCACGAGACATCATATGGAACATGATCAGAGGTGATATGATGATGAATAACAATCTGAACATAAACTTGGTTCAATGGTTTCACTCAATAGCATCAACAACAAGTAGAGATCGATACCGGGAGAGTTTCCCCTATCAAACAATCAAGATCAAACCCAAATTGCTATGGCGGTGACGGTGTCCAGCGGTGATGACGGCGGTGATGATGGTGGAGATGATGATGATGGTGATGGCGATGATGTCCAGCTCGATGACGGTGACGATGGCGTCGATTTCCCCCTCCCGGGAGGGAATTTCCCGGCGGATTCCTGCCCGCCGGAGAGCTCTTTTCTCTCTGGTGTTCTCCGCCCCGCAGAGGCGGTAACTCTTCGCGAGGTACCCTCTGTGGCTTAGGGTTTCGGGACTAAGGATTTCGCGAAGAAAAGGAGGCGAAAGGGGTCGTGGGCCCCCCAAACCACATGGCGGCGCGGCCAGGGCATGGGCCGCGCCGCCCTAGGGTGTGGGCCCACCCTGGGTCCTCCTGGCCCCTCCTTCTGGCTTCCTTCGTCATCTTGAAAAATAGGATTTTTGGTATAATTTCCTTCCACAGTTGATCTTCCGAAATATTGCGTTCTGACGGTGCTTTTTCCAGCAGAATCCTGGCTCCGGTGCTTGATCCTCCAATAATGATGAAACATGCAAAATAGATGAAATAACATAAGTATTGTGTCCCAATATGAAATATATCAATGAATAACAGCAAATTATGATATAAAATAGTGATGCAAATTGGACGTATCACATCTCCACCGCGCAAAAGGACGCCTACGACAATTACCACCGTGATGATGAATCGCGAACCGGATCCTCGGAACGCAGAAGAAAAACCAGAGAACACCCAAATCCAATCCATGTACCATCAAAGACGCCTCCGTCAGATCCAAGAAAGGGAAATGATGCAATGTACTCTGGTAAGGACAAGTACCGCAATCCCTCTCCTCCGCCTAATGGTTACCCGCGTCCCCCTCGCCGCCGTAGTCCAGCCGGAAACACCAGGCCCCATGGGCTGGCGGAATCAACATCCGCGACAACGTGCTGCCCTCAAGAAACAGGAACAGGGAGCGAACGCCGGAACCTCGCCGGATCAAGATCGCGAGCCCGAGCCCGGAGGAGGAAGAACGCGACCCGGAGCCCCGCAGGAGCCGGAACGGCCATGGTAGCCAGCGCCACGGCGAAGGCAGACATCGGAGCCGGAGCCAGCACCGCGAAGAGCGAGGAGAGTCGGATGGCAGAAGCAAAAGGTCGGATCGGCCACCTCGCAGGTCTCCCTCACCACCACCTAGCGGTGGAGGCGGAGGTGGAGGCGGTGGCCGGAGATCTCGCTCACGCTCAAAATCCCCCCGCCACGGCTCGCGTGATGCGCGGGAACGCCTCAACGAATACAGAACAGACTACATCGGCCCAAAGTGCTTCAGCAGGATGATTCGAGAGGAACCAAAGCCAAGGATGAACCTCAAGCTACCCGGAAACCTGAAGCACTATGATGGCACGAAGAGGCCGGATACCTGGATCGAGGATTACTACAATGCAGTAACCTTTGCCGGAGGAACCCCTAATATCGCCTGCCGCATGCTTCAGTTGTACCTTGTAGGTCCAGCCCGGATCTGGCTCAGCGACCTCGAGAAGAACTCCATCTTTTGCTGGTTCGACCTGAAGACCGCTTTCGAGAAACACTTCAGGGGCACCTACAAAAGACCTGCCACGGCAAGCGACTTGCAAGCATGTATCCAGAAGAAGGGAGAAACCTCAAGAAACTTCCTCACACGATGGTTGGCATGCAGGAACGAGTGCGAAAACGTCGATCACACCACTGCCATGTACGCCTTCATCGGTGGACTGCAGAGAGGAGGATTGCTGAGGCACAAGCTCACTTGTTTGGCTAACGCAAATAAACTGACTTTGGATGACATGATCTCCATTGCCAGTGATCATACTGCCGCCGATGATGACGCAGGCGGAGATCTCGCAGCTACAGCAATCCCCCTACACCAACAAAAGAAGAACCGTGATAATGGTAACAACAGCGGCCACAAGCGGAAGAACCCTGATGACCAGAAGAGTGGCGGATCCGAGATGGTCGCCATGGCGTTCCAACGCGGAGGTCAAGGAGGCGGAAGAGGACGCGGCCGTGGAGGCGGAGCCGGCAGGGGCCAGCAGCATGGCACTGAAGTCACAGCTGCCGGATCCCGCGCCCCGCAAACCTATGAGGAGTACAGAGACATGCCCTGCCTGGCCCATCTGGATCCGGTTACGGGGAAGTCCACTCATACCAACCGCAACTGCAAGTGGGTCAATGATCTAAAGAACGACCCGGAGGCAGGATACAAGCGAGCCCGGAAGCACCGCCCACGCGGCAAAGGAGGCAAGGGCAAGAACAAGGACAAAGAGGAGGACAGTTCCGAGGCGATGGACGAGGATGATAACTCGCCGGATCCCAAAGCAGGGTCCGCAGGTAAATCCAACCCCTTCGAGAAAAAGAGTGTGGGCGCGTACCACACCTTCCTCGGAACCCCAACAGTCCGCGCCACCAAGTCAGCTTTCCGGATCCTGAACGCCACAGTTCCGGCTGTGCCGCAGTATGTCAGGTGGTCGGAAGTCCCGTGCACATTTGATAGGCAGGATCACCCTACCATTGTGCCAAAAGAGTGCTACGCCTTGGTTGTAAGTCCCCGCATAGACGGGTATGACTTCTCCAAGTGCCTCATGGATGGCGGAGCCAGCTTGAACATCATGTACCTGGAGACTCTGGAGCGGATGAACCTTACCAAGGAACAGCTCAAACACAGCAACACTGAGTTTCATGGCGTGGTTCCGGGTAAGAAGGCGAACTCCCTCGGCAGCATCACACTTCCCGTGGCCTTCGGCGATGTTCACAATTTCCGCGAAGAGAAGATCACGTTTGAAGTTGTGCCCTTCAAGAGCTCCTACCACGTCATCTTCGGCAGGCCCACCTACCACAAGTTCCACGCAAGAGCGTGCTACATCTACAACAAGCTCAAGATTCCGGGTCCCAATGGTATGATTACCGTATCCGGAGACTACAAAAAGGCTCATGAGTGCGAGTTAGGCGAAGCCGCCTTCGCAGAGTCTGTGATATCTGGAGAGGAGCTGAAAGGCTACAGAGCCGCGGTGGATCCGACTGAGATGCAGACCACCAAGAAGCAGATCTCCGAGCAGAAAACCTCCTTCAAGGCCGCGATAGAGACCAAGAAAGTCAACTTCAAGGAAGGCGACGATTCCAAGCAGGTCTCAGTCGGAGCCAACATGGACCCCAAATAGGAAGACGCGCTCGTCGAGTTCCTCCGCGCTAACATGGATATCTTCGCATGGCAGCCTTCTGACATGTCCGGAGTACCAAGGGAACTCGCCGAGCACTACCTCAACATAAACCCGGGGGCTAAACCGGTGAAGCAAGCTATGCGACGCTTTGGAGATAAGAAGCGCCGCGCCATAGGAATGGAATTAGCAAAGTTACTAGAGGCAGGTTTTGTAATAGAAGTTATCCACACCGATTGGGTCGCAAATCCCGTCCTTGTACCCAAAAAGAATTCTGAAATACTAAGAATGTGCATCGATTACTGAAGGACCAAATTGGCCGGAACGTGCACGCCTACGTCGACGACATCGCGGTCATGACCCGGAAAGGATCCGACTTGATCAGCGACCTCACAGAAACCTTTGAGAATCTCCGACGGTACAAGATGATGTTGAATCCGCTGAAGTGCGTCTTTGGCGTACCAGCTGGAAAACTCCTTGGCTTCATTGTCTCTAATAGGGGCATTGAAGTTAACCCGGAAAAAATCAAGGCAATCCTGTGCATCAAAAGGCCAACTTGTCTCAAAGATGTGCAACGACTAACTGGTTGTGTTGCAGCAATCAGTAGGTTTGTTAGCCGTCTTGGCGAGAAGGCGCTACCCCTGTACAAGCTATTGAAGAAAACAGACAAATTTGTCTGGGATGAGGCAGCAGATGCAGCACTTCAAGGGTTGAAGGAAATACTCACCTCCCCACCTATCCTAGCAGCTCCAGGAGAGTCAGAGCCTATGCTCCTTTACCTGGCAGCTACCAACAGAGTCATCAGCCTCGTCATCGTGGTGGAGCGACAGGAAGAAGGTCACGAGTATGGAGTCCAAAGGCCAGTCTACTACATTAGCGAAGTGCTTACGGAGTCCAAACAACGATACCCTCACTTTCAGAAGCTAGCCTATGGAGTATTCCTAGGCAGCAGGAAGCTGAGACACTACTTCCAGGAGCATCCAGTAACAGTCGTGAGCAAAGCTCCGCTGTCAACGATTCTCAACAACGCTGACGCAACAGGACGCACAGCAAAATGGGGCATTGAATTATCCGCCTTCGACATCAACTACAAAGCCAGGACCGCGGTCAAATCCCAGGTTTTGGCAGATTTCGTCGCAGATTGGACAGAAGCTCCGGATGCAAATCTGGAGCCGGAACCAGAGACATGGGTTATGCACTTCGATGGATCCAAGCAGCATCAAGGCTCAGGAGCCGGAGTCACCCTGAAGTCCCCTACCGTCTCCGACGTATCGATAATTTCTTATGTTCCATGCCACATTATTGATGTTATCTACATGTTTTATGCACATTTTATGTCATATTCGTGCATTTTCTGAACTAACCTATTAACAAGATGCCGAAGTGCCGTTGCTGTTTTCTGCTGTTTTTGGTTTAAATCCTAGTAAGGAAATATTCTCGGAATTGGACGAAATCAAAGCCCAGGGGCCTATTTTCTCACGAAGCTTCCGTCCGAAGGAGAGACGAAGAGGGGCCACGGAGGGGCCACACCCTAGGCGGCGCGGCCCCCCCGCGCGGCCCTGTGGTGTGGGGCCCCGTGCCGCCTTGACCTGCCCTTCCGCCTATAAAAAGTCTCCGTGACGAAACCCCCAGCCGAGAGCCACGATACGGAAAACCTTCCAGAGACGCCGCCAACGCCGATCCCATCTCGGGGGATCCAGGAGATCGCCTCCGGCACCCTGCCGGAGAGGGGAATCATCTCCCGGAGGACTCTACGCCGCCATGGTCGCCTCCGGTGATGTGTGAGTAGTCTACCCCTGGACTATGGGTCCATAGCAGTAGCTAGATGGTTGTCTTCTCCCCATTGTGCTATCATTGTCGGATCTTGTGAGCTGCCTAACATGATCAAGATCATCTATCTGTAATTCTATATGTTGTGTTTGTTGGGATCCGATGAATAGAGAATACTTGTTATGTTGATTATCAAAGTTATATCTATGTGTTGTTTATGATCTTGCATGCTCTCCGTTATTAGTAGATGCTCTGGCCAAGTTGATGCTAGTAACTCCAAGAGGGAGTATTTATGCTCGATAGTGGGTTCATGTCTCCGTGAATCTGGAGGGGTGACAAGAACCTCTAAGGTTATGGATGTGTTGTTGCCACTAGGGATAAAACATTAGTGCTATGTTCAAGGATGTAGTCACTAGTTACATTACGCGCAATACTTAATGCAATTGTCTGTTGTTAGCAACTTAATACTGGAGGGGTTCGGATGATAACCTGAAGGTGGACTTTTTAGGCATAGATGCAGTTGGATGACGGTCTATGTACTTTGTCGTAATGCCCAATTAAATCTCACTATACTCATCATGATATGTATGTGCATGGTCATGCTCTCTTTATTTGTCAATTGCCCAACTGTAATTTGTTCACCCAACATGCTGTTCGTCTTATGGGAGAGACACCTCTAGTGAACTGTGGACCCCGGTCCAATCTCTTTACTGAAATACAATCTACTGCAATACTTGTTCTACTGTTTTCTGCAAACAATCATCTTCCACACAATACGGTTAACTCTTTGTTACAGCAAGCCGGTGAGATTGACAACCTCACTGTTTCGTTGGGGCAAAGTACTTTGGTTGTGTTGTGCAGTTCCACGTTGGCGCCGGAATCACGGTGTTGCGCCGCACTACATCTCGCCGCCATCAACCTTCAACGTGCTTCTTGACTCCTACTGGTCCGATTAAACCTTGGTTTCTTGAGGAAACTTGCCGCTGTGCGCATCACACCTTCCTCTTGGGGTTCCCAATGGACGTGCCAACCACACGCATCAAGCAAATTTCTGGCGCCGTTGCCGGGGAGATCAAGACACGCTGCAAGGGGAGTCTCCACTTCTCAATCTCTTTACTTTGTTTTTGTCTTGCTTAGTTTTATTTACTACTTTGTTTGCTGCACTAAATCAAAATACAAAAAAATTAGTTGCTAGTTTTACTTTACTTGCTATCTTGTTTGCTATATCAAAAACACAAAAAAATTAGTTTACTTGCATTTACTTTATCTAGTTTGTTTTATTTACTGTTGCTAAAATGGCCAACGCTGAAAACACTAAGTTGTGTGACTTCACAACCACAAATAATAATGATTTCTTATGCACACCTATTGCTCCACCTGCTACTACAGCAGAATTCTTTGAAATTAAACCTGCTTTACTGAATCTTGTTATGCGAGAGCAATTTTCTGGTGTTAGTTCTGATGATGCTGCTGCCCATCTTAATAATTTTGTTGAATTATGTGAAATGCAAAAATATAAAGATGTAGATGGTGATATTATTAAACTAAAATTGTTCCCTTTCTCATTAAGAGGAAGAGCTAAAGATTGGTTGCTATCTCTGCCTAAGAATAGTATTGATTCATGGACTAAATGCAAGGATGCTTTTATTGGTAGATATTATCCCCCTGCTAAAATTATATCTTTGAGGAGTAGCATAATGAATTTTAAACAATTAGATACTGAACATGTTGCTCAAGCTTGGGAAAGAATGAAATCTTTGGTTAAAAATTGCCCAACCCATGGACTGACTACTTGGATGATCATCCAAACCTTCTATGCAGGACTAAATTTTTCTTCACGGAATTTATTGGATTCAGCTGCTGGAGGTACCTTTATGTCCATCACTCTTGGTGAAGCAACAAAGCTTCTTGATAATATGATGATCAACTACTCTGAATGGCACACGGAAAGAGCTCCACAAGGTAAGAAGGTAAATTCTGTCGAAGAAACCTCTTCCTTGAGTGATAAGATTGATGATATTATGTCTATGCTTGTGAATGATAGGACTAATATTGATCCTAATAATGTTCCGTTAGCTTCATTGGTTGCACAAGAAGAACATGTTGATGTAAACTTCATTAAAAATAATAATTTCAACAACAATGCTTACCGGAACAATTCTAGTAACAACTATAGACCATATCCTTATAATAATGGCAACGGCTATGGTAATTCTTATGGGAATTCTTACAACAATAATAGGAGTTCACCCCCTGGACTTGAAGCCATGCTTAAAGAATTTATTAGTACACAAACTGCTTTTAACAAATCTGTTGAAGAAAAGCTTGGGAAAATTGATATACTTGCTTCTAAAGTCGATAGTCTTGCTGCTGATGTTGATCTTTTGAAATCAAAAGTTTTGCCTAATGAGAATCATCATAATAAAATTACTACTACAGCAAATGCCATTCAAGTTAGAATTAATGAGAATATAAGATTAATGGCTGAACTGCGTGCTAGGTGGGATAGAGAAGAAAATGAAAAACTAGCTAAAGAAAAGAATATAGCTAAAGTTTGGACTATTACCACCACTAGTAATGCTAATGCTACACATGTTGCTGCACCTCCTACTCATACTAATAAAAGAATTGGTGTTAGCAATGTTTCCACTTCTAATGCAAAGCGCGAAAAACTGCCTGAAACTGCTAAAACTGCTGAAACTGCCTGTGATAAAGCTGCTGAAATTTTTTCCAACATTGGGGATGATGATCCCATTGCTTTAGATTATAATGGTTTGAATTTTGATGATTGCCACATCTCTGAAGTTATAAAGTTCTTGCAAAAACTTGCTAAAAGTCCTAATGCTAGTGCTATAAATTTGGCTTTTACACATCATATTACAAATGCTCTTATAAAAGCTAGAGAAGAGAAACTAGAGCGCGAAGCCTCTATTCCTAAAAAGCTAGAGGATGGTTGGGAGCCCATCATTAAGATGAAGGTTAAAGATTTTGATTGTAATGCTTTATGTGATCTTGGTGCAAGTATTTCTGTTATGCCTAAGAAAATTTATAATATGCTTGACTTGCCACCATTGAAAAATTGTTATTTGGATGTTAATCTTGCTGATCATTCTACAAAGAAACCTTTGGGTAAAGTTGATAATGTTCGCATTACCGTTAACAATAACCTTGTTCCCGTTGATTTTGTTGTCTTGGATATTGAATGCAATGCATCTTGTCCCATTATATTGGGAAGACCTTTTCTTCGAACTGTTGGTGCTGTTATTGATATGAAGGAAGGTAATATAAAATATCAATTTCCTCTCAAGAAAGGTATGGAACACTTCCCTAGAAAGAGAATGAAGGTACCTTTTGATTCTATTATGAGAACAAATTATGATGTTGACACTTCGTCTCTTGATAATACTTGATACACACTTTCTGCGCCTAGCTGAAAGGCGTTAAAGAAAAGCGCTTATGGGAGACAACCCATGTTTTTACCTACAGTACTTTGTTTTTATTTTGTGTCTTGGAAGTTGTTTACTACTGTAGCAACCTCTCCTTATCTTAGTTTTGTGTTTTGTTGTGCCAAGTTAAGCCGTTGATAGAAAAGTAAGTACTAGATTTGGATTACTGCACAGTTCCAGATTTCTTTGCTGTCACGAATCTGAGTCCACCTCCCTGTAGGTAGCTCAGAAAATTAAGCCAATTTACGTGCATGATCCTCAGATATGTACGCAACTTTCATTCAATTTGAGCATTTTCATTTGAGCAAGTCTGGTGCCATTTTAAAATTCGTCAATACGAACTGTTCTGTTTTGACAGATTCTGCCTTTTATTTCGCATTGCCTCTTTCGCTATGTTGGATGAATTTCTTTGATCCATTAATGTCCAGTAGCATTATGCAATGTCCAGAAGTGTTAAGAATGATTGTGTCACCTCTGAATATGTCAATTTATATTGTGCACTAACCCTCTAATGAGTTGTTTCGAGTTTGGTGTGGAGGAAGTTTTCAAGGATCAAGAGAGGAGTATGATGCAACATGATCAAGGAGAGTGAAAGCTCTAAGCTTGGGGATGCACCCGGTGGTTCACCCCTGCATATATCAAGAAGACTCAAGCGTCTAAGCTTGGGGATGCCCAAGGCATCCCCTTCTTCATCGACAACATTATCAGGTTCCTCCCCTGAAACTATATTTTTATTCCATCACATCTTATGTGCTTTTGCTTGGAGCGTCGGTTTGTTTTTGTTTTTTGTTTTGTTTGAATAAAATGGATCCTAGCATTCACTTTATGGGAGAGAGACACGCTCCGCTGTAGCATATGGACAAGTATGTCCTTGGTTTCTACTCATAGTATTCATGGCGAAGTTTCTTCTTCGTTAAATTGTTATATGGTTGGAATTGGAAAATGATACATGTAGTAATTGCTATAAATGTCTTGGGTAATGTGATACTTGGCAATTGTTGTGCTCATGATTAAGCTCTTGCATCATATGCTTTGCACCCATTAATGAAGAAATACATAGAGCATGCTAAAATTTGGTTTGCATATTTGGTTTCTCTAAGGTCTAGATAATTTCTAGTTTTGAGTTTGAACAACAAGGAAGACGGTGTAGAGTCTTATAATGTTTTCAATATGTCTTTTATGTGAGTTTTGCTGCACCGGTTCATCCTTGTGTTTGTTTCAAATAAGCCTTGCTAGCCTAAACCTTGTATCGAGAGGGAATACTTCTCATGCATCCAAATACTTGAGCCAACCACTATGCCATTTGTGTCCACCATACCTACCTACTACATGGTATTTTCCGCCATTCCAAAGTAAATTGCTTGAGTGCTACCTTTAAAATTCCATCATTCACCTTTGCAATATATAGCTCATGGGACAAATAGCTTAAAAACTATTGTGGTATTGAATATGTAATTATGCACTTTATCTCTTATTAAGTTGCTTGTTGTGCGATAACCATGTTCACTGGGGACGCCATCAACTTTTCATTGTTGAATTTCATGTGAGTTGCTATGCATGTTCGTCTTGTCTGAAGTAAGAGAGATCTACCACCATATGGTTAAGCATGCATATGTTAGAGAAGAACATTGGGCCGCTAACTAAAGCCATGCTCCATGGTGGAAGTTTCAGTTTTGGACATATATCCTCAAATCTCAAATGAGAAAATTATTAATTGTTGGTATATGCTTATGCATAAAAGAGGAGTCCATTATCTGTTGTCTATGTTGTCCCGGTATGGATGTCTAAGTTGAAGAATAATCAATAGCGAGAAATCCAATGCGAGCTTTCTCCTTAGACCTTTGTACAGGCGGCATAGAGGTACCCCTTTGTGACACTTGGTAAAAACAATGCATTGTGATGATCCGGTAGTCCAAGCTAATTAGGACAAGGTGCGGGCACTATTAGTACACTATGCATGAGGCTTGCAACTTATAAGATATAATTTACATGATGCATATGCTTTATTACTACCGTTGAAAAAATTGTTTCATGTTTTCAAAATCAAAGCTCTAGCACAAATATAGCAATCGATGCTTTTCCTCTATGGAGGACTATTCTTTTACTTTCAATGTTGAGTCAGTTCACCTATCTCTCTCCACCTCAAGAAGCAAACACTTGTGTGAACTGTGCATTGATTCCTACATACTTGCTTATTGCACTTATTATATTACTCTATGTTGACAATATCCATGAGATATACATGTTACAAGTTGAAAGCAACCGCTGAAACTTAATCTTCTTTTGTGTTGCTTCAATGCCTTTACTTTGAATTATTGCTTTATGAGTTAACTCTTATGCAAGACTTATTGATGCTTGTCTTGAAGTGCTATTCATGAAAAGTCTTTGCTATATGATTCACTTGTTTACTCATGTCATATACATTGTTTCGATCGCTGCATTCATTACATATGCTTTACAAATAGTATGATCAAGATTATGATGGCATGTCACTCCAGAAATTATCTGTGTTATCGTTTTACCTGCTCGGGACGAGCAGAACTAAGCTTGGGGATGCTGATACGTCTCCGACGTATCGATAATTTCTTATGTTCCATACCACATTATTGATGTTATCTACATGTTTTATGCACATTTTATGTCATATTCGTGCATTTTCTGGAACTAACCTATTAACAAGATGTGCCAGTTCCTGTTTTCTGCTGTTTTTGGTTTCAGAAATCCTAGTAAGGAAATATTCTCGGAATTGGACGAAATCAAAGCCCAGGGGCCTATTTTCTCACGAAGCTTCCAGAAGTCCGAAGGAGAGACGAAGAGGGGCCACGGAGGGGCCACACCCTAGGGCGGCGCGGCCCCCCTTGGCCGCGCGGCCCTGTGGTGTGGGGCCCCCGTGCCGCCTCTTGACCTGCCCTTCCGCCTATAAAAAGTCTCCGTGACGAAACCCCCAGTACCGAGAGCCACGATACGGAAAACCTTCCAGAGACGCCGCCAACGCCGATCCCATCTCGGGGGATCCAGGCGCTCCGGCACCCTGCCGAGAGGGGAATCATCTCCCGGAGGACTCTACGCCGCCATGGTCGCCTCCGGTGTGATGTGTGAGTAGTCTACCCCTGGACTATGGGTCCATAGCAGTAGCTAGATGGTTGTCTTCTCCCCATTGTGCTATCATTGTCGGATCTTGTGAGCTGCCTAACATGATCAAGATCATCTATCTGTAATTCTATATGTTGCGTTTGTTGGGATCCGATGAATAGAGAATACTTGTTATGTTGATTATCAAAGTTATATCTATGTGTTGTTTATGATCTTGCATGCTCTCCGTTATTAGTAGATGCTCTGGCCAAGTTGATGCTAGTAACTCCAAGAGGGAGTATTTATGCTCGATAGTGGGTTCATGTCTCCGTGAATCTGGAGGGGTGACAAGAACCTCTAAGGTTATGGATGTGCTGTTGCCACTAGGGATAAAACATTAGTGCTATGTTCAAGGATGTAGTCACTAGTTACATTACGCGCAATACTTAATGCAATTGTCTGTTGTTAGCAACTTAATACTGGAGGGGGTTCGGATGATAACTGAAGGTGGACTTTTTAGGCATAGATGCAGTTGGATGGCGGTCTATGTACTTTGTCGTAATGCCCAATTAAATCTCACTATACTCATCATGATATGTATGTGCATGGTCATGCTCTCTTTATTTGTCAATTGCCCAACTGTAATTTGTTCACCCAACATGCTGTTCGTCTTATGGGAGAGACACCTCTAGTGAACTGTGGACCCCGGTCCAATTCTCTTTACTGAAATACAATCTACTGCAATACTTGTTCTACTGTTTTCTGCAAACAATCATCTTCCACACAATACGGTTAACTCTTTGTTACAGCAAGCCGGTGAGATTGACAACCTCACTGTTTCGTTGGGGCAAAGTACTTTGGTTGTGTTGTGCAGGTTCCACGTTGGAATCATGGTGTTGCGCCGCACTACATCTCGCCGCCATCAACCTTCAACGTGCTTCTTGACTCCTACTGGTCCGATTAAACCTTGGTTTCTTACTGAGGGAAACTTGCCGTGCGCATCACACCTTCCTCTTGGGGTTCCCAACGGACGTGCCAACCACACGCATCAACCGGAGAAGAACTGCAGTACGTCCTGCAGATCCACTTTGAAGCTACAAATAATATGGCGGAATACGAGGCTCTACTACACGGACTGTGCATCGCTAAGGAGATAGGGATCAAGCACATCATCTGCTGTGGAGATTCCGACCTGGTGGCACAGCAAGTAGCCGGAACCTGGAATGCCAGAAACTCCGTCATGGCGGCTTACAGAGACGAAGTTGACGAGATCGCCAAATGTTTCTCGGATACGAAGTCAAGTACGTCAGGAGAGAAGATAACACAGCGGCAGACATGCTATCCAATCTCGGATCCGGCAGGAAGCCAATTCCGCCTGGAATTTTCCTGGAGCATCTCCGGATACCCTCGGTGAAGGGCGCTAACCCGGAAAACCCAGAGGTGGCAGTGTCTCCGGCTAGAGAAGTGATGGCTATCATTCCGGCTTGGACACAGCCTTTCCTGGACTACCTCATTGATCAGAAGTTGCCTGAGGACGAGGTCCTCGCACGACAGATCATCAGACGAGCAAGATCCTACACAATCGTTGATGGACAGCTCTACAAACGAAGTGCAACGGGGTATTTCTCAAATGCGTCTCTAATCAAGATGGCATTGAAATCCTCAGAGAGATCCATGCAGGGGATTGCGGGCATCATGCCGCCCCCAGGTCACTCGTTGCAAAAGCTTTTCGGCTTGGGTTTTATTGGCTCACAGCTAAAGAAGATGCTGACAAGCTAGTAAAGACCTGCCGAGGTTGTCAGTACTACGCTACTCAACCAAACGCTCCAGCTCAAGAGCTGAAGACCATACCTATCACCTGGCCATTTGCGGTCTGGGGGCTCGATATGGTTGGTAAGTTAAAAAGATCATCTCCTGGCGGTTTTGAGTACCTCCTGGTCGCTGTTGACAAGTTCAGTAAGTGGATCGAGGCAAAGCCAGTGAGAAAAGCCGACGGTGCTACGGCACTAAAATTCGTCTGCAGCCTCGTGATGAGATTCGGCATCCCACACAGCATAATCACAGATAATGGCACAAACTTCGCACAGGGAGAATTGAAGGATTATTGTGAGACAGTAGGGATTCGACTGGACCTTGCATCTGTGGCTCATCCACAATCCAATGGTCAGGTTGAAAGGGCTAACGGCCTCATATTATCAGGAATTAAGCCACGCCTTGAAGAACCGCTGCGACGCGCAGCTGGAGCTTGGGCTGATGAGTTGGAATCTGTCTTGTGGAGTTTACGAACTACCCCTAACAGGTCAACAGGATTTACCCTTTCTTCCTGGTATACGGATCCGAAGCCGTGCCCTCCGACATCATCCATGATTCACCGCGAGTTTCCGCCTACAATGAAGAAACTGCTGACGAGGCCAGACAACTATCTGTGGACCTGATCGAAGAAGCTCGGAACCTAGCCGACCAACGTTCCGCCATTTATCAGCAGAAACTCCGACGTTATCACAGTCGTCGAGTTCGGAACGCTCTTTTATGGCCGGAGACTTGGTCCTCCGCCTTCGACAGGTGAAAGACCATAAGTTGCAGTCTCCATGGGAAGGACCCTTCGTCGTTAGCAAAGTGCTTCACAACGGATCGTACTACCTTGTCGATTTCCGGGAGCTAAAGGACAGACCTGCTAATTGGCAAGCAAGCGTGAGGATCCGGATGACATCTACGACGAGACAGATCGCCCTTGGAACATTGCACAGCTACGTCCTTTCTACACTTAGCATCCGAGTTGCATACTCTGTAATAGTTATACATGATCAATGAAATAAAGCTTTTGGTTCACTCTCTTGAGTCTTTTACCTCCTTTACTTGTTCATTTTTAGATCGTGTATGTTTTCCGACTAAAACCGCAGAGCTGGATATTTCCGCCTAGGCGTGTATAAAAGTTGTGATTTTCAAAAATCGTCCTTTAGGACGTAAGCTTAAGTTTTCTGATGGAAGTGTTTTCTGTTGCGAACTTGTGGATTCCTAGTAGCGATTTCCGGCACCTAAGCTGGGGGCTTGTTTCCGCGGTTATTGACGGATTGCCATTGGGCTTCGTCGCCGCTGGCGAGTGTTTCCGGCTAAGGTCTTCCGGCTCGCGGAAGGTCAAACGAGCAAGCCGGAAAACAATGAAATCAGCACTTGCTTTCCGACAAAAACGAAACATGCAAATAATATTAAAAGGATAGCAGGATAAGTGTTTCCGCCCATGCATAACTGTTTCGTCCCTAGCTACTTAAGAATTTAAGTTATATTACAAACCCACTCCGGGGCCAAAATGATGCAACACTGTTTCATTGTTTCACAGGAACTCTACTCGGAGTCCTCCTCCTCATTCTACATAGGCGGAGCCGTCCCCATCACCGTCGCCAGAGCCGATGTCGGAGTCTCCGTCGGAGTTTTCCTCGGACAGCTCAACGCTCGACCCGAAACCTTCAGCATAGTACTCCGGCTCGCCTTCCTCCTCATCTTCCACGTCGGAGAAACCCTTGGGTAGATCGTACTTGTGGTACCAGAACGAGTGGTTAACTCGCCTGACAAACAACTGATCAAACCCTTTGGTCTCCGCGAGGATGGAGCACATGTTGGCACCCTTGGGAGTGTCGCGCGCAATATCCGCAAAGTTCAGGGAGGGGAAGTGCGCCTTGCAGGTGGCTAAGACAAGGGAGGCGACTCCGCGAGCGGAAGACTCTGCCAGTCCTTAATGAACTCCAGCACCTGCTTCATCAGCTTGGTCATCGTGTCAATCACTGAAGTCTTGGCCCTCTTCAAGGACAAGGTCTTGGCGATTCCGCGACACGCTGCGAACAGCTCGTCGATGGAACTCCGCGCCTCATCGTATGCCTCCGTCCTCTTGAGGGCTGACTCTTTTTTCCACTCAAAGCCAAGGCTTGCTGTGAAAATTGGGGATCAGTTCCTTCGCGGACAAAAAGCAACGTGTGGTGAAGTCGGAATCACAACAGGAAAGAATGCGTACGGAAGATCATCTTATCGATAGCCTCCGCCTCCGCTTCTTGGACCTTGCTTTTGGCCACTAAGGTTTTCACATTCTGCTGGCTCTTCTTTAGCTTGTCAGCAAGTTCTGCCAAGTGACGGGCGTGCTTCTCGGAGAGCTCCTTCCTCACCAAATTCTCCTTGTCGGAGGACTCTTTGATAAAGGCTTTGAGGGATTCATTCTCCGCCTCGAGCACTTTGACTTTGGCGGACATGTCATCGAAGGCGGAGTGCTTGGAAGTTTCTTCTGCAGGCAGTTACGCAAGTTATGCATCATGAAAGACTATAGCAAAATACAAATCAAACTCAGAGTTCGTACCCTGAAGGCGGGTCTCCAACTGCTAGATAGCCTTCTGGCTATTTTCCGCGTTCTGGCGCAGCCCCTCTATCTCCGTTATTTGTTCAAGTACGTGAATGCGCAGATCTTCATGCAGCTTCCGTGTGTTCTGAGAAGCAGACAGGAGTTAGTCGGACATTTAAAATTCTGGGGGATGGCGAGGAATTCAAAGTCTTGGAGGTATAAAATTTTAAATCTCCGCCTAAGGTACATATTGAAGAAAGCATCGGCTAACACACGTTACACGGAAAAAGTGTCTAACCCAATGCTTGGGGGCTAGTGTTACCTGGCGCACGTCCTTGTGCTTAGCAAAGAAGACCTTGAGGTCGTTCTCGAGGTCGGTGAGCTCCTGCATCTCCGTATTCGCAGGCCCCCACACCTTGTCCATCATGGCGGAGACTTCCGCGTGGCGTTGTGCAAGGGGAAGATTTTGCAGAGACAGAGTAGGTTGAGGGTCAGTTTGAAGCGTGCTGGTGGCATGGATGAGCTGCACCTTTTGCTCGTATTGCTCTGGCGTAGGTTCGGCGAAGGTGGCACTGGGTTGCTCAGGCGGAGGCGCAGACGAGGATGCGCCCTTGCCGTAATCACCATGGTCAGCAGGGTCTTCGGGAAGGTCATCGATGTTGATGATATCCTTGGGATCCAGCTTGGTGGCGGAGGAGGCCTTGGGTGGAACCTCGACTTCCGGCGTGACGGGGATGGAAGCCGGAGATGGCTTGACTTTCTTCTTGAGGGCTCTTGGGGCCTTGGGAGGCTGGCTTCCGGAATTTCTGCTAAGGAAAAACCATAATAAACTAAGAAAGTGCTTACTCGTGACAACAGAAGAATTTGAATTCAGAAATCAAGCGTTTACCCGGAAGGCTTGAAGAACTGGTGGATGTCCGGTTGAGCTCGGTTGCTGGTATCGATAAGTTTGAGTCGCTTCTTCTCCGCCTCTGCCTTCCGAGTAGCCGCAGTGCTAAGCACTTCGCGGGCGCGTTTGGATGCGGGGCTGGAGGGAGCAGCCCTCTTCCTCTTGGAGGGGCGCGGAGCCTCAGGAGCTTCCACCTCCGACGCGGCTTCCGGATCCGTGTTGCCCATAGATGGGACCCGGAGAAGAGTTCCGAGTTCACCGTCCTCGAGGGCCTCGAGCTAGGTTACAGAACCAACACTTAGACAAAATTTTGAGTGCTAAGGAAACAATGGTCAAAGTCAAGGAAACGTACTGCGGTCCCGGAGCCGCTGATATGAATATCCTTGTTACACACGTGAACGTGAAGTTCACGCGGAATTTTGATGAGGAGCCGGATCCTCTTGTCAATGGCGTCGGCGGAGAGGTTGTCCTTCGTGGCGCGCATTGGATCATCGCGCCCTGTGTAGTGGAACATCAAGCGGTCCCTGTGTTGGAGTGGCTGGATCCGCTTGGTGAACCAAGACAAGGTAAGATCCTTCCCCGTCAAGCCCTCCTCTGTGAGCTTGCAGATCCGCCTAACAGCGCGGGTAAGCTGAGGCAACTCGGAGAGGTGGGGGCATTGCGTCCACGCCGGAGTTTCGCTGGCGGGGCTGTTCTTAAAGGGCGGCAGCCTCCGTTCGCTCGCCGGGTCGGAGACTGTCAACACCCGGATTTTTAAGTCCGAATGCCTATTATGTCATACATCGCAATCCCAGGAATATTGTTGTTGCGAGGCATAATAGTTAAGTATCACAGTCATCATTCATTACAAACCATAAGTCTTACAAATTGGAATCACATGATCCATATTACACGAATAGTTGATCTATTGATCAACGGACAACACAAGTTCATAGTTCAACATAGCGGAAGCGTAAGATACAAGGACTCTCTAGTCCACAGGCCAACGCTTGACGTCGGAAGGCGCTTAGTTGTCGTAGGCATCCTGCTGGTCATCTCCTTGTTCATCTTCATACTCTGGCCATTTGAATAGCCAGGGACAAAGCCGTGAGTACGTTGAGTACTCGCAAACTAATACTAATGTAAGTGCTAGACATTCTAGTAGGGTTTGCTAAGCTCTAGTTTATTTGCATAAAGCTAGTTTTGGTTCACAAAGTTTTGAGAAAAACTTATTCAAGTGCTAACTAACCCAAGGGGGGACATTAGTGTCATTCCCACCATTCAAGTGGTGATTTCAATTCAATTCACCACAAGTCAATTCACCATCACCTTTCAACATCATTTTCAAAGATATGACATCGGAAACTGTATGGCCTTTCCAACCGTCCGTAACCGTGGACGCGGCTATTCGAATAGGTTTACACTCTGCAGAGGTTGCACACTTGTGCCACAACATTTGATTTCATCCGTCGGGATTTCCCCGAATAATCGTAACACAGTACGCGGATCATCAACCATAACCTTTCACTTACGAATCCTAGTATGAGCACCTCTCCCCATGAGCTTGGCCTCCCAGTGAAGACCAACTGTCAGCCTGGGAACTGCACAGGGCTTGGGCCGGACATTCACCTCATTTCGCATCATATCGTATCGTTTCTTTTGTGGTAGAGGCAGCTTTCGGCATAACCCCGATGACGCTTGTTTAGAGGGAACCCATACTAAGACGCATAAACTTCCAGTTAAGCCCTACCCATAATCAGGTATTGTGGGGGTACTTGAGAATTGGAAAGGTATCGCATTCAAACCAACATCATGTTTTATCAAAAATCACCATCTTCTCTTGGTCATATTCACCTTCAAAAATCATTCAATGGAATGCATCTTCATTCCAAGGTTTCAAAATCCTTTCAAAATCACAAAGTTCCCATCTAGAGTAGTCAAGTTTAGTTGATTAGCACTAGCTCTAAGTCATGAGGGGTGCTACCTTGCTTTGCTTGGAAAGGCTAACTCACTACTCTAACAACCACTTGTATTTTGACCAAAGTTAACTATAAAAGGAAAAATCATTTGGAAAACAAGTAAAACTTGGGATGGGTTCTCATAAGAAAAGATAAGAAACATGGTGCCTTGCCCCAAAGGGCTTTGCACTTGGCAAGAATAAAAGCTTGCATAGTAATTTAGCTTGCCTTGGTAGTTCTCAAACTGTTCCTCTTCCTCCTCCTGGTAGCAACCTTCTTCTTCGGCGTACTCTCCGGTGCTACCGTCTAAATTTGAATACGAGTATAATTACTCACTAATTCAATGGCTATTCCACACATCACAAATAAACACACAAACTACTCTATGCACACACATAAATAAACTAGGGTGCATGGGTTGTGGGATTTAAATAGAATTTGTATTCCATATGTAACTGGTAGTTTCCATAGGGTTCTTGAGAAATAATTTCCTCTCATTGAACTCTTCTTAAGATTTAATTTCTCCACAATCATGGATGAACTCATCTTGACCCAAGTCAAATGTTCATCATCATCATCATTTGGGAGAATGATTTAAATGAGGTGGAACACCTCATGCCATTTAAATAACACTACATTTGATTTAAATCTCAAGTAATTCATATAAGAGAGTTTGGAACCAGGGGTCCAAACATCCCATGAATTCATGTGAGACAAGTTTAAATGAAGTGTAATACTTCACACAATTTAACTTTAATAGTTTTGGACAATATCAACTAGTTAAACTAGTCAAAATATCCATTCACAAAACCATGGCATGATCATGCAAAGTGACCACACCATTTTATTGCATAAACAATTAGTGTAAGTCAAATGTGAGCTATTAGAGTTGGAATTAACTTAATATCTATTTTGGTTGATTTTTAAGAATTATTTGAATAGGGAAAAGTCCCTGGCTTGTTATTTTTGTCACATTAATTCTACAAGGCATTTGACCAAGAGGCCAGTGGCATTGGATAGAGAATTTCAGTGGCTTTCTAACAATGTCAAATTCACTAAATTTGGTTTAGCCAATTTGAAACTATTTAATTTCAAAGTTTGGGCAGTATTGAAATTGGGTGAAATTGATTTAAACGAATTTTGAATAAAAGGGCCGGCGGGAAAACGAAGCTGGGCCGATTTGAAATAAAACGGCCCACCTCAGCCCACCACGCGTCTGTGCCCGCGTGGGCTGCCTGACAGGGGGTCCCGCATGTCAGCGGCGTTTAAAACCCGAAACGGTACGAGCGACGTGGCGCGTTGGATTAGAAGGCGATCCAACGGCGCACGGTCGTCGTCTTCTCCGGCGAGATGCCGAGGTTCTGGCGGCGAGCCTAGGGGGTGGGAGAGCTAACCAGGGCTCCCGCGGTGGCTGGCAGTGTGCGTGATGTCGATGTGGACGACGGCGAAGCTCCTGGCACCGGCGGCGTCTCCTGGATCGGCTTCAATCGACGGCGATCTTCCGCGGCGTCCGGCGGCAGTGAGGTGGCGATTGGGTGGCTATGGCGGGGAATGTCGACGGTGGAGTGGCTCAGGCGGTCGAGTGAGAAGAGGGGAGTGTGCTGGTGTGCTCAATTCGACGAACGGAGCCCTCCTTTTATAGGCGAGCGAGTGACCGTGGGGGCTGCGGCGAAGTCGACAGGCTCGCGGCGATTCCGGCGAGCTATCGAGCTAGGCGATGTGGTGGCAGTGTTCTACGGCTCCTGGCGATGCTATTGGCGGCGACAACGGGGTCGGGCGGTGGCTTGGTTGGTCGCGTTGCTTCCGTGTCTGCCGTGCTGGTCGCGGGGTCGCGTCGTCGTCTCCGGCGGCGGCGGGCACGGGTCGTGGTCTTGGCCATGTCTGGCGACGTCCTGGTGGCGCGTGCGTGCTCAACGGCTAGTCAGGGAGGCCAGGGCGTGCTCGTGGTGGTGGCGCGGCACGTGGCCAGTGTGTGTCCGCGGCGTGCTCACGCGCGACGCGAGCGGCGTCCAGGGCGGGTTTGGGCGCGCGTGTTCCGGCTGCTGTCGAGCTCCTCCTCGACCAGGGCTGTGCTAGGGTGGCGTAGGAGAGGTGGTGGCACACGGTGGCGCAGGGGCCAGGGTTGGGGAAGCAAGGGGAGAGGGGGTGGTGCGGCATGGCCGGCATGTGGCCGGCATGGCCATGCCATGCTTGCTCTCTCTCCCTCCTTAGCTCCACTATGTGGCCTTGATGGTTTAAGGGGACCAGGGAACAATGTAGTATAGCCTTGGTTTGAATTAGGTGAGGTATATCACTATTTGCAATAGTTGCAAATAGTGCCCAATTTTGGAAATTCACAAAAATGTCCAAATTTGAAATAATTCAAATGGTGAACCTTTTTGAAAAGTGAGTGTTGGGATAAGTTGTACTTGACCAGAGATGAATTGAGGTGGTGGTGGAAAAATTGGATTTCAAAATTTGGCCAAAATGGCTAAGTGGAGATTGTTGACAATGTTAAAAAGTCAAGACTTTGGATGAGCATAGCTAGTGATCAAAGATGAATTTGGCAGGGTGGTCTTCATCAAAGTTGTTCACCTTGATGTTGACTTTGAAATGGTGCAAAGAGTTAGCAAGAATTGGTTTGGGAAAATTGAATTGCAGGGGCTCAAAGTGGTGATCAGACTAAAATTGGCAGATTTGGTCATCATCACATGTGAGTGGGAAAAGTGTTTGAAATTCATTTGAATTGTGCAACCCTGGTTCCAAAAGTTGTAATAAGTGTTTAACAACATTATTCAACTAATGGTGAAGACCAAATAGGTCTAGGGTCAAAATTTATATAAATGCCATAGGGCATATATGAGGGTTTTTAGGGTTTTGCCTTTTATTTGATTTTCTTCCTCTTTGATTTATTGGGTTGGTGATCTTCATATGATCACTCTAGGGTTTTAGAGCACATCAAAATACAAGTAATAACAATCATCATGGCATATCACTCAAATGCACAAGTCCTATGCAGGGTACTATATGCAAAAGAAAAGTTTTTGTTGGTTTGAAATTTTGTATTTCTGGAATCTTCTAACTTTCTTTTTCATTGAAATTTGGGGTGTTACAGACGTCCTTCAAATAGAAGAAGCCCCCTGACCAGTACCGCGCGGATTCGTGGCGGTCGGTATGGGGGTAGACGCGGCCAGGGCGGAGCATGAAGGTGATGGACCCGCATGTCGCCAACTCGGAGGTCTGGCGGATCTTCTCCTTCTTGACGGAGAAATAGTATTGGAAGAGGGAGAGTTCGGGAGGTACCCGGAGATGGCCCTCGCAGAGAGTGACGTGGTTGCTGATCGCTAACACGCTGTTCGGCGATATGTTGTGGGGTTGGATCCCATATACCTTCAGGATTTCCGAGAAGAAATCCGAAGGCGGAAAAGAAAAGCCTCGCTCCACCAGCGCCTTAGTTAGCACCATCTCGCCATCTTGAGGGGCTGGAGCCAAGGAGTTCGGAACTGTTCGCCAGCTTCCGGGTTGCAGGAAACCTTCCGCCTCCAAGTTCTTCAGCTCCATTTCAGTGGTGGTGCAGGGCCACCATTTCCCTTTGGCTTCGGAGTCTCGCTGACGAGCCTTGGATTTCTTGGCGGCATTTTCTTCCGCCTTCTGCTCTGCCTGCTCCGCCCGAGGTTTTCTCCGGTTAGCAGAAGTACTTTCGGCGCCCTTACCGAATCCTTAGTGGGATCCAGTTGGACTGGGACGAAGGGAGGAGGGGCGGAGGAGAGGGGTGATACGTCTCCAACGTATCTATAATTTCTGATGTTCCATGCTTGTTTTATGACAATACCTACATGTTTTGTTCACACTTTATGATGATTTTATGCGTTTTACGGAACTAACCTATTGACGAGATGCCATGTGTCCTGTTTTCCGCTGTTTTGGTTTAAATCCTAGTAAGGAAATATTCTCGGAATTGGACGAAAGCAACGCCCAGAATCTTAAAATCCCACGAAGCTTCCAGAACACCCGAGAGCCACCAGAGGGGAGCCCTGGGGCCCCACACGCCAGCCTGGCGCGGCCAGAGGGGGGGTCGCGCCCCCCTATGGTGTCACCGCCTCGTCGCCCTTCCGACTCCGCCTCGCCTATTTAAAGGTCCCCGACCTAAATCCGAGACGAAAAGCCACGGCACGAGAAACCTTCCAGAGCCGCCTCCATCGATCGAAGCCAAGATCTGGGGACAGAGAGTCTCTGTTCCGGCACGCCGGGACGGGGAAGTGCCCCGGAAGGCATCTCCATCGACACCACCGCCATCTTCATCAACGCTGCTGTCTCCCATGAGAGGAGTAGTTCTTCATCGAGGCTAAGGGCTGTACCGGTAGCTATGTGGTTAATCTCTCTCCCATGTACTTCAATACAATGATCTCATGAGCCGCCTTACATGATTGAGATTCATATGAGCTTTGTATCACTATTAATCTATGTGCTACTCTAGTGATGTTATTAAAGTACTCTATTCCTCCTCCATGATGTAATGGTGACAGTGTGTGCATCATGTAGTACTTGGCGTAGTTTATGATTGTGATCTCTTGTAGATTATGAAGTTAATTATTACTATGATGGTATTGATGTGATCTATTCCTCCTTTCATAGTATGATGGTGACAGTGTGCATGCTATGTTAGTACTTGGTATAATTGCAATGATCTATCATGCACTCTAAGGTTATTTAAATATGAATATCGAATATTGTGGAGCTTGTTAACTCCGGCATTGAGGTGCTCTTGTAGCCCTACACAATTAGTGGTGTTCATCATCTAACAAGAGAGTGTAGAGTATAACATTTATCTATTTATTCTGTTATGTGATCAATGTTGAGAGTGTCCACTAGTGAAAGTATGATCCCTAGGCCTTGTTTCCAAATACTGCAATCATCGTTTGTTTACTGTTCTACTGCATCTGTACTGCCTGCAATATTCCCACCATCAACCACACGCCAGCTTGTAGCAGCAAGCTATTTTCTGGTGCCGTACTACCGCTCATATTCATTCATACCACATGTATTTCACTATCTCTTCGCCTAACTAGTGCACCTATACATCGACAAGTGTATTAGGTGTGTTGGGGACACAAGAGACTTCTTGCATTGTGATCGCAGGGTTGCTTGCTTGAGAGGGATATCTTTGACCACTTCCTCCCTGAGTTCGATAAACCTTGGGTGATCCACTTAAGGGAAAACTTGCTGCTGTTCTACAAACCTCTGCTCTTGGAGGCCCAACACTGTCTACAGAAAATGAGTGTGCGTAGACATCAAGCTATTTTCTGGCGCCGTTGCCGGGGAACGAAGGAAAGCTACACCATTTCCTCCCTCGTCAACCACGCACCAGTCCTGGATAGCATCAAGTATTTTCTGGCGCCGTTGCCGGGGAGGAAAGGTAAAAGGTACCCACACTCCGGATCTCGGCTACTAAGCTATTTTCCGGCGCCGTAAGTGCTCGAAGCTATTTCCTTTAGATCCTGCAATTGCATCTTTTTGTTTCTTGTTTTTATTTCACTAGTTAGGCATAATGGAAAGCAACATGGAGCTTTTTAATCTATTTCCTGAGTTAAGACATGGATGGTTTGATGCGAAAATTAAAAAACCTATGGAACATATTAGTATGAACGCTTTGAACACCATTGTTGCTAATGATATGGAAAATTCTAAGCTTGGGAAGCTGGTTTTGATGAGCATGATATTTTTAGTCCCCCAAGCATTGAGGAGAAAATTTTCTTTGATGATACTGTTCCTCCTATTTATGATGATTATAATGATAGTGGTCTTTTGGTGCCGCCTGTTATGGAGGATAAATTTGATTATGATTACAATATGCCTCCTATATTTGATGATGAGAATAATAATGATAGCTACTTTGTTGAATTTGCTCCCACTATTACTGATAAAATTGATCATGCTTGTGTGGAGAGTAATGATACTTTTATGCATGTGAATAAGAATCCGTTATGTGATAGCTATATTGTTGAATTTGCTCATGATGCCACTGGACATTATTATGAGAGAGGAAATATGGTTGTAGAAATTTTCATGTTACTAAAACATCTCTCTATGTGCTGAAATTTTTGAAGCTACACTTGTTCTATCTTCCTATGCTTGTTACTTTGCTCTTCATGAACTTGTTTATTTACAAGATTCCTTTTCATAGGAAGCATGTTAGGCTTAAATTTGTTTTGAATTTGCCTCTTGATGCTCTCTTTTGCTTCAACTACTATTTCTTGCGAGTGCATCATTAAAACTGCTGAGCCCATCTTAATGGCTATAAAGAAAGAACTTCTTGGGAGATAACCCATGTGTTTATTTTGCTACAGCAATTTTGTTTTATATTTGTGTCTTGGAAGTTGTTACTACTGTAGCAACATTTCCTTATCTTTATTTTATTGCATTTGTTGTGCCAAGTAAAGTCCTCGATAGCAAGGTTCATACTAGATTTGGATTACTGCGCAGAAACAGATTTCTTGCTCTCACGAATTTGGCTTGAATTCTCTGTAGGTAACTCAGAAAAATCTGCCAATTTACGTGAGTGATCCTCAGATATGTACGCAACTTTCATTCAATTTGAGCATTTTCATTTGAGCAAGTCTGGTGCCTCTACCAAATTCGTCTTTACGTACTGTTCTGTTTTGACAGATTCTGCCTTTATTTCGCATTGCCTCTTTTGTATGTTGATGGATTTCTTTGTTCCATTAACTTTCAGAAGCTTTGTGCAATGTCCAGAAGTGTTAAGAATGATTGTGTCACCTCTGAACATATGAGTTTTTGATTATGCACTAACCCTCTAATGAGTTGTTTTGAGTTTGGTGTGGAGGAAGTTTTCAAGGATCAATAGAGGAGGATGATACAATATGATCAAAAAGAGTGAAAGCTCTAAGCTTGGGGATGCCCCGGTGGTTCATCCCTGCATATTTCAAGAGGACTCAAGCATCTAAGCTTGGGATGCCCAAGGCATCCCCTTCTTCATCGACAACATTATCAGTTCCTCTAGTGAAACTATATTTTTATTCCATCACATCTTATGTACTTTACTTGGAGCGTCTGTGTGCTTTTATTTTCGTTTTGTTATTTTCATTCTCTGAATAAATGCTTGTGTGGGAGAGAGACATGCTCCGCTGGTTCATATGAACACATGTGTTCTTAGCTTTTAATGTTCATGGTGAAGGTTGAAACTGCTTCGTTAATTGTTATATGGTTGGAAACAGAAAATGCTGCATGTAGTAATTGGTATGATGTCTTGAATAACTTGATACTTGGCAATTGTTGTGCTCAAATAGATCATGTTTAAGCTCTTGCATCATGTACTTTGCACCTATTAGTGAAGAAATACATAGAGCTTGCTAAAATTTGGTTTGCATGATTGGTCTCTCTAAGGTCTAGATATTTTCTAGTAAGGGTTTGAACAATAAGGAAGACAGTGTAGAGTCTTATAATGCTTGCAATATGTTTTTATGTGAGTTTTGCTGTACCGGTTCATACTTGTGTTTGCTTCAAATAACCTTGCTAGCCTAAGCCTTGTATTGAGAGGGATTACTTCTCATGCATCCAAATCCTTGAGCCAAAAACTATGCCATTTGTGTCCACCATACCTACCTACTACATGGTATTTCTCTGCCATTCCAAAGTAAATTGCTTGAGTGCTACCTTTAAACAATTCAAAATTTATCATCTCTGATTTGTGTCAATGTTTTATAGCTCATGAGGAAGTATGTGGTGTTTATCTTTCAATCTTGTTGGGCAACTTTCACCAATGGACTAGTGGCTTCATCCGCTTATCCAATAATTTTGCAAAAAGAGCTGGCAATGGGATTCCCAATCCCAAATTAATTAACCTTCATAATTTTACAAAAATAGACACTCCTCCATGGTATGTGATTGTTGGACGGCACCCGAGGATTCGGTTAGCCATGGCTTGTGAAAGTAAAGGTGGGGAGGAGTGTCATCTAAATAAAACTAAAATAAAAGGCACTCCTTCATGGTATGAGATTGTTGAGGCACCCGAGGATTGGTTAGCCATGGTTTGTGAAAGCAAGGTTGGAAGGAGTGCCACCCAAAAATAAAAATGTTTAATGGGAGCCGCTATTTGAATGTCTATCTGGCAAGGGGGTTAGAGTGCCCACTACCATTCGTTGACAACAAACACCTCTCAAAACTTTACTTTTATGCTCTCTTTATGTTTTCAAAATGAAAGCTCTAGCACAAACATAGCAATCGATGCTTCCCTCTTCGAAGGGCCATTCTTTTACTTTTATGTTGAGTCAGTTTACCCACTTTCTTCTATCTTAGAGGCAAACACTTGTGTCAACTGTGCATTGATTCTTACATGCTTGCTTATTGCACTTATTATATTACTTTGCATTGACAATATCCATGAGATATGCATGTTGAAAGTTGAAAGCAACCGCTGAAACTTAATCTTCCTTTGTGTTGCTTCAATGCTTTTACTATGAATTTATTGCTTTATGAGTTAACTCTTATGCAAGACTTATTGATGCTTGTCTTGAAAGTACTATTCATGAAAAGTCTTTGCTATATGATTCAGTTGTTTAATCATTATCTTTACCATTGCTTTGAATCGCTGCATTCATCTCATATGCTTTACAATAGTATGATCAAGATTATGTTGGTAGCATGTCACTTCAGAAATTATCTTTGTTATCGTTTACCTACTCGGGACGAGTAGGAACTAAGCTTGGGGATGCTGATATGTCTCCAACGTATCTATAATTTCTGATGTTCCATGCTTGTTTTATGAAAATACCTACATGTTTTGTTCACACTTTATGATGATTTTATGCGTTTTCCGGAACTAACCTATTGACGAGATGCCGAAGGGTTCGTGTTTTCTGCTGTTTTTGGTTTCAGAAATCCTAGTAAGGAAATATTCTCGGAATTGGACGAAATCAACGCCCAGAATCTTAAAATCCCACGAAGCCTCCAGAACACCCGAGAGCCACCAGAGGGGAGCCTGGGGGCCCCACACGCCAGCCTGGCACGGCCAGAGGGGGGCGCGCCCTATGGTGTCACCGCCGTCGTCCGTTCGACTCCGCCTCTTCGCCAATTTAAAGGTCCCGACCTAAATCCTCGAGACGAAAAAGCCACGGTACGAGAAACCTTCCGAGCCGCCGCCATCGCGAAGCCAAGATCTCGGGGGACAGAGTCTCTGTCCGCACGCCTCCGGACGGGAAGTGCCCCGGAAGGCATCTCCATCGACACCACCGCCATCTTCATCAACGCTGCTGTCTCCCATGAGGAGGGAGTAGTTCTTCCTCGAGGCTAAGGGCTGTACCGGTAGCTATGTGGTTAATCTCTCTCCCATGTACTTCAATACAATGATCTCATGAGCTGCCTTACATGATTGAGATTCATATGAGCTTTGTATCACTATTAATCTATGTGCTACTCTAGTGATGGTATTAAAGTACTCTATTCCTCCTCCATGATGTAATGGTGACAGTGTGTGCATCATGTAGTACTTGGCGTAGTTTATGATTGTGATCTCTTGTAGATTATGAAGTTAATTATTACTATGATGGTATTGATGTGATCTATTCCTCCTTTCATAGTATGATGGTGACAGTGTGCATGCTATGTTAGTACTTGGTATAATTGCAATGATCTATCATGCACTCTAAGGTTATTTAAATATGAATATCGAATATTGTGGAGCTTGTTAACTCCGGCATTGAGGTGCTCTTGTAGCCCTACACAATTAGTGGTGTTCATCATCCAACAAGAGAGTGTAGAGTATAGCATTTATCTATTTATTCTGTTATGTGATCAATGTTGAGAGTGTCCACTAGTGAAAGTATGATCCCTAGGCCTTGTTTCCAAATACTGCAATCATCGTTTGTTTACTGTTCTACTGCATCTGTACTGCCTGCAATATTCCCACCATCAACCACACGCCAGTTGTAGCAGCAAGCTATTTTCTGGTGCCGTTACTACTACTCATATTCATTCATACCACCTGTATTTCACTATCTCTTCGCCGAACTAGTGCACCTATACATCTGACAAGTGTATTAGGTGTGTTGGGGACACAAGAAACTTCTTGCATTGTGATCGCAGGGTTGCTTGAGAGGGATATCTTTGACCTCTTCCTCCCTGAGTTCGATAAACCTTGGGTGATCCACTTAAGGGAAACTTGGCTGTTCTACAAACTCTGCTCTTGGAGGCCCAACACCGTCTACAGAAAAGGAGTGTGCGTAGACATCAAGCTATTTTCTGGCGCCGTTGCCGGGGAACGAAGGAAAGCTACACCATTTTCTCCCTCGTCAACCACGCGCCAGTCCCGGCCAGCATCAAGGGGCGTTGCCATGATTGGATCGGAGGTTGGAGGCGGAGTCGCAGAAGACATCTGAAGAAAAAGAAGTGGCGGTAAACATGGCTTAGTCGGATCCACATCGTCATCCTAAGGATCGTCCCTACCAACTACGGCGAAAGGTTGAAGCTCGAGAACTCACCGTGATGGATTCCGCGGTGGTCAGAGTCGCCGGCGACGAGGATTTCGCGCGGTGGCTCGCCGAAGTTAAGAACTCGATGAACTGTGCGGTGGAGAAGTCGCTCCGGCGAGACTCCGGCGGGTTTTCCGGCAGACTCCGACACGACGGAGGAGGAGCTCGAGGGCGGCGCTTCGCAGAGAGGTGAAAGAGGGGGTGAATGAGAGGTTTAGGGTTGACGGTGGATATTTATAGGCCGCGGGGAGGAGATTCGTGCTCCGCATCCTGTGGTCGGAACGCAAGCGTCACGCCGTTGGATGCGTGACACGTGTCCAAACCCTAAACGGTAAAAATGGCTAAGGATAAGTTACCGCTCAAATCGCGCGAAAATGGCGCCAGAGTTGGCGGAACCATTTGAGTCTTTTAAGATTCCGGGTAATCGCGCGAAGATAAGCAGTTCTCGTTCGCAAGCAGAGGAGTAACCCGGAGACATGTCTTGAATTGTCGATGGATGAAGTCCCGCAGGATGAGAATATTTTCCGACTAAAGGTTGGGAAAGAAGAAAGTGTGAAGTTGGAGTTCTTCAAGTTTCTCCGCGTTACCGATATGCCGGAGACCATAAGGCGCTAGCAAGGCGGAAACAGAAGGCGAAACTCGGAGAACTCTGGGGGCTACAGTTGTGGGTATACTTCATGGGTGTACCATCGACAGTGCCTAGATCCGGTAAGCCCAGGTGGCCCACGGATGGTGATGTGGCATGTGGCCCATCGGGCGGCCCAGTTGCTGTTGATCCTGAAGGATGAAGTCCGGCCCAGGAGAAGGGAGCCGGATCCGACCGACCTCATGAGGAACCCGGATCCACGAAGGCCCATTAGGAACCCGGATCCGGTACGACGTACAGAGGAAGGCGGATCATTGACGTGCACGGCAAGACATTGTACCGTAGTTAGGCAACATGTATCCGGCTAGGACTCTCCATGTAAACCCTAGATCCGTGCGCCTTTATAAGCCGGATCCCGGGAGCCCTAGAGGCACAACCACAACTCATTGTAACATCGCGAAAGCGCCCAGATAATTCCAGACAAGCAGCAGTAGGCCCTGTCATCATGCAGGTGTTCCGAAGCTGGGTAAATCGCGTACCACCATCCCGTGTGCACTCCGCCCTATGGCCCCCACTTCTTCTCCCCCTCATGAGGATCCCTCCTCCGAGGCACCATCGATTAGGCAACGACACAGACCATCTTTCTTATGTACCATGTTCAGAGTGCGAAAATGATCAAAAACGTAAAGAAAAACGAATGGCACACAAGCATATTATTGACAGGATCCATTCTATCGCCTATCCTCGCAATATATGGACTTGCATTTTTTCGAAATGGGGAATGGAACCCCGGCTTCTGCATCATGATGATGCACACGGTTTTTTATTAAAAATATTTACGAGTACAAAGTTTATAACATCTCAGGCATCGCCTAGTGTTGATACAAGAATCAACCAGCGAAAGAAACCAAATGAAACTGGACTACACATCATTGTAGCCATCTATTGTGTTCTAAAGATGAAGCGGCGTATTCTTCTTTTCATACCACATTTCCACGATCCTCTGATGCAAATGAAGATCATCACCGCATGCATGTGTTGGCATAACTTCATTCGCGATAGCGCATCTTTTACCAGTGGACACACTTCCTCTGCTGCTGATGGCGCCATAGCTCAACTACGCAAGGACATTGCCGAGAGTTTAGTTGCATGAGAAGTTTTTGTATTGTAGTTGTGAATACACTATGACATTTGTTCTATTTTGGATTGTACTAAATTATACCATGACACCATATTCTAATTATTATTAGACTTTCCTTAATTTTCTTGATTCATTTATAGGTGCTTTTCACTAAAAACGACCATATCTATGGTACTATAAGTTATTTTGAAGACATCTAATTTAGCGAAAATTCAATTCGGCTCTTGGGTGCATATGCTCACTATACCAAAAAATTATATTTCGAGTTGTCGAAAAATTTTGACAAAAAATTCTACATGTACATCTCCATAATATATGTGCATTCGTCAAGTTTCACGAAAAATCAATATTTTTTATGGTCTATGTAAAAAAAGAAAATTTATCGTGTAAAAAGCATTATTTTTAGGACTGAATTTTCTCTTTTTTACACACGTCACATGGAGAGTCCATTTTTTATGAAACAACTTTGTGAGCGCGTAGCACGTGAAGATGTACGTGCAAATTTTTCGTTTCAATTTTTGAAATTCAAAATATGTGTAAGATGAAATTCAAAATAGAGGAAGCATATGCTCCCATGTTCCAAAACACCACTCCCCTAATTTAGGGACATTATAGACATTTCACAACTTAACACCTCAAATAAGCCAAATTCATAGAAGCCCAAAATAATAGGAGGAATTTGCTTCTAGGAGCTTCTTCCCACCACTTCCTATAAACTGGCTTCTACATAAGCAGGAACCCAAAAGAAGTCACACCGTTTGTTTGGTGCATGTCCTTATAAGTTCCTCCCTGAAAGCCCCGTCCGTTGTTAACTGTCGTCACTGCAGGTCACAAGTCTCAAAAGTTTTAAATAGCCGGCTATACCCCGGATAGCCTTTTGGGAGACCCGCTGATGCGGTTGGGCCATTTATAGGCCAAATGAGAAGAAAAAAACCCCGTTAATAGCCGGCTATAGCCACATTTAGCCCTAATTAGTCTCAAGTTTAGCCGCTAAATCTCATGTATTGAAAATTTTCTTTTTTATTTCTTGTTTTCTAAAATTTGCGTTCAATATAATTAGATAAAACTTGTGAGTTGAGTAATTCAATACTTGTTTGCTTTAAATAGTTTTTTTAGTAAAATATGACTGAAATATCTAAAAATATTGAAAACCACTTAATAGAATAGCCCGTTATAGCCTGGCTATAGACTTAAATAATATCACGGCTAAATAATATAGCTGGCTATTTTAAACTATGCAAGCCACACACACGGTGCAAGAATCCCTATCTATCAGCACCCGTGGATGTGGCGTAGCGTCACCGACGGCCGGTGCCCTGCGACTGCGAGCCTCCTAACACACATGCACGTGTTTATCTTAACACGTGTGTGTTTGTTGCCTCGATAGCGACCTTGTTATCCAGGAAAACAAACCACAGCGAGTCGAATCCAGCGTGTGTCTACGTGGCGGAGAAAGTGCGATTCCATGGATCATCTTCTGGACCAGAGGGTGGATACGGTCATCTCACGGCAAGGTTAGCTGGCGGCAGGACCGCAGGACCGGCCTCCATCCCGGCCGCCGTGGATCCCCTCGCGACCACCTGCCGATTACTTGGCGATTATCCCACAGTCAAGCATAGTGCGCGTGTGATAAGATACCAAGTGCCATGTAGGAACAACCAGCAAGCCGATCAGATAAGGTTTATATGCTTGTGCCCGATGTCGTGTACGTTCAGGATTGCAGTTGTGCCAAAGATTCAAAGTTTCCTCGCATAAGAAAAGAAGAAAATTGAAAGCATGATGATTCAAAGCTTGGAAATCAACAACTTGGACTAGCTAGCGGATCTAAGATTTTTATCAAACCCAGGTATCTAAGAGCATCTCCACCGGCGAAGGCAGCGAAGGCGCCGACGAAAATGCGCTCGCATCGGCGTGCCCAAACGCCGCCGGCGATTTTTGGAGCTCAATAGAAGCGCCAGCAACCCCATGTCGGCCCCTTCGCCAAGGGCGCGCCGGCGCCTCGCGATGCTGAAAATTTTGAGCGTGGGAGCCGCCTGTCAGCCACACAACAACAAAATATACATATTCTCCCCCAAAACCCCGTCCCCTCCGCCGCTCATTTCTCCCGCCAGCCGCTCAATCTCCCATCCAGCCTCGAACCCGAAAAAACCTCGCCGCCGCGCCATGCCATTGAAGAGAAGGGCTCCGGCAAAGGCAGCGAAGGCGCCGACGAAGGCGCCGCCGAAGACGCGTACCGTCGCGCTGAAGGAGAAGCCGGCGACCATGTCGCAGGAGGACTGGGAGACGGAGATGGAACGTCGAGCCTTCGTCACGGCCGACCGCAGGAGGCGCCGCATCGCCGCCCTCGACGGAGCCAAAGCGGTGGCCTCTGCGGAAGCGTGCCTGAACTTGGGCGGCTACCTGAACAACATCTCGAGCTCCCCATCGTCGCCGGATTACTATGCGGGGTACACCGCGGACGCGCCGCCGATCTCGCAGATGCGACTGTTGCAGATGGACGGCCGCGCCCGCTACTCCCCCGATATGACATGACCATCGACAATAACGCCCGTTCTCGCCGGATTCAACGGCTCGAGATAGCGGCGCCTTCCGCTTCCCCGACCTGAATGATTGTCCCGACCGCGCCGCACCCAGTGCCACGTGACGGACGCACCGGCCTTCCCGCGACCTCTTCCTGACGACAGGCGCACCTAGCAGGTGTTCGGCAGCGGGTCTGGCGTGTCCATGGGCCAGGACGAGGTGCGTTTCCTTTCTTTCTATGTGTTGTGTGCATCGTAGACACCGATAGTGACTCAAAGATTGTAACTTTATGCGTAGATTGCCGGCTAGGAGGAGATCCTGAACAACATCATACGCGGCCGTGCCTACGAACCCCCGGTCGACGATGACGAAGAAGAGGCCGAGGAGGACGAAGGTGAGGAGGAAGTCCAGGAGGAGCTGATCGACGCCGAGACCGGCGCGAGCGTGAGGAGGACGCGCAGGCGTTCCGCCGGCACTCGTGGTCCGAGGTGGAGGTCCTTGGAGGATGAATGCCTCATCGAGGCGTGGAAGCAAGTGAGCTTTTTCCCCATCACTGGCGCAAACCAAACCGGGGGCAAGTATTACAAGCGCATCCTCGATTGTTTCAATGAGAAGAAGAACTATGGTGATTACGCCGGGAAAGTGTCATTTGCTCCCGAGCACCAGTGCTCTCGCCGTTAAAAAACATTTAAAATCATGGTTTAAAAGTTTCAAAAAATATGAAATTAATTCGGCACATAGTTAGTGTTGTATCCCACAAGCACGTAAAATCGTGACTCTAAATTTGTTGTATTATGGGCTACACAAAAATGACAAATCTGATAAAATTTTGGGATTTCAAACATACTTCTACAGATCTACATTTTTGTTATTTTTGTACAGCTTAGGATACAAAATATTTGAAAGTGATATTTTACACGTTTGTGGGATAATTCATGAGCTACATTCGAATGTTTTTTTCAATTTTTTTTGAAACTCACAAATATGATTTTGAATTTTTTAAACTAACCAGGAGCACTGGAGCTCGGGAGCAAGAAATCTTCATCCGATTACGCCACCATAGAGATGAACCGGAACGAGGGCGCCCTCTCTCACCGTTGGAACTTGGTCAAGGGGTCGTGTAGCAAGTTCCACGGCTACTTTGAGAAGATCAAGGCACGGAAGGAGAGCGGCACGACGATGGTGGATTGGGTATGATCTACGCCTATCTTATTTGCATATGAATTGGTGACCAATGTTGTTGCATATGAATTGATGATCCAACTTGTTGCATATGAATTGATGATCTTCAATGTTTTTCATTGTTTTGCATCATATATTGTTAGATGCTCAAAGCCCTCGAAATGTACAAGAACCAACACGAGGACAAAGACTTTTCGTTTATGCATTGCTACAACAAGCTCCAAGTTTGCAAGAAATGGGGCGACCTCCTCCACAGTCTCTTGAAGGACGGGGAAGATGGGCCGGTCGATCCAGCCGGCGCCCCCACCGGGCGCCCTATTGGAAACAAGAAGGCCAAGGCCGACAGGAATGCGGCGCCGGTATTGGCAGCCATGGACGCCTCCATCGAGAAGATGATCACCTCGTTCTCGGTGGAGAACAAGGAAGCTGCCGATAGAGCCGCCGTCGTGTGGAAGGCCATCCTCGACAAGCAAGACGCCAAGATCGAGTTGGAGAGGGAGAGGGTGGAGGCGGCGAAGATGGAAGCTCACGCCGCTGCCATGAAGGCCAACAACGAAGCGACACAGCTAGCTATCGTTGACCAAAATGTCTCAAGAATCGAAAATCTTGATGGCCGACATGGAGAAGATGGATCCCTTGGTGCGGGCGTGGCACGAGATGTACCGCGAGCGCATCGACCAAGAGGTGATGGCGGCGCGAGCTGCGTCGACGTCTCCCCCGGCACCATCCATGTCTACCCCGGCACCGTCCGCGTTCATGTATCCCCCGGCACCGTCCGCGTTCATGTCTACCCCGGCACCGTCCGCGTTCATGTCTACCCCGGCACCGTTCGCGTTCATGTCTCCGCCGGCAACGTCGACGTTCATGCCTCCCCCCGTGACCGTGGATCCTGTTGCACCGACGGAGCTGCCGCCGGTCGCCGATGAGTAAGCCGTCAAGGTTGCGCCGCCCATGACCTCCTTCGTGTGATCATGCGATCATCTGGCTTCGAAAGCCCTTTTTTTTTTGCCGGAAACGACGATCTGGTGGCCGTCTGTTGGCCCAAATTTCTTACTCCAAAACCTATTCGTATTTGGTGGCCGTGTGTTGCCCCAACTTTATATCGTAGACTTATTCGAATTTCTATGGTTGTGTTTGAGATTTCAAATTCAAATTATCTATTGAGGCTGCTTGTTTGGGAGCGCCGGTGTGGGAGCAACTCCCCCAAATGGAGGATGATGTGCCGGTGTCCCTCAAACGGAGGTGCCGGCGCCCCTACCGGTGCCTATTTGGGACGCGCCGGTGGAGATGCTCTAAGTCCCGTGAGACTTTTTTTAAAAATTTCATTAAAATAAGCTCTTGCCGGTGGCCGGAAGCCCTGGAACACGTCCACAATTAGGTACGGTTGGATCCGGCCACTGCTTTGGATTGTCTATACAAAATTAGGTTAATTGGATAGACGCCTGTAATTTTCCGGCTATTTAAGAGAAGTCACGGCAACTCTCAACTGATGAATACTTTCCATTTGCAGCTACCCAGCAAACGAATTTGTCCTCAGCTGTGTTGAAGGCGGCTGGTTCTGCACTTCTATCTATTATAACCTATATAAAAGCTAATCAGTTTACTGCACCGTGAATGATTCTAGCACTGTAGATGGCATATTTATCCTCTCTTTCCTCCAAGAGTTGTGCGACACGTTGCCTCTTTTTTTTTTCCTTCGTTGATTCACTGGTTAGTTATTTTTAGTTCTTTTTTTTTTAGCTCCATAGGCAACCGGTTACCGGTTTGTAGCCTTCTTTCACGCATATTTACATTGTAGCTCCCGGTGATTGCGTTTCTGGATGTCTTGGTCAAAGCGGTGCTAACGGACCCACATCCACCGCTTGGATTGCTAACAGAGGCAAACAGCCCAAAACTCCACGTCTCTGTTTCCTCTCTTCATCCGCATCGTGGGTCGCCCGCTCCAATCCTTCTTCCTCACAAAATTGTTGCTGCGGCACAAAGGTGGTGGGCAGGGCCATGGTGCCGGCGAGCATGGGCTGCAGCTTTCTGAGGTAGTTGGCGGAGGATTCCTCGCCGCCATCAAAGACGGCGGCGGCGGAGGAAGAGGAGGAGGAAGGTGCGCGAGGTCGGAGAGGCCCGACTCGCTGTCGCTGCTGCCGCGCGAGTCCCCGCTGCCGCCCTCGAGGAAGTCGCTGACGAGGAGTGCCAGGTCGAGCTCGCTGTCGTGGCTGCTGCCGGCGAGGCTCCCGTGCCCCGGGTCCGTGGGGCCACCGCGCGTCCGCAGCCAGAGGTCCCCCACCGGCGAGCCCCCGTTGGCGCCGACCCCGCGCGGCGCGGCCACCCTCGCCGGCGGCGCCCTCCTCCGCGGCGCCACCGCCCCCGGCGGCGAGACGCCGAACTCCTTGGCCACCAGCATCATCCTGGTGCGGCCGCTGGTGTAGCCGGACGAACAGCTCTAGCGTCCACCGCGCGCACCGCACCGGAGAGCGTGGCGAATCGCAGCGGGAGCAGAGGTTGCGGCGAAAGGGAGCGCGAATTGGAGCTTTAATTTGGAGGAGGAGCAGAGGGAATTGGTTTGGGTTTCCTCGCCGCCATCAAAGACGGCGGCGCCGGAACTAGGTGAGGATCCGAAACATCCCATCGTTGCCGTCGTTGGTGGTGGCGATGGAGGGAACGGTTCCTGGCCATGGTTGCGAAGATGGCTGGCATGGATTGCTGCAGCGGCCAACGCACGGTCTCGGCGTTCGGTTTGTGCCCTAGCTGGGTTCACGCCCCTGGTAGGAAAAAGAAATCGAAGGAGGCGGACTCCATAACCGTGGGGGTGAGTGGAGATGCCGTCTCGGCCATCATCCACCAGCGACATCCTGGGACGCAAGCCCCTGCTCACCGTCCACCTCCGCGGCGCCATGGATGGCAAGATGCTGATGGCTGCGGCACCCATCTCTCCTTCCTGACTTGGCTGGCGACATAGAGGACCACCTTGGCGATATCTTCTCCATTCAGAGGAGGCGCAATATGGGAGGAGTCGAGCCTCTCTCCTTCCCGACTTGGCTGGCAACATAGAGGACCACCTTGGCGATATCTTCTCCATTCAGAGGAGGCGCAATATTGGAGGAGTCGAGCCGGCGCGACGTCCTGGATAGCAATATGCTCTGGAAGTGGCGCCCATCTCTCCTTTCTGACTTGGCTGGTGGCATAGAGGAGGACTTTGGCGCCTTCTTCTCCATCCCGAGGAGGCGCAATATGGGAGGAGTCGAGCCGGCGCGACGTCCTGGATAGCAATATGCTCTGGAGGTGGCGCCCATCTCTCCTTTCTGACTTGGCTGGTGCCATAGAGGAGGACTTTGGCGCCGTCTTCTCCATCCCGAGGAGTGTGTATCACAATCAATTTCTATCGAAAAGCACAGGGGAGGGCCCATGGTTGCAGGGGAGTTCTCAGCTGAAAATTTTCTTTTTTGTTTCATGTTGGCTTATTTGGACACAGGATTTCAGGAAGAACTTAGACGAAAATATGGAGGTATACTTCTTCTCTAACTCAGTTTCTTTCCATACTCAATAGATTGTCATTGGTTCACTGATTTTTCCATTGCATAACACCTTCTGTTTTATACAGATAAAATCCAATTTGTTAACAGAGGTGTATGTAATCCCATAATTATCTTAGTTTGCTACATGATCGTCATAATTTGCTACTATGGTGCTATACTTCGGATGTGCTTATTTTTCACTGTATGATGACGAATGTTTCTTTGGAACTACCGGTTTTTCCTTGGATAATCATGAAAAAGGTTTGTCACACATACCCCTATTTCAAACTGCAGGGTTTAGGATATGGCTTGGGAGTCATGACTTCCTATTTTGTTCTAGCGTCAGCGTGATGGCCTCCTAGCATTGTTTGATCATCAGTCCATGCTCACAAACTGTAGGCTACCATGAGCATGATGGTTGCTCCAGCCGTATTTCACTAAGTATTTCCATGCAAACATCAAAAGCAATTGTGGTTTTGCAAGCATGGTCGAGGCTAGCTGTGTTTATTTCCGAGCCGTATTTCACTAAGGATTAGCATGCAAGCATCAAAAGCAATTGTGGTTTTGCAGGCATGGTCAAATGCTAGCTGTGTTTATTTCCGATTCAAATTATGTGTCACCCTTCGGCCTATCTGGAAACCTGCTACGGGCGCATTTTTTTTGTAGGCATAGTACTACGAGTATTTCTGTATCGATGAGCTTCCGTGTGAACCCAAATATTCAAATCTCTGTTAAAGGCATATAGTTTCTGCTTGGTACTATTGATTGTCAATGTATACTTTTTCTGTTAAATCTCAGTTGAAAGGCATATTGTTTCTACTTGATACTTCTGATTAAGGTTGCGTTTCTCTTTATTTTGACAGGCGTTGGTACACATATGTAGTGGATGAGGTGTACAGTAATCTGCCAATCTGCAATTTAATTTACTGGTTAGACCTTTCTTCAAGTAACACTACACAGCCGCGGGGTTTTAAGATGTGTACATCCACAGGGCTTTGGACTTGGACATTAGATGGTTTTGGTGGTGACAGGTATGACTTCATTTTTTTAGGAACTTTTATGTTTGTGGAATTTTATTGGTATTAGAAATTGTTCATATGGAGACAATGCTAGAACTTATGGTTTCCCAAGGTTTCAACCTGCACCCACCAAAAATCATAGCAGCAGATGCAGCCATGGCAGAGTGGCGAGCATCTCCCTTAGTTTCTCATCTACATGCAACTCTGCCTCGATTGTAAACCCAACCTTCCCTATATCATCTCAAATTTCTATACAGAATAGGTAAATATTCCTATCTTAACTCTTTGACAAGTATCTTTCTTTCCGCGTTGGTGGTTCAGATTGAACCTAAAGTTTAGTACACTGTATTTGTTTGGATGTGTTTTTGGGCTTGATTCTTATAGCTGTCATCTTCTCCTTATTGTTTCAGTGCAAGGTCCAAGTTTTACATCATGCAATTATGTAGACCCCAATTTGGCAGATTGGAAGCATCTACAGGTCCGTGGACACGCCCTTGCCTTCCTTTCACCGATAGTGTGAAAATTGTGATGTGTTGTTGCAGCAAGGCAAGATCTGATAAATGATTATAATATATAATATACTCATGGATACAACAGTATATACGAGATCCGTTAAGCCGCTGGATGTCAATTGTTATAATACTTCAATACTCACTATTCGATATGTATGTATGTGTTCATCCTCTGAGTTTAAGATCTGGTGTAGCTTTTTTGACTCCTATAATATAATAAAAGTAAGGATTTATCTTGAGTTCTAATGACCAGGTTTGCTCTGAACTTCGATACCTGCATGCTGCATGCTTCTTTCAAAGTTCCTCTTTTTAAGGTGTTAAGTTATACCAGCTATCCTTTTATACTAAAAAGATTATTTTCTAAAAATGTGTCACTTTATGCATGGGTTACACTTTTGGATGTCAAGAGATCTCAGTACCAAGTTTTTCCCCAGATATATTTAGCGATACTATTCATCCAGGCATACTGTAGTTGCTCCTAATTTTCCCTTATATTAGTACCAAACTGACAAGAATAGCAACAATATTCATCAGTTGATCTGTTCGTTCAACAATACTATGACTTTGATGAAAAATATATCGGTAAAGATATAGGAAACCAACGAGATCATTAGATCAGGTACCATCATTTGCTTTCTTAGTTATTGGAACATAATCTAATGCAACTAGGCCATAATAAATATAAAGAGACATAATAATTAATAACCATGTTTATGTGATGATGTCTAGAAGTTGATATGTTGCTTCAAAAATAATTGAACTAAGGAAAATTACCATCACCATATTTTGTACAGCAATTCGGTGTTATTAGTTATGACCCTCTTAATGATGAAAGAATGAACCTTCTTCCTTGACCATGTATATGTGATCACTCTCCTGAATCTGAAGATTTTGTTCCCGTATACTCTCTCCCTCTCTCTGAGTCAATGATATGAATTGCTTTTGAGTGTTGGTTGCTGAGGTTGCGTTCATGCAAATAAGATATGCACTGTCATTGACAGGTTTTTTCAGTCTCTTTGATGGAGTGATGTTACCTTTTCTCTCATTTATTCACAGTACATCAATTCACGATAAGAAAATTAGTGGAATTAACAAGGAGGGTATTAAATGCAAGGAAAATACTAAATTGCCTGAAGAACCATATAGACAATGTTCTCTCTTTACTTTTTTAGCTAATGCGCTAAAGGGCATCTTCTATAGTTTTGTTCTCTGTATTGTGTGTTGTTGTACATGGCTGTAATAAACAAGTATATCATAAGCCGCCATTTCTATTTCTTACTCTTATGTTGCTTCTTATTGTTCTAGAAAAGCTGCTTTATTGTGATCTGACTCTATGAGATTTGCTCCCCTTTCAACTCTCTGGTTTTATTTACCAAGCAGACTAACAAAGGAAAGTTTGGCTACATTGAACAGTTTGAGATTATGCTCCAGAGTTAAAGTATGCTTTAGAGTGTTCTGGTTCTTTTCCTCTAACTTTTGTTCCTTGATTTACTTAGTGTCCCAAATTTCATTCAAATTAACCTAGGACGGCTGTGCTCCTACCAGAACTAAACAGAAACATAATTCCTATGGTGTCATACACCCACACGACTGCATGTTCCAGCATATATCGCTTGAGAGAAATCACATAGCAAAAGGTAACATACCAGTTGCTATCAGCTTAATCCGCTCTTTGCTCGAGTCGTTGTATCAATCGCTCGGGCAAGGCTCCAAGTTCCAACATCGATATCTCATCCCCATCCTTCACCCGCCATTCATACAGCGTGTGAGCCCTCCTCCATGTGTCATGTTACTGAAGCAGAAGGAACAACACTACGACGAGAGAAGCAGAAAGGGACTAGAAGCACCAACATACAACATTAGATGTGTTATGCCCGCTACAGTTTGCCCCACTGGGCGGAGCTACGAAAAATCTTCTGCTAGGCAACCTAAAGAAAATCACAAAGAATTGTAATTCTCAACCATGTACTTACCTAAATTGCAATTTCTAAACAACAATGGCTTGAATTATTCATGCTGCAAAATTGCTAACAGATAATTTTACGGAAATTGATATTGACACTAAGCCATTTGGAGAATGTGAATTACCTCACTTGTGCGTTGTCCCGTGCGATTTGCAGAGGAATTGAAGCAGCCGCACTGATGCAGGCTTGGACTTGGAGGATGCAGCACATCAACAAAATAGGAGAAGGTAGATAAGAGATGTGGGCTGGGTGGTCGGATTGCCGCTGCTTCTAGCTCCTAGCTCGCATGCGCCTGCTTGGGGAGCGGGGACTTGGCGGAGATGGGCCTGGGCGGTGGCCGCTGGGCGCCTTGCTGGACGAGGTCGCCGCTCGGCGGATCACGTGTCTCCAGCTGCTACCTCCGCCCGTCCGCCGCTGAGTCACCGGTGGCAAGTCGGCGGCTGCCCCACTGGCCTCTGCCCTGAGCTAGCGGAGCGGTCTACCGCCATGGAATCACCCAAGAACGAGCAGCGGAGCATGTGAGCAGGACCAACGAACAATTTCGTTTTTCTTTGCGAAAAAATCAGGAACGAATTGACTGTGGCTTTTTATTTTTTTAGGAGACTCCACTGTGGCTGGGCTGGGTCAGTACATAAGTGGGCTTTATTCTTTAAGCATAGTACCATAGGAATAAAAACTTTTTCCTCTCTTTAGCTGGATGTGCCACGGTCCAGTCTTACCCTCACTATGGTCTTTGATGTCGTTTCCCTCCATGAAAGTTCATCTCAAGACCTACTATGTTCAAACTTCTCAGGCATCATTCTTGAAACGCACCACCATGCAGACCATCAGATGCACACTTCAGAGTAATTAAAACTAATTATGAATGCTAGAAGATTAGCATCACGGGCGCGGCGTGCCGCCGCGCCTATGCTTCCTAGTATGTTGATGATTGCAGAGATGGCCTGTAGGTCTGGCGTACCGCGTATATCTGCTATCCAGGAATTGTTCGTAGCGCTTCAGCCACTGTTTTTTTTTTCTTTGCTTCTCTCGCGGTTACAAACTTCATAGACTTGGCCCAATTTAACTTGGGCTTCTGGCCCTGGTCCATCTCACTGAGTAGAAGTTGGCTTTATCAAAACCCTCAAAAAAAAAGTTGGCTTTATCACTGTCAGCCAACTTATGCCTTTTCCTACCTCGCATTCAGCTTGTAACATGCTTTCCGCTTCAGATGACAAGCAGAAGTACAAACCATGCCATGCTCGCCGCTCGAGAAAGTCGCTCTCTCTCTCTATCCACCTCCATCTCATTCTCAATGCGTCGTTCTGGAATTTTAGGGTTGTGGATTCCTAGCCCTCCGAGGTTTAAGGGCTTGCAGACTTGCTGCCAGGCCACCAGGGAGTGACCTGCTTTTGCATCCTGGGGGAAACGTTCTGCTGTTAATGTATGCAACGACCAAGGAAGGCAGATCCAGTAACAACATATGGTATACGGCAATGGCCGATAGAACAGTCTTGATTAGGATTAGCAGCCCACTTTGATTTAGGATCAATGTCTTCCATGTTGCAAGCTTACGAGCAATCTTTTTGATCAGCACCATCAGGGCAGCCTTGGATAGATATTTGGTTGACAAAGCAAGCCTACATATGTGCAGGGAAAACCAGTGATTTGACACGGGAAGGGTGCCACTACAGCTTGTATCTCATCAGCTGCACACGCTATGGGTGCAATGGCACATTTACTTCGGTTGTACACCAGCCCGGAGGCATCCCCAAATAGCTTGAGCAGCTCTGATGCTACATTTACCTCCCTAACAACTGGCCCGAGGAAGAGTGGAGCATCGGAAACCAGTCAGGACTAGTTTGGTGCTTCCGCCTCTCAGCCATATCCATCTTCAGCTTCTCCGTCTTTCGCTGATCCACTTTCATCGGAAGCTGGGGATTAGTGGGATAATCCGCTTCAAACTTCAAATTCCCACTTATTTCCAATACATATTTGGTGCTAGAGTATGAGCGAGTTTAATTCCCACTTATCCCCACTTTTTCCCAAATTTAAGTGTAATTTTTTCAATCCCCAATACTCTATCCTTACCTAGTGGATTGGAGATGGGGTTTTGTCAGTGATTCACCCAATACTCTAGAGTATTATCCACACTAATTTCCACTAAAACACTAGTACCAAACAAGGCCTCAAGGTGCCGACGGGCCATCGGCATAGGTCATTTTGGCCATCGGAACCTTCGGCATAATATGGCATCGGCACAGGCCCATTTTCCATCGGCATAGCATTAAGCCGTCGACGTAGAATTATCGACCATTTGGCAATTCTAGCTCGAATTTCTTTAAAAAATGAAAAGAAAATTTAAAAGAAAATCAATTTTTTAATCTCTCACATGGATCATTTTAATCTAAATACACTTAGTCTTAGATCAAATTATACTCATGGTCAAACTTCCCAATTGGTCTCCTATCCTTCCGATTGAGCTTCCATGAAAGAAACTAAACCTTATTAATAATACAACCATATCAATTCAACTAACCCTTAGAGCGTGATATGACAACTCTTTATTATTTTGAATCCAAACAATTATTTGAGTAAACAACAATGAATAATTTAAGTAATAATAAATCTTGAAACAATAAAATAAATTTAATTTAAGTTCTAAATTACTATTAGCCCGAAAACTAAAATCAGGAAAAAAAACTACCGCTTTCATTTTGAATTTGACGAATCCAAAAGGTCGTTGAAATCGTATAGGAAATTTCTCGTAGATACATTTTCATATAAAAGCATTTTCATCGGAGATCGTCTGCAATCAGAAAACCCGTTTTACCGATACATGACACAGTTTTGCAAAAAAAAAGTCTAAATTCATTTTTATTAATTTTCCTTAAAACTAGATAACATAATACATGAACGCCTTTTAAATTTTCTATCATTTTATTTTACTTTTTCTAAAACTGAAAATGCGATATCGATTCAAGGGGGGTGCATGAAGGAAAAAAATACTTGTGGCGACGGCTTTGCTATCGACGTAGGCCCTACCCCCTAACATCATTGGCTCGCCATTGGGCCGGAGCCCCTGTGTCAACGGCTTTTTTCTATGCCGATGGTGACTGTCTGCATAAACTTTCCTATGCCGACGGCCTTATTCGCGGCTTGTGCCGATGGCTCTGATAAAAAACCGTCGACACAGGTTCTGACCGTCGACTCCTTAACGTTTTCCTGTAGTGTGTACCTGATTCTCTATTACATTGGTCCGTGGAGGGCAAGAGAAGAACATTTACAACTGGCCAAAAACAAAATCAAGAAAAAAGTTCCCACAACACGAGTCGCAGAAAGGAACGGAGTTGTTTTTATTGTTGGGTCGAAAGAACCATCAATATTTTTCACTTGCTTGTCCCTTTCCTGAACTCACACTTGATAACATTTTGTAGAATATCTATCTTGGAATCTACTCTCATCAGTCAAATAGGTTGCTTTCTTCAGCTACACAAGATGTTATCTCTGGACTCAGCTAACACGCACCATCTTTCTCATGTACCATGTTCAGGGCGCGAAAATTATCACAAAAGAGAAGAAAAAAGAACAGCACACTAACATATTATTGACAAGATCCATGCGTGCCTGGCATACCCGCAATATATGGATTTGCATATCTTGTATGGTATCATAACTGATAACGTGCTGTCTTCGTATTCGACACTTGGGTATCTCCAACTGGGCGTCGTAAACGGATGCTAAGCGCTTGCACCTTGTTCCAGTGGGACGACGCATAGTAACCGCGCCATCTGTGGAGATGCAAAGGTGGCCCAAATATGCGGCAAGTTTGCATCTCTGCGGACGTTGCGCGGTCGCGCTGTGCGTCCGCTCGCTTCTCCCACGGGCCCGCCTAGCACCGACCCTGGCTCGAGTTGGCGCGAATTTAAGCACAACAACTGCTCCGAACAGCAACCACCGGAGTGGCATCCGCGTCGATCGACGCGCGAACCGCCGCGGAAGAGAGACCGCAACCCTCCTGGATATATGTGTCACCACTAATTCCCGCTTAATAAGACCCCTACGTCTGCGCATAAGGATCTCCAGCCGGCCCGCACCATTCATCTCTAAGACTGAGCCATGAGCAACTTATCTTTGCCATCGGACACCGATAGCGAGGGGAAGCCGCCGGGATTGCGCCATTGGTGGGATAGAACTGCCACGCCGTGCAGCTCTAGCTCCCCGTCGACGAACGACCAGGAGGAAGAGGGGGAGGCCGTCACCGCTGACGGCCAGCACGAGGAGGTGGACGCCGTTGTCGACAACAGCCAAGACGAGGAGGAGGAAAAGGAAGAGGATGAAGATGCAAGATGGAGACGGCTGGAGGCGGAGGAGGCGGCCGAGGAGGCGGCTGAGGTGGCCACTACTAGGAAAACCCTTACCGCCGGCACACCAATTTGGCCTTCTGCCGGCGCACCAGAGCCCGCTGGTGCGAACAGGCCGGTGATAACTGGCTATTGCTGGCGCACCTGCCTGTGCGCCGGCGGTAGCTCAGTTATTGCCGGCGCACTGGTCCCTGTTCGCGGGCAATGAGGTGTAGCGCTGGCGCACGTGGTGCTGCACCGGCAGTAGGTGCTATTAGCAGTGGCGCGTCGCTGTGCGCCGTCAGAAGGGGGTGGAGGTGCGCCGGCGGTATAATCCGAAATTTCAAATTTTCCAGCATTTTCCAGCATATTACAATATATATTTATATCATCCAATACAATAGATATTTATACAGCAGTACATGCAATATGAGAAGGTATCAATACACAAATACGCAAGTCTCGTTTCGAAATGTTGATCCATACAAGATATGTGCATATGCAACACCGAACGACGAAGTTTCACAAAGTTAGAAGTCTCGGTACATAGTCGTCACCATTGTCGTCATACACCTCACAATGTAGCTACTAGCCTAAACTACAATCACATAGAACATGACCATGGTCACGATGAGCATTATCACGAAGGCCATGGTCTTCATCTGGTTCCTCCTCATGTCCCTCACCTCTCCTGCTAGATAACGCGCGTATCTTCCTTGTGACAAGGTCATGTGACAAGGCCAATAATAGTTTATTCTTGTCAGAATCCATTGGTGGGGGATTAGCATCAATATGGTCTTTGAACCAGCGCGTGAAAGAGGATTTGTGCTCTCTGAATATTTCTACTTCCGTCATCATCGGCTTGCCACTGTTCTCTATCATGGTTTTGTGCTCTTTCAACCAAGGATCGATCAAGTCAATGTGTTGTAGCGCTACTAAGTTGGCCCTGTCAAAGTCGGAAGTCCGACCAGACATGTGCACGTGCAGTTCCTTCCTTCCATTTTTGTGGCCTACTCCCTCGAACCTGCGGGGGTGCTTGTTTTGAGGCAAACCAACAGGGTCCTCGATGTCTAGATAATTCGTGCAAAAAGAGATGCACTCTTCGGTGAGCCACCCCTGGATGATGCTTCCATCCGGTTTGTGACCTGTTACGAACGTATCCTTTAATGACCCCATTCATTCTTTCAAACGGCACCATGTTGTGTAGGAATGCCGGACCTAGATTGGTGATATCATCCATGATATGGACCAACAGATGGACCATCACGTCAAAGAATGCAGGCGGGAAGTACATCTCAAGCTCACATAGGATCACCACGATCTCTTCCTGGAGCCTTGCGAGTTTCTTCACGCTTATCGACTTCCGAGTTATGACGTCGAAGAAGTTACAGAGCCCAGTCAGCGTTGCACGGACATGGTCATCCATTATACCTCGGATTGCAACAGGAAGAATTTGCATCATCATCACGTGACAGTCATGAGACTTCATGCCGCTAAAGTTTAATTTCTTGGGGTCCATGTATCTGCTTATTAGCCCGGAGTAACCGAAGGGCACTCTGACTCCTAGAAGGCAATTGAAAAATTGATCGACCTCAGCCGGACTAAAAGTGAAGCAAGAGGGGGTAGTAATAGTCTGGCTGCTTAATACTTTTGCGCTTCTGACCGCCGTCCGTCTCCTCCTCCGACTGTCCGTCTTGGGTCGACGGGATCTGAAGCTCTTCCCTGATGCCCAAAACTTTCAGGTCGTGTCTTGCTTTCGGCCCATCTTTGGTCCGGTCCGGCATGTTGAGAAGAGTGCCAAGCAAGCTCTCACACACGTTCTTTGTGATATGCATGACATCAAGGCAGTGAGGTGTATCGAGAATTTTCCAGTACGGCAAGTCCCAAAACACGGACCTCCTTTTTCCATACACCATGAGCGGTGTCGTTGCCTTTTTCTTCTTCTTCTCTCCGGGATTTTGACGAATCTTTCCCGGCGCAGGGCACTCCTTCCAACCTTTCAGTAATGTATCAATCTCTTCGCCGCTCCTCTTACGTGGAGGTCCTCGGGGTTCATCTGTACCATCGAAAAGATCTCCACGCTTTCTCCACAGGTCAGTCTTGTGTAGCCACCTTCGATGCCCCATGTAAACGGTTTTCGAAGAGCCGGGTTCCTTACCAAGCTGCAAAAACGCCGTCTCTTCCATGCACCTGACACATGCCTTGTGTCCATGGCACACCTGGCACGAAATATAACCGTATCCGAGGTAGTCCTGCACCGTCGTGATCAACGCGGCTCTCAAAGGGAAATATTCTTCCGCGACGGTGTCCCATGTATTTACCCCTTCCTCCGCCCACAACGTTTCAAGCTCCTCCTTTAATAGTTCGAGATACATGTTGATATCGTTTCCTGGCTGTGTCGGCCCTTGAATTAGCATACTCATCTGTATGTACTTCCTCTTCATGAACAGCTGATGACCCACCAGTATCGGGGGTGTATCGTAGTACTTTTGATAAATAAGAGTGTCGAACCCAACGAGGAGCGGAAGGTGTTGACAAGCAGTTTCGATGAAGGATGCACTGTAAATGCTCGCAAACAAGTTTTCAGGAGGTTTTGATATAGCAGATAAACAAAATACAAGTAAGTAAAATGCAAGAATAATAATTGCAGCAAGTGGCCCAATCCTTTTTAGAATAATAATAAGTATACATGAAGAATAAAATACAAGTAAGTAAAATGCATTCCCCTAGGCCCATAAAGGTGAAGTATCATATAGTTGACTGCTGCTTGTGACGGTAAAGCACTCGTCCGTTGGGAACCCCAAGAGGAAGGTGTGATGCGTACAGCGGCAAGTTTTCCCTCAGTAAGAAACCAAGGTTTATCGAACCAGTAGGAGCCAAGAAGCACGTTGAAGGTTGATGGCGGCGGAGTGTAGTGCGGCGCAACACCAGGAATTTCGGCGCCAACGTGGAACCTGCACAACACAACCAAAGTACTTTGCCCCAACTTAACAGTGAGGTTGTCAATCTCACCGGCTTGCTGTAACAAAGGATTAGATGTATAGTGTGGATGATGATGTTTGCAGAAAATAGTAGAACAAGTATTGCAGTAGATTGTATTCGATGTAAAGAATGGACCGGGTCCACAGTTCACTAGTGGTGTCTCTCCCATAAGAAATAGCATGTTGGGTGAACAAATTACAGTTGGGAAATTGACAAATAAAGATGGCATGACAATGCACATACATGTTATGATGAGTAGTGTGAGATTTAATTGGGCATTACGACAAAGTACATAGACCGCTATCCAGCATGCATCTATGCCTAAAAAGTCCACCTTCACGTTATCATCCGAACCCCTTCCAGTATTAAGTTGCAAACAACAGGCAATTGCATTAAGTATGGTGCGTAATGTAATCAACAAATACATCCTTAGACATAGCATTGATGTTTTATTCCTAGTGGCAACAAGACATCCACAACCTTAGAACTTTCTGTCACTGTCCCACATTTAATGGAGGCATGAACCCACTATCGAGCATAAATACTCCCTCTTGGAGTTACAAGTAACGACTTGGCCAGAACCTCTACTAATAACGGAGAGCATGCAAGATCATAAACAACACATAGATGATAGATTGATAATCAACATAACATAGCATTCAATATTCATCGGATCCCAACAAATGCAACATGTAGCATTACAAATAGATGATCTTGATCATGTTAGGCAGCTCACAAGATCCGACAATGATAGCACAATGAGGAGAAGATGACCATCTAGCTACTGCTATGGACCCATAGTCCAGGGGTGAACTACTCACACATCACTCTGGAGGCGACCATGGCGGTGAAGAGTCCTCCGGAGGATGATTCCCCTCTCCGGCAGGTGCCGAGGCGATCTCCTGAATCCCCCGAGATGGGATTGGCGGCGGCGTCTCTGGAAGGTTTTCCGTATCGTGGCTCTCGGTACTGGAGTTATTATCGACGAAGGCTTAAATAGGCGGAAGGGTAGGTCAGGGGGCGCCACGAGGGCCCCACACGCTAGGGCTGCGCGGCCCAAGCCTTGGCCGCGCCGCCCTGTTGTGTGGGCGCCTCGTCGCCCCACTTCGTTTCCCTTTCGGTGTCGAGGGTACTCCTCGCCAATGCCCTCCGATAGGGGCTTAGGCTTGATGGAATCCTGTAGGCTGACACGAGACATCGGTTCACAGACAAGCGGGAGAGCGATTTACCTGTGTTCGGGGCCCTCTATGAGGTAAAACCCTTACGTCCGCCTGTCTGTTCTTTGATTATGAAAACAATGGGTTACAATGGGGTGCCGAATAGTTCGGCTGAGATCTAGTCGAGATTGCTGCTAGGGTTACCTAGCTCTAAGCTTTTCCTGACTAAGATTGCTAAGATTGTTCGTGTCCCTCGGCAGCCCCTCTCCTGGCCTTTATATAGGAGGCCAGGTCTCAAGAGGTCTAACCAAATACGACTAGATTTACAGTAGTTTAGATCCAATCTTTCCTTGTTTGTTCGCTTCCTTGTCTTGCCCGTCAAGGAATCTTCTGGTGCGCCGACCTAGTGGCCCATCTAGCCTTCGGGTGTCTTCATGGGCCTCCAGTTGGTCAATACAGGATAGGGCAACGTCAGTTACTTGAAGGGTAGTGCCCACGTCAGCCCCCGAGTGTCTAGCCGAAGATAATTCGGGTAGAGACTAATGCATGTCTTCTTATGATATTCTTCCCCTTCATTGTTCTTATTCATCTTGATTCTGCTCCATCTTCTTTTTATCGGGTGTGCGTCAGCGCTCCCGATGGGAGTAGCCCCCGAGTCTAGGTACGGATGCTTGCAATCCGTGCGTAGATTCAAGTTGTACTACTCGAATACTTTCCTCTGCTGAGTTTTTTCGCAAGTCTTCGTAGGCCATCTGATACATTTTCTTTACGCGAAGGATAATGAATAACGTGCCCAACTTTTGTTGGTTAACTGCCGATGGCAAAACAACGTTACTCTACACAGAATCAAGTCCCCGGGCATGATCCTGGAGTGCAAAAAACTTTTATTGGATGTACATCATGCGCTCCCGATGGGAGTGTCTAGGTGTAATCGCTTGTAACCGAGAGCAGACTCAGTCCTTTTTTCTTCGACTACTCATTCTGTCGAGTCTTCCTTTTATCGGGTGCGCGTCAGCGCTCCCGATGGGAGTAGCCCCCGAGTCCAGGTTCGGTTGCTTGCAATCCGTGCGTGGACTCAAATGCTTCATCCGATGACTTTTTATGTTTCCTTCGAATGCTTCCAATAATAATTTTTTATATGACGTCATAGTTGTGGGCCAATTGACGGGATTTGACTTGACGTGTAACTACTGTGGGCCAACTGATAGGACTTGACCTGACGGGCCCACCCTATTCCTGCGCAGGCAGTTTTTAGGTCTTAACTAGTGCACGCGCGGCGATCGAGGCGTCTCCTCATTTTTCGCGCGACGTGGGAATAATGGGCCGCCGGTTCCACTCCTTCTTCTAGCGCCACGTGTACAGTCAGATCTGCTCCTCTCCCCACGATGCTTTGTGGAGTTATGGCCACGTCTGGGCTCAAATTTTTACGGGATAAATAGGGAGCCTCCTTTCTTTTTACCTTTTACCCCGTTCACTGCTCATCTTCTCCTTCAAGCCTCCTGTTCCTCTGCCTCTCCATCAGAAGCTTCGTTCACCATGGGAAAAAAGAAGAGTGGCAGCACATCGGGGGCGGCCAAAGTTAGCCGCGACTGGAGCGCCTCTGCCATTACCAACCGCGACATCAACAAACTTCGCGGCTTCATCTCCGCATCTGAGGATGACGTTCGTCTCCCAGGTCAGGTTTATCGCCCGAGTCCCCCAAAGGGCTTCACCGTCATGTTCGTTGCTTTTCTGTTCCGTGGCCTCTCCCTTCCGGCGCACGAGTTCCTTCGCTCCCTCCTTTTATTCTATGGGATTCAGCTCTGGCAGCTGACCCCAAATTCCATCCTCCACCTTTCCATTTTTATCACCGTCTGCGAAGCCTTCCTCGGCATTGAGCCTCACTGGGGCCTTTGGAGGAAGATTTTTTATGTGAAGCGTCATAATGATAGCAACAGCCCCCCCGTTGTCAGCGGCGTTGGCTTCGTTGTTAGAAAGGAAGTCGACTACTTCGATTATCCGATGAAGGAATCCGTCCAGGGCTGGCGCAACAAGTGGTTCTACCTTCGGGACCCTGCTGTTCCTGGGCGGCGTTCGAATCTCCCTAATTTTGACGATGTCTTGGTAGCTCATAAGAAGAAGTCTTGGAACAACGCCCTTTCTCCCGAAGAAAAGGCGACAGCCGACGAGCTATTCAAGCAAATTGTCACTTTGAAGAATTCAGGAGGCCTGACGATGTGCGGTACTGAAGTAGTTTCAGTGTTCCTACAACGTCGAGTGCAGCCACTGATGTCTCGCCCTCACCAGCTGTGGCTTTTCACTGGCAAAAACGACAAGTCGAGGGTCAACTCTGCCGACCTGTCGGCAGAGGAGCTCCAGAACGAGGTTCGTCGCCTGACATGCCTCAGCACCAAGGACACTATTGTCTTGACATCGGCGCGCCCTCCTTATGATTTCAAGCATCTTCCGTCCGAGGTAACCTTGTCGTTCTCCGTTTACGGCTATTAGTTCTTCTTTCTTTTTGTGCCTTACATGTTTTCTATCCTTCCGCAGGTCCCCGCTGTCGCCCAATGCTATCCTCCCTCACCCGAGAGTGGTATTAGAGGATGACGACGACGATTCTGAGGGAACCGAGGATGCCCAGCACGCCCTTGAGGACAGCGATGTCCAAGAAGAGGAAGCTACCGAAGATGACGCCTTTCTCAAGAGCAGACGTCGCAAGCAGGTACATGATGATCTTATCACTTCGGCTGAATCAAGTCCCAAAGGAGGAGATAATGATGCCGACGAAGCTTCTTCGCCTCCTCCTGCTAAGAAGGGTTCAACAAGCTTCTTCGTGGACGAAGATGATCTGGACCTGTGAGTGTTTACACTCTTGTTACTTGTACTTCTTGTCACCTCGTATGCTAACCGCGCGCTGTTTTTAAACAGCTCTGCCGATGATGATGACGATGTTCCTCTCACAAAGAGGGCTAAACTAGCTTCTGAGAGAGCAGCATCGGCTAAAGAATCGAACCCTTCTCCTGCCAAGTCAACGCCTCCATCCCGAACGGGTGTAGAGAAGGTCCCAGTGTCGAGAGTTATTCCTTCCGATGATGCTCCCACCCCGCCGGCTGGCCGCGATCACGTAAGTACTTTAATCTGTCAAGCTTTGCTGAATTTCCATCACCTGACTCCTCTTGACTTTTTCCTGGCTGCAGCCAATTTACGCTACAGTCGATGCTGTGGCGGATTTTGCTGAACAATTTACTCGCCTCGAAGCCGAAAACTCCCAACTTCGGAAGGCCGTCAAATCTTCGGCTGATCAGGTGGTCGAAGCCAACAGGCTTGCTGCCGATGCCAAAAGTGAGAATGCCTTGTTGAAGGAAGAAGTAAATCGGCTGAAGCGTCAAATGAAGGATGACCAAGATGCCAGGCGTGCAGCGGCGGCTGCGATTGATGAGAAGGAGGGTGTCCTCCGTGAATCCATCAAGGATTTACTAGGTAAAAATCCTTACGGTGCTCCGCCCCTTTCTTGATGTTTTCTCCATTGATTACTAATACTCTCTTTTTCAGAGGCCGCCAATTTAACTGTCAGCCGACGCCATCAGCTTCGGGAGGATTCTACGGCCGATGCCTTGTCACTTGCTGCTGAGTCAAATGTCCAGATCCTCAGATTACTGCAGAAGTCCAAGGGAGCGCTGTCGAAGTTATACTCGATGATCTTCCCTAAGGCGAAGCTGGACAAGACTCTCGACGAGATGGCAGAAGCTTTCCTTGTCGATCCCTCCGAACCTGTAGAGGTACTGAAACGTCGCAGCCGCTTGATTGGTGCGGTTCTTACTTTCCAGTTGCTTATGGGCCACGGGATGGGATCGGAATTGGAAGAGTTCTCTAAGGCGCTGCCTGTTGATGATGAAAATCATCTAGTCAACCTTGAGCCTTTCAAGAGATCGGCAATAACTTGCGCCAACCGGCTTCTGAAGTTGGTGGATGAAGCACAAGCCGAGCCTGCTCCTGAGTCAGCCCCCGGTTCAACGTCGGCTAATCCTTGAACCGTTATTTGATTTGTTGTACATAATATTTTCGTAACACTTTGGAATTCGGCTCTGTTGCCAAACATCCTTTTGCCTGTATGATGTGCACTCAACGCTCCCGATGGGAGTTTTTATATTAATGCTTGGTCTGAAGTGAGGACGTGCTGCAGATTCCTTCATCTTCTTCCCGTGCCGAGCTCTTTCCGAATTCTTCGGGTAACGATGAATCAGGCCTTGTTCGTCAGTTACGTGACCAGGTGTCTAGTCTAAATAAAGACATTACTTCCCTTCGTGCGATGGCTGCCTTGGTGAAGAAGAAAGGAGAAATAGCGACTGCCATTGAACAATATGCTCTTGATGGTCTTCATGTTGCTACCGAAAGTTTGAACTGTGAGTATTAGCCTGCCTTCTGATTCCAGGTATAGCTTGAATGTTCTAACATCCGTTCCTTTTCCAGTCGTGGCTTCGGATGCGGTTGAAGAGGACAGGAAGATTCATGAAGAGGTTGAGGCGATGACCGACGTTGCGCACCCAACACATGGTTTATGGCTGCATCGTCCGAAGGCCGTCATCATGGCGAAGTTCAAGTACCGGGTGATGAAGGCACATTATTATTTTGATAAATACTATGCCCTTCTTACGATGGTTTGGCACACCTTGTTTCCTCTGGACCAGGCACCCGAAACTTTGTCTGGTTTGTTCACCCGATTCAAGTCTCCAGAAAGGATTCGGCTGCTAGTGCGGAAAGAGCTTCTAGCTGGTGCTGAGCTTGCCTTTGCTTCAATATTGGCATGCCATCCATCTTTGGATTTAAGAGCCGTGGCGAATACTGAAAGGGATTTAGGCCAGTACTATGATGTTGCTAGAGGTCCTGCTCATACCATCGTTTCTCGGATGGAATCATGCCTCGAAAAGGAACTGAAGGCCCACTGGGACCGGGGATCCCGAATATGAATGTAATAGCCTCGTATTTCGTATAAGACTGTTTGCTGTGTACGCTGTACGCTTATGCTAATTTAATTGATATTTTATTGTCGAGTGCGGCTGAGTGATCAGTTCAACCTGCTTACTCGACGACTTCGTTGTACTTTATGCAATGTTATTGCGAAGTCGATATGTAATTTGTGCGAAAGTTCGGCTTCGTCACACGGTGCACCTGTTTGAGCCTTATCTTAATGTAACCATCGACTGCAGCACTCGCGTATTTTTCGAGGCTTGGATTGGTTGTTTTTGTATGTCATTAATCTTAGCTCTCGCTGAGAGTATTTAATTAATGTCATCGTGTAAACACGTTTTTTCTGGGCCAACGCTCCCGATGGGAGTTAGAGCCGATGGAAACGGTTCCGAACGTTTCGTTCGGGTGCCAAAGCCTGAAGCAAGAAAAAGGGTAACAGAAATCTGATTAGATCTTTATTCATAATGCAAAGCAACCTTGTAGGCCGTTGAATGAAAAAAACAACTGTATCCTATGTATAAAACCGTCGCAATTGCGCGATGTTCCATGGATTCTCGACATCTTTTCCTGAGGCTGGATTTTTGACCCGATAGGCTCCTCCTGGTATCACTTCAGTGATGATGTATGGTCCTTCCCATGGGGATTCTAGCTTCAAGGGTCTTTTTTGCTTCAACCGAAGTACCATATCTCCAACACTGAAATGTCGACTGCGTATTCGTTGACTGTGGTAATTTCTCAGTGCTTGCTGGTAGACCGTTATTCTTGCCAAGGCAATATCTCGTGCTTCGTCAAGGAGGTCGACAGCATCTTGTAGCGCGATATTGGAGGAGGACTCTGTGTACGCTGTTACTCGAGGCGCTTCAAATCGGACGTCGGCTGGCAGGACTGCTTCGGCTCCGTACACCAAGAAGAATGGAGTGTATTGAGTCGACCTGTTGGGGGTGGTACGCAAACTCCATAGCACAGATGGTAATTCTTCGACCCAGGCTCCGGCTGCGCCTTTAAGGCGTTTCTTTAAACCATCCCCTATTAAGCCATTGATCCTTTCCACCTGGCCGTTGGTCTGAGGGTGAGAGACTGATGCGAATTTCAATTTGATTCCTCCATCATCGCAAAATTTCCTGAACTCCTCAGAATCAAAGTTGGAGCCGTTGTCTGTGACGATGCTGTGGGGCATACCGAATCGACAAGTTATTCCCTTGAAGAATTGAACCGCCGTTTCAGCCTTTTGGTTTCGCACTGGTACTGCCTCGATCCACTTAGTGAATTTGTCGACTGCAACCAGTAAGTACGTGTGTCCTCCGGGTGACGATCTTGGCAACGGTCCAACTTGATCGAGTCCCCATTGAGCGAACGGCCATGCCAAGGGTATTGTCATTAAATCTGTTGCAGGAGCGTGTGGTTTCGACGAGAAACGTTGGCACGCATCGCACTTCATGACTAGATCCCTAGCATCCGAAGCTGCCGTTGGCCAATAAAACCCTGCCCTAAAGGCTTTTGCCACAAGGGCTCTGCTCCCTGCATGGTGCCCGCAGGTTCCTTCATGTATCTCGCGCAACAGTGCTTTTCCATCGTCAATGGCGATGCACCTTTGGAAGATCCCTGAGATGCTGCGCTTGTAAAGCTCACCATTTATCACTGTGAAGGCCTTTGATCGTCTGACGATTCGCTTAGCTTCCACAGAGTCTTCTGGCAGCTCTTGTTTCGACAGGTACGCTAGGAATGGTTCGGTCCATAGAGGCTCGAGGAGGAGAACTTGTTCGGAAGAAAGGGCTGGAGATTCTTCAGCCGAAGGTTTTTGCAGTGAGCTTTTTTCCAATTCTTCACCCGATGATTTTGCAGACGGCTTTTCTTTAATTGATCTTTGAGCGATCACTTCGTAAAAGACTCCATCTGGGATGGGGAGCATGTGGACCCGATGTTTGCCAAAGTGTCGGCTTCTCCTCTGCCGATGTGCTTAAGCTCGCATCCTTCGAATTTAGCCTCCATGTTCTGATACACCTGCCGATAAGCAACCATATTATCACCGATCGCATCGCACAGGTTCATTGACTGCTGGACCACCAGGTTCGAATCTCCGTAGATCTCTAGGCGCGTAGCGCCACACGCCTTCGCCATTTTCATTCCGTGCAGCAGTGCTTCGTATTCTGCTTCGTTGTTTGTTGGCAGGGAGAAATTCATACGTAGTATATACTTCATTTTATCTCCCTGTGGTGATATCAGCACCACTCCTGCCCCTGCTCCTGTACTCCGTTTTGACCCATCAAAGTACATTACCCATGACCCCGACATGTCGGGTGTTGCTGGTGTCTGTGATTGGATCCAATCTGCCACAAAATCTGGGAGGATTTGGGATTTTACCGCCGTTCGGTTGACGTAAGTTATGTCGTGTGGTGCTAACTCGATGGCCCATTGAGACACTCGACCCGTGGCTTCCGGATTGGTCATTATGCTCTTCAGGGGTGCTTCGCTCACAACTTTGATCGGGTGCTCCGTGAAGTAGTGCCTCAGCTTGCGAGCCGACCTCCATACTGCATATGCCAACTTCTGGTGATGAGGATACCTCTGTCTTGCGGGGGTAAATACTTCACTGAGGTAGTAAACGGGCCTCTGCACACCATGAACTCTCCCTGCTTCTTCTCATTCGACAACCAAAACGCTACTGAAGGCTTGAGCTGTAGCGGCTATGTACATCAGCAATGTCTCCTTTTCGCGCGGAGTTACGAGCACCGGGGAGGTCGATAGGATTTTCTTCAAGTTGTCGAAGGAGTCTTGTGCTTCTTTTGTCCACTCGAACTTTTCCGACTTTTTCATCAAGTTGTAGAAGGGCAAAGCTTTCTCCCCTAGCTTCGCGATGAACCTGCTAAGCGCTGCTAATCGGCCTGCCAACTGCTGCACTTGGTGCAGATTCTTTGGCGGCTCCATGTCGAGAATAGCTTTGATCTTCAAGGGATTAGCCTCGATTCCTCTGGCTGATATGAAGTACCCGAGTACTTGCCCTCCTGGCACTCCGAAGAAACATTTCTTGGGGTTTAGTTTGATTTTCTATCTGTCCAGATTGTCAAAGGTCTCTCGCAAGTCATCGATGAGTGTGGCTGCGTGCTTTGTTTTCACCACGATATCGTCGATGTAGACTTCAATGTTCCTTCCAATCTGCTCCGCGAGGCAGGCTTGCATGCAGCGTTGGTACGTAGCTCCCGCATTTTTCAACCCGAAGGTCATGACGTTGTAACAGAAAATGCCGTGTGGAGTGATGAACGCGGTTAATTCCTGATCCTCCTTCTTCAATTTGATCTGGTTGTACCCGGAGTATGCATCAAGGAAAGAGAGACGATCGCACCCGGCCGTAGAATCGACTATTTGATCTATTCTGGGCAGTGGGAAATGATCTTTCGGGAAGTGTTTGTTAAGGCTAGTGTAATCGATGCACATGCGGAGGGCGGTGGTGTCCTTCTTTGGCACCATGACTGGATTAGCCACCCATTCAGATTCCTTAAGCTCTCGGATGAATCCCGCTTTGCGGAGTCGATTAACTTCTTCACCGATTGCTCTTCTTTTAGGTTCGGAAAATCGCCGCATCGACTGCTGTACTGGTTTGGCCGTCGGGTCAACATTTAGGGCGTGCTCAGCGAGTTCCCTGGGGATACCTGGCATGTCGGATGGCTCCCATGCAAATATCTCCCAGCGCTCACGGAGGAACTCGATGAGCGTGCTTTCCTGCGACAGCTAGGTCAGCCGAGGTGTTGACCGTTTTCTTCGGATCAGTAGGGTGCACCTGCAGCTTCTTGGTTTCCTTTGCAGTATCGAACTCATCGGATCTTGCGTTTCGATTGTCGGCTGGTGGCTGTGTGTGATCTGTAATGGCGTCGATCGCGTTGAGTTCTTCTTTGGCTCCAAACTTTGAAGCAATCTTCTGAAATTCCCTGTCGCAGTTGTCTGACCGAGCGAAACTGCCGTGAACGGTTATTGGGGTCCCGTTGTTGCCTGGCATCTTTAGTTTCAGGTACGCATAATGAGGTACGGCCATGAATTTGGCAAACGCAGGTCTGCCGAGGATGGCGTGGTACTGAGATTCCCAGTCGACTACCTCGAATTCGACCCTCTCTTTCCTGAAGTTACTGGGCGTGCCGAAGACTACGTCCAACGATGTTTTGCCCAGCGAGTAAGCGGGTCGAGTCGGTATGATGCCGTGGAACCCTGTGTCGGATTCTTTTAGCATGTCGACTATTAAACCCACTGCCCTCATCGTGCTAGCGAATAACAGGTTTAGGCCGCTTCCTCCGTCCATAAATACTTTGCCCATATTGTATCCCCCAATCTGTGCTTCCAGGACAAGGGCCGCGTGACCGGGCCTTGGGACGGCCTTCGGGTGGTCCGCTCTGCTGAAGGTGATGCTCTGATCAGACCAATCGATAAAATCTGGCGTATCAACCATGGCAACTTCCCCGTATTTTACTTCTCGGGAGAACTTTTTGATTTCTCTTTTCGAAAAGCTGGTTTTGTGGATCATATTGATTTGTCCACGCAGTGCTGGGAATGCCTCGACTGGTACATATTCATCTTTCTCCATTGGCTCGTATGATTCTGGTACATATGGCTCTGGCTGATGACCATAGGACCTTGCTTTCTCTTCCATTATGCGGACTCTTGACGCAGCTTCGGTTCTAAGGTCGTCGCAGAACTGCCGAATCTCTAGGAAGTGTCGGCAGTTCCTTAACAGATGGCTGGACTTCTCCCGACCATCCTTAGGATCGAAGTAAGAGTGGAGATAACATGGCGCCTCAAGTTGCTCTGTAGCTGAGAGGTGTGGAGAACGGGTGCGTCCTCTGATTGACGACATGTCATAGCATCGAGAGTGGACTACTGTTCTACCCTCCTCTTCACGGTGAGCTCCTCCGTCTCTTTCTGTCCAGCTGCGGCGTCGAGATTTTCCGGATGCTCTCTCGCATGCCTCCGGCGAAGTCTTTAGGGTTGTTGCCGAAGGGACACACCCCGGGGCTCGGAGTGGGATGCGCCGGCCCCGGGAGGCGAAGAAAGCCTCCGGAGTCGACGACGTGGACGCCACCGAAAACAGCTTCCGTGTTGTGGACGACGCCATGGAATTCGGTGAAGCTCTTCGTGGCGCGGCACGAACTCGAAAGATCCGCAGCGGATCGGATCTCTTGACTGCCGGCGTTGGCGACCGAGTAAGAACGCCGCGGACGTAATCGGTGCTGCCGATGACCTGCCTTGTGCCGACAGTTTTCCCACGACGGTGCCAATTGTCGAGGGTACTCTCGCCAATGCCCTCCGATAGGGGCTTAGGGTTGATGGAATCCTGTAGGCTGACACGAGACATCGGTTCACATACAAGCGGGAGAGCGATTTACCCAGGTTCGGGGCCCTCGATGAGGTAAAACCCTTACGTCCTGCCTGTCTGTTCTTTGATTATGAAAACAATGGGTTACAATGGGGTGCCGAATAGTTCGGCTGAGATCTAGTCGAGATTGCTGCTGCTAGGGTTACCTAGCTCTAAGCTTTTCCTGGCTAAGATTGTTCGTGTCCCTCGGCAGCCCTCTCCCCGGCCTTTATATAGGAGGCCAGGTCTCAAGAGGTCTAACCGAATACGACTAGATTTACAGTAGTTTAGATCCAATCTTTCCTTGTTTGTTCGCTTCCTTGTCTTGCCCGTCAAGGAATCTTCTGCGACCTAGTGGCCCATCTAGCCTTCGGGTGTCTTCATGGGCCTCCAGTTGGTCAATACAGGATAGGGCAACGTCAGTTACTTGAAGGGTAGTGCCCACGTCATTCGGTGTTCTGGAAGCTTCGTGGAAAAATAAGCCCCTGGGCGTTGATTTCGTCCAATTCCGAGAATATTTCCTTACTAGGATTTCTGAAACCAAAAACAGCAAAACAGAACTGGCTCTTCGGCATCTTGTTAATAGGTTAGTGCCGGAAAATGCATAAATATGACATAAAGTATGTATAAAACATGTAGGTATTGTCATAAAATAAGCATGGAACATAAGAAATTATCGATACGTTGGAGACGTATCGCATCCCTGCTTAGTTCCTACTCGTCCCGAGTAGGTAAACGATAACAAAGATAATTTCTGAAGTGACATGCCATCATAATCTTGATCAATACTATTGTAAGCACATGTAATGAATGCAGCGATTCGAAGCAATGGTAAAGACAATGGTTAAACAATTGAATCATATAGCAAAGACTTTTCATGAATAGTACTTTCAAGACAAGCATCAATAAACTTTGCATAAGAGTTAACTCATAAAGCAATAAATTCATAGTAAAGGCATTGAAGCAACACAAAGGAAGATTAAGTTTCAGCGGTTGCTTTCAACTTGTAACATGTATATCTCATGTATAGTTGTCAATACAGAGTAATATGATGAATGCAAATATGCAAGTATGTAAGAATCAATGCATAGTTAACACAAGTGTTTGCTTCTTGAGATGGAAGGAAGTGGGTGAACTGACTCAACATAAAAGTAGAAGAATGGCCCTTCGCAGAGGGAAGCATTGATTGCTATATTTGTGCTGGAGCTTTTATTTTGAAAACAAGAAACAATTTTGTCAATGGTAGTAATAAAGCATATGTATTATGTATAAGATATCCTACAAGTTGCAAGCCTCATGCATAGTATACCAATAGTGCCTGCACCTTGTCCTTATTAGCTCGGATTTACATGGATTAGCATTGCAATACATATGTTTTAACCAAGTATCAAAAAGGGGTACCTCTATGCCGCCTGTACAAAGGTCTAAGGAGAAAGCTCGCATTAGATTTCTCGCTTTTGATTATTCTCAACTTAGACATCCATACCGGGACAACATAGACAACAGATAATGGACTCCTCTTTAATGCGTAAGCATTCAATAACAGACAATATTCTCATAAGAGATTGAGGATTGTTGTCCAAAACTGAAACTTCCACCATGGATCATGGCTTTAGTTAGCGGCCCGATGTTCTTCTCTAACAATATGCATGCTCAAACCATTCAACTCATGATAAATCACCCTTACTTCAGACAAGACGAACATGCATAGCAACTCACATGATATTCAACAAAGGGTAGTTGATGGCGTCCCCAAGAACATGGTTATCGCACAACAAGCAACTTAATAAGAAATAAGATACATAAGTACATATTCAATACCACAATAGTTTTTAGGCTATTTTTCACATGAGCTATATATTGCAAAGACAAAGGATAGAAATTTAAAGGTCGCACTCAAGCAATTTACTTTGGAATGGCAGAGAAATACCATGTAGTAGGTAGGTATGGTGGACACAAATGGCATAGTTATTGGCTCAAGGATTTGGATGCACGAGAAGTAATCCCTCTCAATACAAGGCTTAGGCTAGCAAGGTTATTTGAAACAAACACAAGTATGAACCGGTACAGCAAAACTCACATAAAAACATATTGCAAGCATTATAAGACTCTACACCGTCTTCCTTGTTGTTCAAACCCTTACTAGAAAATATCTAGACCTTAGAGAGACCAATCATGCAAACCAAATTTTAGCAAGCTCTATGTATTTCTTCACTAATAGGTGCAAAGTATATGATGCAAGAGCTTAAACACGCTCCTTATGAGCACAACAATTTCCAAGTATCAAATTATTCAAGACATTCTACCAATTACTACATGTAGCATTTCCCGTTTCCAACCATATAACAATTAACGAAGCAGTTTCAACCTTCGCCATGAACATTATGAGTAAAGCTAAGGACATATTTGTCCATATGCAACAGCGGAGCGTGTCTCTCTCCCACACAATGAATGCTAAGATCCAACTTTATTCAAACAAAACAAAACAAAAACATACAGACGCCCCAAGTAAAGCGCAAAAGATGTGATGGAATAAAAATGTAGTTTCACTAGAGGAACCTGATAATGTTGTCGATGAAGAAGGGGATGCCTTGGGCATCTCCAAGCTTAGATGCTTGAGTCTTCTTGAAATATGCATGGATGAACCACCGGGGCATCCCCAAGCTTAGAGCTTTCACTCTCCTTGATCATATTGTATCATCCTCCTCTCTTGATCCTTGAAAACTTCCTCCACACCAAACTCAAAACAACTCATTAGAGGGTTAGTGCATAATCAAAATTAACATGTTCAGAGGTGACATAATCATTCTTAACACTTCTGGATATTGCACGAAGCTACTGAAAGTTAATGGAATAAAGAAATCCATCAAGCATAGCAAAACAGGCAATGCAAAATAAAAGGCAGAATCTGTCAAAACAGAAGAGTCCGTAAAGACGAATTTTTTAGGTGCAACAGACTTGCTCAAATGAAAATGCTCAAATTGACTGAAAGTTGCGTACATATCTGAGGATTACTCACGTAAATTGGCAGATTTTTCTGAGTTACCTACAGAGAACACTGCCCAAATTCGTTACAGCAAGAAATCTGTTTCGCGTAATCCAAATCTAGTATGAACCTTACTATCAAAGACTTTACTTAGCACAACTATGCAACAAAATTAAGATAAGGATAGGTTGCTACATTAGTAACAACTTCCAAGACTCAAATATAAAACAAAAGTGCAGAATTAAAATCATGGGTTGTCTCCCATAAGCGCTTTTCTTTAACGCCTTTCAGCTAGGCGCAGAAAGTGTGTATCAAGTAACATCAAGAGACGAAGCATCAACATCATAATTTGTTCTAATAATAGAATCAAAAGGTAACTTCATTCTCTTTCTAGGGAAGTGTTCCATACCTTTCTTGAGAGGAAATTGATATTTAATATTACCTTCCTTCATATCAATAATAGCACCAACAGTTCGAAGAAAAGGTCTTCCCAATATAATGGGACAAGATGCATTGCATTCGATATCCAAGACAACAAAATCAACGGGGACAAGGTTATTGTTAACCGTAATGCGAACATTATCAACCCTCCCCAAAGGTTTCTTTGTAGAATTATCAGCAAGATTAACATCCAAATAACAATTTTTCAATGGTGGCAAGTCAAGCATATTATAGATTTTCCTAGGCATAACAGAAATACTTGCACCAAGATCACATAAAGCATTACAATAAAAACAATTGACCTTCATCTTAATGATGGGATCCCAACCATCCTCTAACTTCCTAGGAATAAAAGTTTCGCGATTTAATTTCTCTTCTCTAGCGTTTATGAGAGCATTTGTAATATGTTTCGTAAAGGCCAAATTTATAGCACTAGCATTAGGACTTTTAGCAAGTTTTTGTAAGAAATTTATAACTTCAGAGATGTGACAATCATCAAAATCTAAACCATTATGATTTAAAGCAATGGGATCATTATCCCCAATATTGAAAAAAAATTCAGCAGTTTTATCACAGGCAGTTTCAGCAGTTTTAGCAGTTTCAGGCAGTTTTGCACACTTTGCATTAGAAGTGGAAACATTGCCAACACCAATTATTTTACCATTGATAGTAGGAGGTGTAGCAACATGTGAAGCATTAGCATTGCTAGTGGTGGTAATAGTCCAAACTTTAGCTATATTGTTATCTTTAGCATTTTCTTCTTTTTCCCACCTAGCACGCAATTCGGCCATCAATCTAATATTCTCATTAATTCTAACTTGGATGGAGTTTGCTGTAGCAAATGACTTAATATCTTTATTTTCATTAGGCATAACTTTCGATTTCAAAAGATCAACATCAGCAGCAAGACTATCAACTTTAGAAGCAAGTATATCAATTTTACCAAGCTTTTCTTCAACAGATTTGTTAAAAGCAGTTTGTGTACTAATAAATTCTTCAAGCATGGCTTCAAGACCAGGGGGTGTATTCCTATTATTTTTGTAAGAATTCCCATAAGAATTACCATACCCGTTATCATTATTATAAGGATATGGCCTATAGTTATTACTAGAATTGTTCCGATAAGCATTGTTGTTGAAATTATTATTTTTAATGTAGTTCACATCAACATGTTCTTCTTGGGCAACCAATGAAGCTAACGGAACATTATTAGGATCAACATTTGTCCTACCATTCACAAGCATAGACATAATAGCATCAATCTTATCACTCAAGTAAGAGGTTTCTTCGACAGAATTTACCTTCTTACCTTGTGGAGCTCTTTCCGTGTGCCATTCAGAGTAATTAATCATCATATTATCAAGAAGCTTTGTTGCGGCGCCTAGAGTGATGGACATAAAAGTACCTCCAGTAGCTAAATCCAATAGGTTCTGTGAAGAAAAATTCAGTCCTGCATAAAAGGTTTGGATGATCATCCAAGTAGTCAGTCCATGGGTTGGGCAATTTTTAACCAAAGATTTCATTCTTTCCCATGCTTGGGCAACATGCTCATTATCCAATTGCTTAAAATTCATTATACTACTTCTCAAAGATATAATTTTAGCAGGAGGATAATATCTACCAATGAAAGCATCCTTACATTTAGTCCATGAATCAATACTATTCTTAGGCAAAGATAGCAACCAATCTTTAGCTCTTCCTCTTAATGAGAAAGGAAACAATTTTAATTTTATAATGTCACCATCTACATCCTTATACTTTTGCATTTCACATAGTTCAACAAAATTATTAAGATGGGCATCAGCATCATCAGAACTAACACCAGAAAATTGCTCTCTCATAACAAGATTTAGTAAAGCAGGTTTAACTTCAAAGAATTCTGATGTAGTAGCAGGTGGAGTAATAGGTGTGTATAAGAAATCATTATTATTTGTGTTTGTGAAGTCACACAACTTAGTATTTTCAGGAGTACCCATTTTAGCAATAGTAAATAAAGCAAACTAGATAAAGTAAATGCAAGTAACTAATTTTTTGTGTTTTTTAATATGGAGAACGCAAACAAGATAACAATTAAAGTAAAGCTAGCAACTAATTTTTTTGTATTTTGATATAGTGCAGCAAACAAAAAAAATTAAATAAAATAAAGCAAGACAAAAACAAAGTAAAGAGATTGGAAGTGGAGACTCCCCTTGCAGCGTGTCTTGATCTCCCCGGCAACGGCGCCAGAAAAAGTTTTGCTGCTTGTGACGGTAAAGCACTCGTCCGTTGGGAACCCCAAGAGGAAGGTGTGATGCGTACAGCGGCAAGTTTTCCCTCAGTAAGAAACCAAGATTTATCGAACCAGTAGGAGCCAAGAAGCACGTTGAAGGTTGATGGCGGCGGAGTGTAGTGCGGCGCAACACCAGGGATTCCGGCGCCAACGTGGAACCTGCACAACACAACCAAAGTACTTTTCCCCAACTTAACAGTGAGGTTGTCAATCTCACCGGCTTGCTATAACAAAGGATTAGATGTATAGTGTGGATGATGATGTTTGCAGAAAACAGTAGAACAAGTATTGCAGTAGATTGTATTCGATGTAAAGAATGGACCGGGGTCCACAGTTCACTAGTGGTGTCTCTCCCGTAAGAAATAGCATGTTGGGTGAACAAATTACAGTTGGGAAATTGAAAAATAAAGATGGCATGACAATGCACATACATGTTATGATGAGTAGTGTGAGATTTAATTGGGCATTACGACAAAGTACATAGACCGCTATCCAGCATGCATCTATGCCTAAAAAGTCCACCTTCAGGTTATCATCCGAACCCCTTCCAGTATTAAGTTGCAAACAACAGACAATTGCATTAAGTATGGTGCGTAATGTAATCAACAAATACATCCTTAGACATAGCATTGATGTTTTATCCCTAGTGGCAACAGCACATCCACAACCTTAGAACTTTCTGTCACTGTCCCAAATTTAATGGAGGCATGAACCCACTATCGAGCATAAATACTCCCTCTTGGAGTTACAAGTAACGACTTGGCCAGAGCCTCTACTAATAACGGAGAGCATGAAAGACCATAAACAACACATAGATGACCATCTAGCTACTGCTATGGACCCATAGTCCAGGGGTGAACTACTCACACATCACTCCGGAGGCGACCATGGCGGTGAAGAGTCCTCCGGGAGATGATTCCCCTCTCCGGCAGGGTGCCGGAGACGATCTCCTGAATCCCCGAGATGGGATTGGCGGCGGCGGCGTCTCTGGAAGGTTTTCCGTATCGTGGCTCTCGGTACTGGAGTTATTATCGACGAAGGCTTAAATAGGCGGAAGGGTAGGTCAGGAGGCACCACAAGGGCCCCACACGCTAGGGTCGCGCGGCCCAAGCCTTGGCCGCGCCGCCCTATTGTGTGGGCGCCTCGTCGCCCCACTTCGTTTCCCTTTTGGTGTTCTGGAAGCTTAATGGAAAAACAAGCCCCTGGGCGTTGATTTCGTCCAATTTCGAGAATATTTCCTTACTAGGATTTCTGAAACCAAAAACAGCAGAAAACAAATCGGCTCTTCGGCATCTTGTTAATAGGTTAGTGCCGGAAAATGCATAAATATGACATAAAGTATGTATAAAACATGTAGGTATTGTCATAAAACAAGCATGGAACATAAGAAATTATCGATACGTTGGAGACGTATCATCGACGTTCACATGACACCACTAGAAGAATAACACCACAACTTAAATATCAAACCATTAAATATTACTCAACATAGTTCACTACTAGCATTTAGACTTCACCCATGTCCTCAAGAACTAAACGAACTACTCACAAGACATCATATGGAACATGATCAGAGGTGATATGATGATGGATAACAATCTGAACATAAACCTTGATTCAACGGTTTCACTCAATAGCATCAATAACAAGGAGTAATCAACACCGGAGAGTTTCCCCTATGTAATACTCAAGATTCAACCCTAGATGTTACAGCGGAGACGAGGTGCAGCGGTGGAGATGACGGTGATGGTGGTGGAGATGATGATGATGATCCCAATGAAGTCCAGCTCGATGACGGTGACGATGGCGACGATTTCCCCCCTCCGGGAGGGAATGTCCCCGGCAGATTTCTGCCGGAGAGCTCTTTTCTCTCTGGTGTTTTCCGCCTCGAGGAGGCGGCGATGACTATCCTCGATGTTCCTCCGCACCTTAGGGTTTCTGGAAGATGAAGTACGCGAAAGGGCGATGGCCGAGGGGTCGTGGGCCCCTCCCCACGTGGCGGCGCGCCGGCATAGGTGGCCGCGCCGGCCCATGGGAGGGCCCATGGCGGCCCTCCTCGGCCTCCCCTTGGCTGGCTCCGTATCTGGAAAAATACGAGCTTCGGTATATTTTCCGTCAATTGTTGATCTTCGAAATATTGTATCCTGACCGTGCTTTTTCCAGCAGAATCCTGACTCGGTGAGTAATTCTCCAATAATCATGAAACATGCAAAATAGGTGAAATAACATAAGTATCATCTCTAAATGTGAAATATATCAATGAATAACAGAAATTATGATATAAAATAGTGATGCAAAATGGACGTATCAACTCCCCCCAAGCTTAGACCTCGCTTGTCCCCAAGCGAAACTGAGCTCAATAAACAAGACCACATGTTTATGGAGTGAAGAGTCGATAAATAAAATACGGACAATAAGCATCACATTTATTAATTCACACAAGACATTCTAGTAAACAACTTCCTCATATAACTCAACTTGAAACAAGTAGAGGGAAATCACAAATAAAGGTGCATAGGAAATCATAATTGGTGATGGCATACTTCATTCTTGGTCAAAGAACAATTAACAGATTGTACTTATCTTTCGAGCAGAGCCTTTATATTAGAGCTTATATGGCAGAACTTACATGCTCAATCATAACAATCTCCTCATAACCATTGATAACCTTCAAAGTTATATTCATTCAGATAAAATTTTGTACCAAACAAGGAAGAATAAAAGACATGATTAAATAGATCACAATATAAATGGTTGGATCACAACAACTCAATTGCTTGCTTGAGATGGAGGGAAATAGGTTTACTGACTCAACATAAAAGTAAAAGATAGGCCCTTCGCAGAGGGAAGCAGGGATTAAATCATGTGCTAGAGCTTTTCAAGTTTTGAAATCATATAGAGAGCATAAAAATAAAGTTTTTAGAGGTGTTTGTTGTTTTTCAACGAATGGTAGTGGGCACTCTAACCCCCTTTTCAACCAGACTTTCAAGAGCGGCTCCCATGAAGGACGTTATCTCTACCAGCAAGGTAGATCGTCCCTCTTCTCTTTTGTTTACACATGTACTTTATTTTTATTTATGGATGACACTCCTCCCAACCTTTGCTTTCACAAGCCATGGCTAACCGAATCCTCGGGTGCCTTCCAACATTTCACATACCAAGGAGGAGTGTCTATTGCAAAATTAAGTTGCTTACTGATAAATCAGGGAAAAACATGTGAAGAGAATTTGATAAGGGGTGGCCCGATCTTCTCAGTAAGCAACGGTGGTGATGATGATCATGGGATGATAGCAGCGGAGGAACACGACGATGTAGTGGATGATAACTTGTATGACGCAACGAGATCTCTCGATTGGTCCCCGTCGCCAATGCAACAGCTCTCAACCCTGCAAGATATTCGCAACTCCACACACTTGCGCACGTAGCCGCCGACCACGAAGCGGTAAGTTGCAACCGTCTAATTCCCAATGGAACAGCAGATCACACAAGACTTTATCAGATCTACACAATATCAAGCAATATGGTGTAGGAAATTCAATAGTTTTGCAGAGCAAACAACTAAGAACTAGGGTTTATCTTAAACGTGGTCTAAAGCAGCTAGGGGGCATCCTGGGCACTTATATAGGCGTCCGGGCGAGTTGGTCAAAAAGATACAAGAATAACCGACCTGAATAGATCGGTCGAGACAGACTCGGACTAGGCCGGTCTGGAATCCGGTTGACCAGGTGGCCGGGCCGGGCTGGCTGTCTGAACCCGGTTGACCGGTGTCTGGGCCGGGCTCAGACCGGGCCAGGGACCGGGAGGCAACCGAAAGTGTCGCAGATGCCCTTCCAGTTGGCCCAAGTACGACGCCGGGGTGAATCCGGCGTGCCGCCCGGTTGAACCGGGCCAGGGACCGGGCGCGCCGGTCCGACCGGCGCCGGCCGGCCGACGACTTCTTCCTCTCGCGCATGCCTCCCGCTCCTCCTCGCGCGTCCATGAGATATCTTCATGTCCAGCTCCATGTCCAGCTTCACGTCCATCTTGACGTCCGTCTTCACGTCCAGCTGCTCCTCTACTCCTCGTGCGATGCTCGTCTCCTCTTGATACCTGATGATTGTAAGAACAAGTCCTTTACCCCATGTGTGGTTTTGGTAATTGATGACAATCCCTATGGACTAACGGTTGCATTGAGAATTGATCTTAGGTCAAGTCCATAGCTATGTGTTGGACTCAAGGTTGTAAGATGGAGAAGACGGAGTACAATGATGAAGATGGTGTCGAAGAGAGACAAAGACCGTGTTGAAGATGAAGAGAGAAGACGGCGTAGAAGATGAAGAGAGAAGACGGGGTAGAAGATGGATGACGACGGTGGCGTGCGTACAAGATGAAAGAAGACGGTGGCATGGACAATCATGAAGAGTATGAAGACGGAGCTTGCCGACTCAAGAAGAACGCGCAAGGACTAGGTTTGTGCTCGATAGGATAGTGAGTCGCATCATCGGAGAGAGCTCAAACCTAGCATGCATTGCATCATGTTTCTTAGTTCTTCTTGGTTCTTATCCATGAGATGAGTTAGAGCTTGTGTTCATTCTCATGACAAGCTCTAGCTCATCGGAAACGGATTCCGGATGCATTGCATGTTGCATGTGCAAGGGTGATGATTTTCCCGATATACCATATTGAGAGGTTACACCTCTATGACCATGAGAAAATCATCACTCACTCTTTTGCATGTTTCTTAGTTCTTCTTGGTTCTTATCCATGAGATGAGTTAGAGCTTGTGTTCATTCTCATGACAAGCTCTAGCTCATCGGAAACGGATTCCGGATGCATTGCATGTTGCATGTGCAAGGGTGATGATTTTCCCGATATACCATATTGAGAGGTTACACCTCTATGACCATGAGAAAATCATCACTCACTCTTTTGCATGTTTTCACCTTGTGTAGTGGTAGCTCTCGTCGTCCTCTTTCCGGCAAAATTGGTTTCACCTCAATCGGAGTTTCCAAGCTCGAGATATTGCCGTTTTCGTATCGCAGTTTAAAGAAAAAAAGGGAAGGGCGGTAGTACCGGTCAGGTACCGGTTTGGTCTCTGCGATACAATGCATCTGGTCCGGTATTGACCCGGTACCAACACGGTAGTACCGCTCGAGCGGTAGTACCGCTTGTGGTACCGCTTTGGGCCGCTTTGGGCCGATTTCTGACCGTTTTCTGCGCAGTTCGCGCGCGAGCGGTAGTACCGCTTCGACAAGCGGTAGTACCGCTTTGGGCGCGGATCTGACCGTTTTTCAGCCCCAACAGCTATATTTCTGGGTCCCCTATATATATCTCTCTTCCACCTCCGACCCAACCAACCCTGCACCTCCACTCTCTCTCCTCCATTGTTGACCTTGGGTTCTTTCTTCCTCCTCTTGATCCCCCCACTATTTGTTGCATATTTTTGGGGGAAAGGAGAGAGGAGATCTAGATCTAGAGCTTCACCAATTGAATCCTCCTCTAAGTGAGAGGATCTTGCTAGATCTAGATCTTGGAGTTTCTTGGTGTTTCTCCTCCTCTTCCTCCTCTTGATCCCCCCACTATTTGTTGCATATTTTTGGGGGAAAGGAGAGAGGAGATCTAGATCTAGAGCTTCACCAATTGAATCCTCCTCTAAGTGAGAGGATCTTGCTAGATCTAGATCTTGGAGTTTCTTGGTGTTTCTCCTCCTTTGTTCTTCCTCCCTTATTCCCCCAATTGCTTCTTCTAGCTTTGTTGGAATTTGGGAGAGAAGAACTTGGGCATCCTAGTGGTGTTCTTAGCCATTGCATTAGGTGCATGGGTTGTGCTCTCTCCGGGGTTCCGATCTCGTAGGGTGTGTGTGTTCTTCCTTAGTGGATCTTGGTGATAGGGTTCCTTAGTGGAGCATTGGAAGAGTTCCTCTTGTGGAGCATTGGAAGGGTTCCTTTGTGGGGCATTGGACGGGTTCCTTCGTGGGGCATTGGTAGCGTTCCTTTGGTGGAGCATTGGAAGGGTTCCTTGTGTGGAGCATTGGATGGGTTCCTATGGTGGAGCATTGGAGATGTGCAGCTATGGAGGCTAGCTTGGTGATGTACTAGCTCCATAGGGTGTTGGGAGCATCCTTGTGTGTGGAGCTCGCCCCAACCTTGTGAAGGAATCACCGCCTCGACCGGTGCCTTAGTGGAAGAGGGAGAGCACCTCCGTGGAGCTCTCTCGAGGAAGAAGGTGAGGCATTCCTTCGTGGTGTGGCCGTCTAGTCTCTTGTGTGAGACTAGCACCTCCTCAACGCAGACGTACTTCCTGTTGTGGAAGGAACTGCGGTAAACAAACCTCGACTCGCCTCCGCGTCCTCCGGTTATCTCGCACCTTACTCTTACTATCTTGTTGATTCCTTTACTTGTTGCACATGTCCTAGTATCATTGTAGGAACATCACCTTTGCCAAAGCTATCACATTTACCTTCCGTTGCGCTAAAATTGGAAAAGGCTAAAACTTGCCACACCGCCTATTCACCCCCCCTCTAGGCGACGTCCTCGAACATTCAATTGGTATCAGAGCTAGGGCTCTCTTATCTTGTTGGGCTTCACCGCCTAGAGAGTATGACGTCGGCTAGAGGATTAGTGCACATTTCTCCCTTTACATTTGATGGCACTAATTATGATGCTTGGAAATTCTACATGCTTGATTATTTTAGGGACATGCACCCACATGTGGAGCAAATTCTTGATATGGGTTTTTCTCCTCCCAAGGATCCACAAAATCCAACTTTTGAGGAGAAGAAAAACTCTTATCTAGATGCTCAAGCTACTAAAGTCCTTTGCCGTGTTGTGAGTCATGTAGTGATTTCCTCCATTGCGCCTTTCCGGAGTGCTCATGAGGTTTGGACAAAGCTTCGAGATACATATGGTGGATCCAAGACCATTGAGGATGATCACGCTCCTTCCACTTCACCAACGTGTGGTAAGACACAAGGTAATGGTATGGTGAGTGGTGATGAACATTGCATTGTTGATGGTGAGCGCTCCCTTGATGATTCTTCATCTCTATCCCATTGCAATGTCTCATCTTTGGACTTTAACACTTGTAGCACTATAAATGATTTACATGCTAGTGTTGATAGTCCTTGCATATCTTCATCCCATGATGATATGCTTCTCTTGTCTTGTTGCCATAATGAAGATACTTTGCTCTCCTCTAGTATTTGTGCTAACAATGTAGAGGAAACCAAAGATACTATGGGCCAAGATAAGATATTGGATGGAGCTTCAAGGAATTCATCTTCTTCATCATTGCACGGTTCCTACACTTGCCTTATGGCTAAGGCTTCTAAGGTATCTCCTTCCTTGGAACCCTATCTATCTAGTGATGATGAGGATGATGATATGGAAGGACTTAATGTTGCTTCCTTAAACAAGTTGGGAGAGTCGGTTTATCATGCTCTTCCTAAGAAAAAACTTGCTCGCTCTAACTTCATGAAAATCTTCAATTTTGCCATTAAGAGCACAAAACTCATTGAGGAAAAGGAAGAGCATGAGCGCGAGTATGGACACGAGATTATAAAACTTGGTAAAGCTCTTAAAGAACAAGAAACCACCAATGAAACTCTTGAAGAGAACTTTGCTCTAAAGATACGTAGGGTAAAGGAATCTCGTGATAGAGCTTTAGAGGTGGCACATGATTTACAAATTAAAAATGATGAGCTAGTAATTGTTCATAGTAAACTCCTTGAGGATTGTGAGCTTCTCACCGAGTCACTTGAGCGATTTGAGGCTCTCAACCAAATAGAGCTTGCTAAGTTGCCTTCTCCTTGTGCTATAATTGATAATGCTTGTGCTACTAACTCTACCTCTTGTGAAGCTTCCATCTTGAAGGAGAATGTTGAGCTAAGGGCTCAACTTGCTTTGCTAACAAGCAATTATGAGAAATTGGAAGAAAGTCATGGAAAGCTTTCTAGCTCCCATGATGATCTTCTAGTCTCTCATGATTTGCTAAAGTTAGCTCATGAGGCTATCATGCCAAAGGTAAAATCTTATGTGCCTCATGTGAGTACTAGCACTACCTCTCAAAATGCTATTTTGCCATGTGCTAGTGCTTTTAGTTCACCCATTCATGCTATTGACTTATCTTGTGGTGAACTACCTTCTATGCCTTGTTCTACAATTCCTTGTACTAGTGCTAGTAAATCACCCACCCATGCAATTGCTATATCTTGTGGTGAATTACATACCTTGCCTTGTTGCTCTAACAATAAAGCTTCCACTTCCTCTAGTACTTGTGTTGTTACTAACCATGTAGGGGAAATCAAAGAGCTCGAGGCCCAAGTCTCTTCTTTTAAGAAGGACTTGGTAAAGGGTCATGATGGGAAGCAATTCCCAAATGACAAGAGTGGACTTGGATTCAACTCCAACAACAAGAACAAGTCCACCTCGCACAAGCGGAAGAAGGGCCAAGGGCATGTGAAGGACCCCGCCAAGATTGTGTGCTTCAAGTGCAAGATTGAAGGGCATCATGTTAGATTGTGCCCCTTGAAGAAGAAGCCACTTGGCGAGAAGAAACAAGGGAAGCGGCCTCAAGATGGAGCTCATGGTCTACCTCAAGTCCAAGCTCAAGGTCTACCTCAACGTGAAGAAGGGCCGCTACCCGAGAAGGATCAAGCCAAGGCTCCCGTTGCGGAGAAATCAAGTGAGAAGAAGGGGAGGAGAAGAAGATGTTACATATGTTGTGAGAAGGGCCACATCTCCTCCTTTTGCACAAGTGGTAACTCATCCAACCCTATCTTGATCGATGGTGCTTACTCTCTACATAAGGATAAGGTTGGCAATGTGTTTGCCAAATATGTTGGCACTCAAAGTGGTTTCGCAAGAAGAACCATTTGGGTTGCCAAGCCTATTGTGACTAACTTCTTAGGACCCAACTTTTTTGGGGACCAACAAGCCAAAACTTGATCAATAGGTACAAGTGGAGAGCATGGAGGCTTGACTAGCTCATGAAGACTTAGGGGATCTTCATCATTTTCACTTCCTCAAGTCAAGTACTATTCCATTCATTCTTTACCCATGCTCCTCCTTGCGGTAACGAGTCCTCAACTCCTTTACATTGAAAGTTACTCGCTCCCCTTTTACATGTGTTGGTTTTGTGCCTTGCATGTGATTGTGTATGTTGTGCTTCCTACTTTCTTATCTTGTTTCTTTTTATGTTGGGTGGCACACCATGTACAATTGTTCTTTGTTGAGCCTATTGCATCTTATTCATATCTTAGTTATTGGCTCATGTGAGAAATTAATGGTCTATCCCATTTTGGGGGAGTGATATGCTCCGTGCATTTCACAATCCTAAAATGTGTGACATGATGAATTAAAATCCTATAATGTCCATTAATTATCTCACTTGGTTCTTATTTGCCTCTTGCACGGAAAATGTCTTTATCACATTATGGGGGAGTATTGTGCCATGTGCATTTTACAATCCTAGAAAATGTGAACATTTGAGGTTGTGTCACATAGAGTTGATATTAGAGATTATCTTGTTCCTATGTGACATGTGTGCTCAAACAAATCCCACTTTACCATTTGCTTTCTTGTTGTGAAGATAATCTTGGACATACTCACAAACTACATATGGATATTTCCTATACACCTCTTGTCTTTTGACAATTGGTAATAAATTGTGTAGTATTGTTCCGGATCATCTCACACTTGGCTCTTGTGCTCAATTGCTTCATTTCTTGCCAAGAATTTGTCCTTGTGGGTTAGACTCCCATTTGTCTTCCTTGCTTCTTTTGGATCTCCTTGTTTCACTTGAACCTTGTTGGTGTTTTGACAAACATGATTGAGCAAATCCCACATTTGTGCATTTTGTATTCAAATGCAAAATTCTAAATGGTGCACTAATTTTGGGGGAGCTCTCCTATGTTTGCTAGAACACTTCCTTGTTTCAAGATTTTGACCTTGGAAGACAAACCTTTTCCTTTTTGGTACTTTTGTGCCATCATGAAAAGTGTTGAGGGTTTGGTTTATTCGAACCTTGCTTTCTTTGGGAGTGGGTTATCTCATTTCTTATATTTGGTTTAGATTCTTAACATGAGATAAGTCCTTGAGCATACTTGTTTGGATATCTTGCTCTATCTCTCTTGTACCTATCTTGTGTGTGCATGTTTCTTTGTGAATAAACGTCTCCATGATGTTGTCCACTTAGAGAAACTTATACACATAAGAGATGGTGCATATCTTTTGATATCCCTCTTTGTTGGAGTCTATTCCTTCATTCTTATTTCACTCTTTAATGACTTCACAAAGAACTTGGCTATGAGTGCTCATTTTATATCATTTGCATCTTCAAGCACTCATAGTTGATTTTGGCACATGCCTTGAGTGGTCTTGTGGGAGTAATGATGCCATGCTTGTGCACCATATTCTTCAATGCAAATTGTTTATCTTGTGCACAAACTTTGGCGAGCTTTCACATAATTACTTAGAGCATAGTGTTGGTTCATTGATTGCTTGCTTCATAGTGTCTCACCTTCATATCCTCTTGCAATCTTTGATCCTCAATATAGTTTGATTTCCTCCGAATATTCGTCATTGAATATGTGCATTTGATTTCACTCACAATTATGAGAAATGCACAACTTATGGAGGAACGCTCACTATATTGGCCTTCCAAACCTTTCGTCCATTTTGGCAATTAATGCCAATGGGGGAGAAGTTTGGAGGGTTTCGATGCCTTGCATGTGTTGCTTTGCATTGTTGAATATTTAGAGGATACTCCGCTAGGCTTTAATTACCGATATATGCAATGAAATTCAAGTTCATTCACACATGCATATATTATGGGGGAGTTTGTTCTAAATATTCAACTTGGGTTGTTCGCTAAATTCCATATCTAAACCCTCTCAAAGTGATTGTCATCAATTACCAAAATGGGGGAGATTGTAAGAACAAGTCCTTTACCCCATGTGTGGTTTTGGTAATTGATGACAATCCCTATGGACTAACGGTTGCATTGAGAATTGATCTTAGGTCAAGTCCATAGCTATGTGTTGGACTCAAGGTTGTAAGATGGAGAAGACGGAGTACAATGATGAAGATGGTGCCGAAGAGAGACAAAGACCGTGTTGAAGATGAAGAGAGAAGATGGCGTAGAAGATGAAGAGAGAAGACGGGGTAGAAGATGGATGACGACGGTGGCGTGCGTACAAGATGAAAGAAGACGGTGGCATGGACAATCATGAAGAGTATGAAGACGAAGCTTGCCGACTCAAGAAGAACGCGCAAGGACTAGGTTTGTGCTCGATAGGATAGTGAGTCGCATCATCGGAGAGAGCTCAAACCTAGCATGCATTGCATCGTGTTTCTTAGTTCTTCTTGGTTCTTATCCATGAGATGAGTTAGAGCTTGTGTTCATTCTCATGACAAGCTCTAGCTCATCGGAAACGGATTCCGGATGCATTGCATGTTGCATGTGCAAGGGTGATGATTTTCCCGATATACCATATTGAGAGGTTACACCTCTATGACCATGAGAAAATCATCACTCACTCTTTTGCATGTTTCTTAGTTCTTCTTGGTTCTTATCCATGAGATGAGTTAGAGCTTGTGTTCATTCTCATGACAAGCTCTAGCTCATCGGAAACGGATTCCGGATGCATTGCATGTTGCATGTGCAAGGGTGATGATTTTCCCGATATACCATATTGAGAGGTTACACCTCTATGACCATGAGAAAATCATCACTCACTCTTTTGCATGTTTTCACCTTGTGTAGTGGTAGCTCTCGTCGTCCTATTTCCGGCAAAATTGGTTTCACCTCAATCGGAAGCTCGAGATATTGCCGTTTTCGTATCGCAGTTTAAAGAAAAAAAGGGAAGGGCGGTAGTACCGGTCAGGTACCGGTTTGGTCTCTGCGAGACAATGCATCTGGTCCGGTATTGACCCATTACCGACCCGGTAGTACCGCTCGAGCGGTAGTACCGCTTGTGGTACCGCTTTGGGCCGCTTTGGGCCGATTTCTGACCGTTTTCTGCGCAGTTCGCGCGCGAGCGGTAGTACCGCTTCGACAAGCGGTAGTACCGCTTTGGGCGCGGATCTGACCATTTTTCAGCCCCAACAGCTATATTTATGAGTCCCCTATATATATCTCTCTTCCACCTCCGACCCAACCAACCCTGCACCTCCACTCTCTCTCCTCCATTGTTGACCTTGGGTTCTTTCTTCCTCCTCTTGATCCCCCCACTATTTGTTGCATATTTTTGGGGGAAAGGAGAGAGGAGATCTAGATCTAGAGCTTCACCAATTGAATCCTCCTCTAAGTGAGAGGATCTTGCTAGATCTAGATCTTGGAGTTTCTTGGTGTTTCTCCTCCTTTGTTCTTCCTCCTCTTGATCCCCCCACTATTTGTTGCATATTTTTGGGGGAAAGGAGAGAGGAGATCTAGATCTAGAGCTTCACCAATTGAATCCTCCTCTAAGTGAGAGGATCTTGCTAGATCTAGATCTTGGAGTTTCTTGGTGTTTCTCCTCCTTTGTTCTTCCTCCCTTATTCCCCCAATTGCTTCTTCTAGCTTTGTTGGAATTTGGGAGAGAAGAACTTGGGCATCCTAGTGGTGTTCTTAGCCATTGCATTAGGTGCATGGGTTGTGCTCTCTCCGGGGTTCCGATCTCGTAGGGTGTGTGTGTTCTTCCTTAGTGGATCTTGGTGATAGGGTTCCTTAGTGGAGCATTGGAAGAGTTCCTCTTGTGGAGCATTGGAAGGGTTCCTTTGTGGGGCATTGGACGGGTTCCTCCGTGGGGCATTGGTAGCGTTCCTTTGGTGGAGCATTGGAAGGGTTCCTTGTGTGGAGCATTGGATGGGTTCCTATGGTGGAGCATTGGAGATGTGCAGCTATGGAGGCTAGCTTGGTGATGTACTAGCTCCATAGGGTGTTGGGAGCATCCTTGTGTGTGTGGAGCTCGCCCCAACCTTGTGAAGGAATCACCGCCTCGACCGGTGCCTTAGTGGAAGAGGGAGAGCACCTCCGTGGAGCTCTCTCGAGGAAGAAGGTGAGGCCTTCCTTCGTGGTGTGGCCTCTAGTCTCTTGTGTGAGACTAGCACCTCCTCAACGCAGACGTACTTCCTGTTGTGGAAGGAACTGCGGTAAACAAACCTCGACTCGCCTCCGCGTCCTCCGGTTATCTCGCACCTTACTCTTACTATCTTGTTGATTCCTTTACTTGTTGCACATGTCCTAGTATCATTGTAGGAACATCACCTTTGCCAAAGCTATCACATTTACCTTCCGTTGCGCTAAAATTGGAAAAGGCTAAAACTTGCCACACTGCCTATTCACCCCCCCTCTAGGCGACGTCCTCGAACATTCAATTGTAAGAGCAAGATTCATATCCCGTGTTTTGTGTGTTTGATAACAACACTCGAACAATTCTAACCGTGCACAAAGTTTGTCATTGATAGGTTTGCAAGATGCACGGTACCCTCGCTGAGCACATTATGATCAGAAGACCGAAGCGTAGCTCTTAGGGTTTCTGGTTTTGCGTGTGTGTCGTGAGGTGACTTGGTAGGAGAGGAAATCTGTTTTAGCCATAGCGGTACTACCGGTACCAGCAGCGGTAGTACCGCTACCTCTACTGGTACCGCCCGTGGTACCGCTCTGAGCATTGCACTAGGTTTTCTCCCACAGAGCACGTTGCGGTACCTTGCGGTACCTGAGCGGTAGTACCGCTTGAGGGCGGTAGTACCGCCCACGGTACCGCGCTAGTACCGTAACGCATTACGGTAGTACCGCTCGGTACCGCTCGGGTACCGCTTGGGATCCAGTAAGGTTTGGACCCCATTGCGGTACCGCAAGCGGTACCGTGAGCGGTAGTACCGCAATGTGTCCACGTGGACAAGTTCAGTGGGGAATTCGACCTCAGAGCGGTAGTACCGCTTCTAGGAGCGGTAGTGCCGCTTAGGCAAAAACAGAGGGCAACGGTTGGATTTGGAGGGACCTATATAAAGGCCCCTTCTTCTCCACCCAGCTCAGCTCTTCTCTCTCTCCTCCATTGTTGCTGAGCTCAAAATTGAGGGGATCTCCTCATCCACCCAACCAATCTTGTTCATATTTTGTGTGGTGGTGGAGGAGACCCCGATCTATCATTCCACAGAGAGAAAGTTCACAAATTCGTGGTAGTCCTTAGTTGTTAGGGTTCCTTAGTGGGAGAGCTTCTTGGTGGAGCACTTGAAGAGCTTCTTGGTGGAGCACTGGAAGAGCTTCTTGGTGGAGCATTGGAGGAGCTTCTTGGTGGAGTATTGGAGGGGTTCCTTTGGTGGAGCATTGGAGATGGGTTCCTATGGTGGAGCATTGGAGATGTGCAGCTATGGAGTCTAGCTTGGTGATGTACTAGCTCCATAGGGTGTTGGGAGCATCCTTGTGTGTGTGGAGCTCGCCCAACCTTGTGAAGGAATCACCGCCTCGACCGGTGCCTTAGTGGAAGAGGGAGAGCACCTCCGTGGAGCTCTCTCGAGGAAGAGGGTGAGGCCTTCCTTCGTGGTGTGGCCGCCTAGTCTCTTGTGTGAGACTAGCACCTCCTCAACGCAGACGTACCTCCTTTAGTGGAGGGAACTGCGGGAAACAAACCTCGGCTCGCCTCGCATCCCCCCGGTTGTCTCGCTCCTCTCTCTTACTATCTTGTTGATTCCTTTACTTGTTGCACATGCTCTAGCTTCATTGTAGGAACACCGCTATAGCAAAGTTATCACCTTTACCTTCCGTTGCGCTAAAACTTGAAAAAGCTTAAAACTTGCCGTAGCGCCATTCACCCCCCCTCTTGTTCGCTACGATCCGTTCAAGTGGTATCAGAGCAAGGTTTTCTTGCTCGGGCTTTACCGCCTAAGAAATGGCCGAACAAGAGGTGGTTGTGAATGGAGCCCTTCCCGTGAGCAATCATCTCCATCATCAAGTGTCGATAATACTCCGGCTACTTTGTATGACCTCAAGAAATTGGAGTCATCCATTGTATCTCAATTGAAGGCCATGATGATGGAGTTGATTACTCCAAAGCCTAACCCCATCATAGATACTAATAGAGGTGTCAATGTCTCCCCATCACAAGTTGACTCTTTTCCTTGTGTTGAGATTGTTGAGAAATCAACAAATTCACATCGGGAAAAGGATCTTGAAGATGTTGACACCACATCAAAGGGGAAGGATGCATCTCCATCAAGTGATTATGATTCATATGCTCAATTGCCTATGCCATGCATTTTACCCCATGGTTCTCCACCTCTACTACTTGATTATAATCAATTTGGTGATTGGAAATTCTTAATGCGTTCCTATATGCGCAGTGCTTCCATCGAGTTGTGGCGTATCATTGAGGAAGGCTATTCACCACGAGACCATATGAACTTGACAAGAAGAGAAGTGGTGGACAACCAACTCAACGCCATCGCTATCAACATGATCCACTTGGCCATTACTCCCAAGGATCGCGCTCATATCCATTCGCTCAAGACCGCCAAGGAAGTTTGGGACAAACTTGACATGCTCTTTCTCAAACATGTGAACAACTCTAAGCGCAAGCTTGAGTTTAGGTTTGCATTGTTTCGTGAACACTTGAAGGAAATCAAGAGACAAAGCTCAAGAGTATTGTGCTACAATTGTGGTGACAAAAGGCATCTTGTTGCGGAATGTATCTTTGAGAGAAGAGATGAACATGATGGAAAGCTCGTTCGCAAGAGCGGGTGTAGACCTCTTCTCAAAGGGCTCCCCAAGTTATTCCCCAACAACGAGGTCTCCAAGATTTCCTCCACCGAGAAGCCTAGAACTAATATGCTTGAAGATGAAGATCACATGGTAGAAAATGAAGGGCTCAAAAAGAAAAAGGAATTGGAGCTCATCTCTCTCACCCAAGCCTATGAGGAAGAAGTGTGCTTGCGCATGACTCTTGAAACTAGTGCTCTTATTCTTGAAGACTACAACAACTCTCTCATCTCCCAACTCAAGGATCAAGATTATGCTCTTGGTTGGTTGGACAAACTCAAGACAAGGAAGAATTATCTTGAAGAAGATCATGAATGGTCAATTGAGGATGTTGCAACCTTTGCCAAGAAGAATGAAGATGAAGGTCCTAACTCATGTTGTGACAAGCTCCTTGACGAAGTATGCTTCTTGAGAAAACACAATGCAAAGCTCTTGGATGTCATCTCAACTCAAGAGGAGGCCTTAGATGAATACTATCGCTTGAGTAAAGAGAAGGTGCAATGTTGTGATCATGAAGAAGAGATTGCCACTCTAAAGAAACACAAGGCCAAGCTAGTTGAAGTCAATGAGAGGCAAAATGAGTCCTTGTTGGAGTGGATCCATTCAAGCAAAGAAAAGGTCACTTGTTGTAACCATGAGGATGAAATTGCTTATCTTAAGAGGAGCAAGGACAAACTCATGGTGATCAAGCTTATGCAAGATGAAGCCATAGAAGAATACAAGCGCTCAAGCAAGGACTACATTTGTCGCAATCATGAGGACGACATTGCCACCTTGGAGAGACACAAACATTCACTCGAGAGAAGGAATTCTCTTCTTGAGGAAGCTCTAATGGACCGAGAAGATGAAGCTAATGACTTGAGATCCGAGATTGAGAGTCTCCAAATCCAAGTCCAATTCTTGGAAGGAGTCATTGAAGCCCACGAGGACGTATGCCATGAAGGAGAAGTGGCAATTTTGCCAAAGAAGATTGAGAGAGAAGGGAGGATCAATGAAGCAAAGGATATGGAGGTAGAGCCCATTGAAAAGTGGGCTCCTATTTCCAACTCTTGATCCATGAAGGGCCTTGCTTTCGGAGGTACTTATTGGGTGGTTCTCTTGAAACCACAAGTCTTATGTCCGGAAGCAAGGAATTTGGTGTTGTCATCAAGTCCTTGTATCCATATTTCTCATGACGACGACACAATCAAGCTTAAAGGTAATGGAGCCTTGACAAAGTGGTGATCAAAGTCCTATCTTGTCAAGACTCCTACATATGTACTCTTTGTTCATTGCACTACACTCTTGGGTCTTTGTACCTACTATTATGAACATGTTGTGGCCCTCTTGTGGAGCTAGTCTCCTCAAGAGGCCACGGTCTAGGACTAATGGAATTTGCTTCTTTGTGTAGAGATTGTGTTTTGTAGGAATTGTGTTGAAATGAAATGCATCATGATGAAGCTTCCCAAACAATTTCGATACAAGTTCTATGACATAATCCTTGCAAGAAGAGGCAACCATGGAATGGAGTTTGCTCTCAAGGTCTTGGTTTTCTTCATTGGCAAAGAAGGAAGCCACCTTTTGCTCCTAGCCATATTTTTACCCCAACCTCATAGGTGTGCCGGAAGTGAGAGACAAATCTAAGAAGACACTCATGCATAATGATGGAGTATGAGTTCATTGAGAGGCTTGTGGTATTGAGTGATGAGACTTCTTGAGATATGATAGTTCTTTGGAAAAGGCGAAGTGCTTCTTGTGAGAAAGGATATGTAATTCCCCCGATTACCATAGGAAGGATGAGTGTTGGCTCTCACCAATCTCAAACGCTACCTTCTATGAGTACCGGGGAAGGACGAAGTTCCATCTATATGGAGCCATCTACACCACAAGGCCAAGTCACCTCCTTTGGACAACCAAGTGATAAGTCATCTCTTCCACAACCTCAAGTTCGGCATCAACATCATGACGTCAAGGCGGGGACTCAAATCTCGATGATGATCAAGGAACCTCACACGAACCTATCCTTTTGATCTTCTCTCGCCGGGATGCTAATGCGTCAAGACTCCATCATAATCCAAGCAAAGCACAAAATATTCTCAAGAGCGAGATGTGATGGGATTCAACGGTATAGCAATCCCAAGGATCTATTCTTCCCAATGTTCCCAACAAGACAATGGACTCACTCTCTATCGGTTATCGTCAAGGTTTGCCTGTCAACCCTTGTGCTTCTCATTTGGACATTATGTCATAAGTGGATACCTATACCACTCTTGTGCCATATGTCTAGATGTAAAGCACGCATGGACATAGGGGGAGTGCGGTTTAAATGATTGAGCTATCCCTCCCCCCATGATGCACAAAGAAACCCAAAGCATGCATTATTCGTCAATCTAGTGACTATGAGCTTCATGTTGAGTAGTAGTCGTGAGTCCTAGGTCTCTACGCGACCTCACACTACCAAACTCTTACACGGTGGCCTCGGCCACCAAACCTTCTCTCCAAGAAGGTGGTGTTCTTTTTGATTTCTCTTTCTTTTTCTCTTCGTGTTTTGTTTGTCGTTTCTTCTCTTCTTTTTGTTCCTTCTCGGGAGATTCACCCAAGCTTGGCTTTTCTAGCTTTGATTCTTGCAAGCTTGGTTGGGTAGTACCTTAACAGTTCCATAATCTAATCCTAAGCCATCATCCACCTCTTGAGCCAATTCCGTCTAAAAGCACAAGTCTACACCAAAATCTGAGCTCTTTTTGAATTTGTGGACGGTACTACCGCTTCTTGGGGCGGTACTACCGCTCTGGGGCAGTTTTCTGACGAAACTGAACATTTGTCCCCAGAACGGTACTACCGCTTCAAGTACTACCGGTACTTTCTAGGAGCGGTACTACCGCTTGCCCCATTTGACAAGAGTACCGGTTGGGGGTCGGGTCATCCCAACCCACCACTTCTTCCTCCTCCAACTCGAGTCAAAGGGCGCCCCAAGTTCAAGAGCTCGAGGAGATCGGCCCCGATCTCCTTTTCCAGCCGCCGTCGGCCCTATCTCCTCCGTGGAGAAGCTTCCCCAACCCCTTCTCCGCCATGTCCTCCGGTATGAACCCTAACTTCTCTCTCTAGGGTGAGTTGATCTCCCTAGATGCATATGCTAGGGTTTGTTGGAGATTTGTGGTGGAGGAGCTCTCTTGGAAGCTATTCATGTGTAAGGATACTAGCTAGCAACAATGTGTGACTCTAGTGTTGATTTGGCCATGGATCAAACTCGATCTGGTTGTGCGAGCTTGAGCGGTAGTACCGCCCATTCCTGGACGGTACTACCGGTCAAAGCGGCACTACCGGATTGAATTGCGGTACTACCGCTCTGTCTAAAGTCACCAATGTTGCTTGTTAGTGTCCTTTTTGATCTCTAATTTCTCTGCTTGTGCACTTATCCCCTATTCCCTCCCAAATCTCTGCTGTTCACAGGTGCACCAAAGACCCGTGGTGGCAAAGTCAAGCCATCCTCTCGTCGTCATCGCGAGGAGGAGCAAGAAGAGATCATGCCGTCTAGGACCACCAAGAGACAGAGAGATGCAGCAGCAGGGGCAAGGGGACCCCAACAGTCTATGCTTGATGTGAAGAAGCGCCAATTCTTGGAGGTGCGGGGAGCCAATCCTTATTTGCTCCCAAGAAATGCTCGCCAATGCCCCAATGCATACTTTCATCACATAAGTCAAGAGAAGATCTACTATGAGGTCTATGGGGCCAAAGAGTTCAAGTGCTGCCCCCAATACTCCATAAGCATGGACAAGCTCCGCTCCGACCTCGACTATTTTGGAGAAGCTTTGGAGATTTGTGAAGAACAAGGTCTCATTCCTATCATGACGTTCTCTCACGATTTCTCCCGGGAGGTGATTTGCCAATTCTATGCCACCGCGGTCTTTCTTGAGGATGAAAATGGCTATCGCTCTTTGAAGTGGATGACCAAGGAGCATGTGATGGAGGCCTCTTGGCAAGACTTTGCTCGATGCCTTGGCTATGAGCTCCCTTTGAATGACGTCAACTACTTCTGCATTCACCTCCAAGACAAGCCCATGGCCAAGGAGAAGATGGCCGACCTCTACATTCGAGGGAGGATGTTGTGTGGCAGCACCAAGGGCCTCCTGCCGGTCTATGACATCATGAACCGCATCTACCGCAGCACCATCAACCCCAAGCATACACACCACGATGAGGTGCACGGATTCCTTGTGAATCTCCTTGTGCGCACACATCAGCTGAGGGGCCGCGGCAAGCAACTGGACATCATGGACTACATGTGGCATGAGATGCGTGACTGTGCCTTCCTCCGCAAGCTTCCCCAATACGCTCCCTATCTCATGAGGCTCATTTGCCTTAAGTGGGATCAAGAAGGCCGTGGAGATCTTCTAGCACAATGCCGCCCCAACGTCACCGTTCACAAGGAGAAGAGTCCTCTTGTCAAGGACCATGACCTCCCGAGATTTGGCAAAGGAGCTCAAAGGGACAAGGACGAGGATGATGCCGACAGCGACGACTCCGACTACGTGCCCAACTCCATCAAGCAAAAGGGCCTCTTCGCCAAGCTCACCGCTCGCCTCAAGAAGTCCTTTTGCTTCAAGAGGGACCTCGAGGACAGGATGTACCAAGCCCATCATGACAACAAGAAGATCCTCCAACGCCAAAAGGCGATGATGAGGCACATGCAACTCCCGGTCTCCGAGGGCTCCGAGGACAACATCACTCCTCCCGGTGAGTGGAAATCCAAGCTCGTTTGGTCTAGCTCCGAGGAGTCCATCCCCGAGCCACCTCATGGCAAAGGACTTGCCGAAGATGAAGAGTATGAGGATGAAGAGGAGGAGGACGTCGAGCTTGAAGGTGATGACATTGAGGGTGATGATGATGAGGAGGATGATGACGAGGAGGATGACGATGACGAGTGATTCCCTTGGGACGCTAGTATGCTCCTTCTCCCTTTTTGGTGTCTCGATGCCAAAGGGGGAGAAGTTGATCTATTAGGACGGGAATTTGCATGGGGATGCCAAGGGCTTGGTGACTTCGTTTTGGTTCTTTCGGCCTTGGCATCAAAACTCTCCACTAGTTATTCGGAACTTATTCGTATGTGTTTGCTACTCTATTCGTGGGTCTCCCGACCCCCCGTTTGTATTAAGACTTAATCGTGCGTAGCTTTATGGTCATTGGTCTCCATTGTTTATTCTTTGTTTGGCCATATCATTCCTATGGAGGCACTTATTTTATGGTGGTGGCACTTATTCTTATGGTGAGTTTGGGTTTTCTCAAGGCAAAGGTATGAAAAGGTTCACCCAAACTCCCCTATATATATATAGTCTTGCCTCTATAGTGTACTTGTGCTACATTATTCTTGTCATATGATCATCTTAGCACTTGTGCTTGGTTTGTGAAATTTAGGGGGAGTTCTCTCTAGGATGTGTGTATTTGTATACAAATGCATATTCTAAATATGCACACATCTAGGGGGAGCTTCGCCTATACTTGCAAACCAAAGTTCCTTATCATAATATCCTATGATCTATTGCAAATTCGTGTGTTGTCATCAAACACCAAAAAGGGGGAGATTGTAAGAGCAAGATTCATATCCCGTGTTTTATGTGTTTGATAACAACACTCGAACAATTCTAACCATGCACAAAGTTTGTCATTGATAGGTTTGCAAGATGCACGGTACCCTCGCTGAGCACATTATGATCAGAAGACCGAAGCGTAGCTCTTAGGGTTTCTGGTTTTGCGTGTGTGTCGTGAGGTGACTTGGTAGGAGAGGAAGAGAGGAAATCTGTTTTAGCCATAGCGGTACTACCGGTACCAGCAGCGGTAGTACCGCTACCTCTACTGGTACCGCCCGTGGTACCGCTCTGAGCATTGCACTAGGTTTTCTCCCACAGAGCACGTTGCGGTACCTTCGCGGTACCTGGAGCGGTAGTACCGCTTGAGGGCGGTAGTACCGCCCACGGTACCGCGCTAGGTACCGTAACGCATTACGGTAGTACCGCTCTGGTACCGCTCGGGTACCGCTTGGGATCCAGTAAGGTTTGGACCCCATTGCGGTACCGCAAGCGGTACCGCGAGCGGTAGTACCGCAATGTGTCCACGTGGACAAGTTCAGTGGGGAATTCGACCTCAGAGCGGTAGTACCGCTTCCAGGAGCGATAGTACCGCTTAGGAAAAAATAGAGGGCAACGGTTGGATTTGGAGGGACCTATATAAAGGCCCCTTCTTCTCCACCCAGCTCAGCTCTTCTCTCTCTCCTCCATTGTTGCTGAGCTCAAAATTGAGGGGATCTCCTCATCCACCCAACCAATCTTGTTCATATTTTGTGTGGTGGTGGAGGAGACCCCGATCTATCATTCCACCGAGAGAAAGTTCACCAATTCGTGGTAGTCCTTAGTGGATCTTGTTGTTAGGGTTCCTTAGTGGGAGAGCTTGGTGGAGCACTTGAAGAGCTTCTTGGTGGAGCACTGGAAGAGCTTCTTGGTGGAGCATTGGAGGAGCTTCTTGGTGGAGTATTGGAGGGGTTCCTTTGGTGGAGCATTGGAGATGGGTTCCTATGGTGGAGCATTGGAGATGTGCAGCTATGGAGTCTAGCTTGGTGATGTACTAGCTCCATAGGGTGTTGGGAGCATCCTTGTGTGTGTGGAGCTCGCCCCAACCTTGTGAAGGAATCACCGCCTCGACCGGTGCCTTAGTGGAAGAGGGAGAGCACCTCCGTGGAGCTCTCTCGAGGAAGAGGGTGAGGCCTTCCTTCGTGGTGTGGCCGCCTAGTCTCTTGTGTGAGACTAGCACCTCCTCAACGCAGACGTACCTCCTTTAGTGGAGGGAACTGCGGGAAACAAACCTCGACTCGCCTCGCATCCCCCCGGTTGTCTCGCTCCTCTCTCTTACTATCTTGTTGATTCCTTTACTTGTTGCACATGCTCTAGCTTCATTGTAGGAACACCGCTATAGCAAAGTTACCACCTTTACCTTCCGTTGCGCTAAAACTTGAAAAATCTTAAAACTTGCCGTAGCGCCATTTGACAAGGGATTAACTTGTCAATGCCTACGGGTTGTAGACTAGGGTTTCGTTGGAAGTAGAGGGCAAGTAGATCTCGAAGGTTTCAGTCGAAAAGTACTCGACGATTATGAAAACTAGGGTTTGAGAGACAATGATTCGATGCTTTCTTTGTCCCTCGACTCCCCTTATATAGGAGGTGGAGCCGAGGGATTCGTGTTGTACAAGTTACAGAGTCCGGGAAGGTTTACAACTCATCCCGCAAGATTACAAACACCACCTCTATTACAATTCTAACTTTCCGTAATATCAACTTGGGCTTCCGAATCTTCATATTCTTCGGGTCGTGGGCCTTCAGAAACCTGGGGTACTATCTTCGGCAGGCCCATTGGGGATGCCTATGTCAGTAGCCCCCGAGATTTGGCTTGAATCGCAGAGTCAGGGAAAATCTCCACCGTTTATTTTTACTCGACAACTTTAAAACTTCTCTATATTTCTTCTTATGAATTTCTATATTGTACAGGGATAATGGCAATTGGGGCTAGTTCATCTCGACGGATCAGGTACTAGTTAACTGCTCTAGTGGCAATCCGCAAAAACTTCAAGATCACGTCCTGGACATGATCTCTGGATACCGGTGTAAACTTCGACAGTGCCGCTTAAGGTCTTACCATTCTGTCGAGTCCCAGTCATATTTATCGGTACCTAACGCGTCCTTTAGGATTTTTCTTCGTATCTGTTGATACGGATAAAAGTAGCAGAGCGACGTCAGAGACGGCGCCACGCCACACAGAATGGATCTGGGGTCTTACCTTCGCAAATTTGCGGCATTCAGAAATTGATCGCAACTTTGGCGTTCTGAGAATATATTGTCGAGTGCTTATTTGGCTGTTGGAATGGCACATTTTATTGAGTCAACGGATGACTTATATTGCTCTCCCGATGGGAGTATATGTAGAGTTATGCATATAACTCGAAATATGCTCACTTTTTTCTTCTTCTTTTCTCCATCTTTCTTCTTCTTCTTTCTTCTTTCTTCTTTTTTTATAATTTCATCGGGCACGCGAACAGCGTTCCCGATGGGAGTAGCCCCCGAGGCTACAGCCAAGGACTTGTGCTTGGGTGTAGGCTCCACGCCTTATGCTGCTATATTTCTTTTCTTTCCCGAAGTTTTCAAATCTCTCGGGTGCGCGAACAGCGCTCCCGATGGGAGTAGCCCCCGAGGCTATGAGCAAATATTTGTATTTGATCATAGGCTCACGCCATTTCTATTTTGTCTTTCTTGATTTTTTCGAAGTAGCCCCCGAGCATTTGATCAAAAACTTGTATTTGATCAAAAGCTCTCCAATATTTTTTCTCTGTCGCCTTTTTTATGAAGCTATTGAGTCAAATTTGTCTCCTGCTGAGTGACATTACTGCTGACGATAGCCACGATTATAAGTCCTGAAATTGCGAGAAGTCCTTTCTCTCTGCCTTGTGGGCCCAAATTACCCATTATCTTGACACGTCGTACAAGTGGGGGACACACGACCTCCGCTTTTCCTGGCGCACGCACTGTAACTTCTCCAGGATTAAATTACTTTTTTACCCCTGTTCCACGTGGTCATCATCTGCCGCACACTTTTTCCATCCAACGGTACGCCGCTTGGCCGCACCTCTATATAAGATCTCCTTCTTCTTCCTCGAGCACCTCCGCTCGCACCGTTCTCCTACTCTCCTCTGCAAAACTCCTTTTGCGCTCCACAACTCCCTGAGCTCATCTTCTCCCAAGCTGCATTCCTGCACCATTGTTGATGCCAACGCGTAGATTGACCAGGCACAGCACGCCAGAATCGACGATGGCGTCCGTGGATCTGGGAAGCGCCGAGTGGGAGAGATCTAAAATCTCCGCTCAAGACATCAACCTCCTGAAGAAACTGGGGATTAGCAAGAATCCCAAAGCGCTGTGCTTCCCCAGTGAAGAAAGCTACCCAACGCCTCCAATGGAGTATCGGGTTAGTTTTGTCGACCACCTCATCCGCGGCCTTTCTGCCCCCATTCACCCTTTCCTTCGAGGATTGCTTTTTTTTACGGTCTGCAACTTCACCATCTCACGCCCAATTCCATCCTCCACATATCCATTTTCATCACCCTCTGTGAGGCCTTCCTTGGCGTCCAGCCCAACTGGGCGCTATGGAAGCGCATTTTCTTTTGTCGCCGCAATGGCTCTCCCAATATCGCCTATAATGTAGGCGGTGTTGTTATCTGCGTTCGCCCCGATGTCGAGTATTTCGACGTCAGATTCCCTGACTCAGTTCAAGGGTGGCGCAAGAAGTGGCTGTACATCCGTGAAGAGAACCATGGATGTGCTGAAGACAATATTCCCCCTTTTGACGGTGCCGAGAAAATCTACCGCCGCCGCTCCTGGGATGCAGAGGCTACCGAGGAAGAAAAAGCGGCGACAGAGGCATTGATGACTCGTATCCACGAGTTGCAAAATACTCGCGGCAAAGAGCTATCAGGTATCCAAATCACAACCTATTTTCTTAGAATTAGAGTGCAGCCTCTCCAGGCTCGCAAATACCCTCTCTGGAAGTATGCTGGCGACAAAGATGCGGATCGGTTGTCGGTGAATTTAGAGATCAAGGACTTAGAAAAACTTGTCCGAAAAATCTCCTCCCTCAGCAAAAAAGATCATGTCCCTTCTTCTTGTCGCGTAAAACCATACAGCGCCACCAACGCGCTCCCCGAGGTAATCCTTTTGTCGACTTTACTCATTTTGATTTGCCATCCTTTGCATCTCTTTTGTTGACATCCCCCCTTGTTTTCATATAGAACCATCCAGATCTTGTCTCACTTCCTCCCCTTCCTGAAGGTGGGGAAGTCGAAGAACGTGCTGTTGTCAATGAAGACAACCAAGAAGCTCCTGTCCCTGATAGTGAACCCGCAGGTTCTCGAAAATCTGCGGGTTCTTCTGAGAAGGAAGCTAAATCGGAGGGTACCACGTCGGCACAGTCTCCTCCTCCTGCTGTTTCTCCAAGGAACAAAAGGAAAAGGGCTGATGTCGAAGATTCCGGCACCTCCAAAGCCGAAGAAACTGCTCCTTCACGCGAAGGCAGCTTATGATCCATACCTTGAGGCCCTCATCAGCTCGTAAGTCACCTTTTATTTCCCTTTATTTTTGTACTCGAAGATTTTTGTCTGTCTTGCTTTTTATGCTGCCGCCATTTAATCGTAGTGGTGACGAGGAAGAAGTACCAGCTTTTGATGCGACTGCTCAAACGAGTACGTCGCATACTCTAGTTGTTTCTGAGGTGCACGTTGAAGGAGAAGAATCTTCGCCTCCTCAACAAAACCTCGACGCTCCTACTCCTCCTTCAAGCCCCCTTGTCCCTTCACCAAAAAGGACAAGGGTAGCTCCTCGAGTCCTCTTTTGGATGACGTAAGTCCTTAATTTTTTTTTTGTCATTGTCTATATTTTCTTGGCTTCTTTGTGCCATCATGTTTTTTCTCATACCTATGCTTTCTTTCTTTTTCCTTCTTTGACAGCCCATGATCAAAGAACTTATTCGCATCGGTGCCCAATTCATTGGGTATCGCGAGTACGCCAGCAAGACCGAAGGTAATGACTCCTTGCTTGCTTTTGTTCATGGCTTCTTGCTCCTGTTTTACCGATATTTTGACTATTTTGGCAGAAAAACTTGCGGAGGCCAACAAACTTGCCGAAACACTTGCTCAGAAATTAGAGCAAAGTGAGGCGGCTCGCAAGAAGGCCGAACTTGATGCTGGCAAAGCAAAAGCAGAGGCTGATAAGGCCAAGGCAGAAGCTGCTGGTGTCGAAGATCTGCAGAAAAGGCTCCATGCTGCCGAAACTTCTTTGAACGAGCACAAGGCCGCCCAGGCTGCTCGTGAAAAAGCGATCATCAAGCGCTTGAACTCGCAGAATCGGCGCTTCGTCAGTAAGTTTTTTGATCTATCCTGTCTTTTTTAACCTTGCTTTTCTTTGCTCGCTTGTCGATAAATATAAATTTTCTTCGACAGGTAGAACAAACCAAGAATTTGAGCTTGAAGATCCCGATAACGATCCTCTGCTCGACGCACTTTCTGTTCTTGAGTTTCATGGGACAGAAACTCGTGAAGGTATTGAACAGGCTGACGCAGGATTGTCACGGCTGTTCCCTTACTTCTTCCCGAAGAAAACGGAACCCAAGACTTTCCTTGCGCTTGCCAAGGACTTCAATCCACCAGAAGATCTTGGGCTGAAGATGCGCCAAGAAAATATGAAGATTGCTGTCGAAAGCACTGTCGCCTTGGTCGCTAACAGCCAGCAAACTATCGACTGGTCGAAAGTAGGCGACACAGAGCAGATGGAGACCACAAAATGGCGATCGCTGATCAGGGCGGCAAAGCCCAACACGAAGAAAATCCTGGCCTATCTCGGAATCAAGCCATCTTCGACTCCTAGCTCATCGCCGGAGGTCTAGTTGAATGCCTCTTCTTTTTCTTTTTATTTTTCCTGCTTTTGCCGTTGTCGCCATAGTAGTGTTGGCGACAATATTCGCAATAGCCCTTCTGAAGAACTTCTCCTGTAATATCTATGTAAATTTTCTGAAGATCAATGAAATTCTATTTTACACTATCATTGATCCTGAGACTTTCTTTTCCAGTTGATATTTGAGAACTACTCCGGCAATCCTTCTTCTTCTTCTTCGAAGAAAGCCCTTGTCGAAGATAATCTTATCGAAGGTTCTTCGAGCAAACATTTGTCGCAAGATTTACAAGAACATCGCCAGCAACTTCAATCCATGAAAAAACAAATGCTTGTGCTAATGGAACAGTCTCGAAGATCTTCAGAGAGAGAAAAAATTGCTCTTCAACAGGCTCAAGATGCCATTGCTGCAAAGGATGCTGCTGTTGCTGAGGCTACCGAAGCTTCTTCTCGAGAAAATTATATGCTTCAACTAATGACTGACGCCAGCCTGGACATGACAGGTATGTTTCCTGTTCATAACCATGCTGGATGTTGTTCTTGCTATTTTTCCTTCCTTGACAATTTATTTGCTGTACCAGGCTCATTTTTGGATACTGCTGCCGAAGATCAACGTGTTGAAGCTCGAGCCAATGTTCTGCTCAGACTTGCTGCACAACATGGTTCTAACTTTTGGGTTACTCCTGAGCGTACCCGCCAAATTGTCAGATTCCAAGATCGCGCGGCTCAGGTCCGTGATTTCCTCGACTTCTGTACGAAGACTTTGTTTTTAGTTTATGGAACCATGTTCCCACGCAACAAGATGCCAGAAACTCTTCCTGCTTTGATGGAAAAATTTCGAGATGCTCCTCGAATCCATGGCTTTGTGCGGGCTCAACTCTCTGCTGGCGCAAGATTTGCTATGATGATGATAAAGATTTGCTATCCAAAGTTACCCATGGACCAGATTGTTTCCAAGTGCCTGGCCAAGATGTCAAAAAGGAAAAGAAACATGGGCAAAATTGATGATCTTGTGACTCCTGTAGCCGAAGATATGATGGATGAACTTCTTCGGATGGATGCTGAGTTCTTCGTGAAGGGTAGCTATGCTGAGCATAGTACTCGTGCTTCCAATGAACGAATAACCATAGACCATGTGTTAGGCATCCGCTGATAGTTTTTCCTTCGCTGTATTTTCTCCTTGGTGCATCATGATCTTATGTTGTAAAGCTGTCACCTATGTATATATTTTTTCTATTTTTCGTCGTCAAGCCCCCGAGTGTCTTGGTGGCGACATTCTATATTTTTGTTGCGAGGTTTTTTGAACCAAAGCGATAGAGTTTGAACAAGTATACTATATTTATGGGTGTTAACCCCTAGTTTTCTATTTGGCGAGGTATTCTGTACCAAGGCGAAATATTTTTGTAAGTCTAGTTCATCTATATTGTGTATATTTTGTAACCTTGAAGGCATTTAGCCCCCGGGCATGTCGAAAAACAAGAGGTATATCTCCACTATCTTTATTATATTGCAGCACCGCGAGCCCGCCTCATTAAAAACCTTTTCAGCCCCACTCGGTGCCCTGAAAAGGAAAAGAGTGCGTCTGAAAACTCGCGGCGTTTTAGTACATTGTATTTTTACAGAGTAGGACTATATTTCGACTCTAGGTGTAGAATCGCCCGAGCTGCGCCACGTGCCAGGGGTTTTTCTGGAACCCCTGTCTTCTTGTCCTTGATCCCGTATGCGCTCTCGATTACTTCCGTGACAACGAAGGGCCTAGCCATGGCGAATCGAGCTTTTCAGTACTTTTTTGATTTAGCCGTAGGACCAAATCTCCGACCTGCAAAGATCTTGGCCTTAACCGTCGACTGTGGTAGTTTTTGAGGTCCTACTGGTATTTGGTGACTCATGAAAGTACTTCATCTCGAGCTTCATCGAGTGCATCTACGTCGTCCTCCAAAGCTTTTCTTGAAGCTTCCTCGTCATACTCTGTCACTCTTGGACAATCATGCTCTATTTCAATTGGTAGTACTGCCTCGGCTCCGTGGACGAGGAAGAACGGAGTTTCTTGTGTCGCCGTATTTGGTGTTGTTCGGATACTCCACAAAACACTTGGAAATTCTTCTGGCCATGTATGCCGAGCCTTTTCAAGTGGTCCCAGCAGACGCTTTTTGATACCGTTGGTGATGATACCATTGGCTTTCTCGACTTGGCCATTGGTTTGCGGGTGCCCAACGACGCGAAGTGCAATTTGATGCCCACTTCCGCGCAGTATTCCTTGAATTCTTTGGACGTAAAGTTACTACCATTGTCTGTGACGATGCTGTGAGGTACTCCAAATCGAAAAACGATGCCCTTTACGAATTTGACTGCTGATTCTCCATCTGCTGAATTTATCGGCTTTGCTTCTATCCACTTGGTGAATTTATCGACAGCAACCAACATGTACTCGTATCCTCCTGGCGAAGCTTTGTGCAATTTTCCCACCATATCGAGTCCCCATTGAGCAAATGGCCAAGACAATGGTATTGGCATCAGCTCTGCCGCCGGAGAGTGGGGTCTTGCGGCAAATCTTTGGCACGCATCGCAGGTTCGTACTATCTCTTTTGCGTCCTCAATCGTTGACAACCAGTAAAATCCGGCCCGAAAGACCTTGGCTGCAATAGCTCGACTGCTTGCGTGGTGACCACATATTCCTTCGTGTACGTCCTTTAGAATGATTCTTCCTTCTTCGGGTGTGACACACCTCTGCAGCACGCCCGAAATACTTCGTTTGTATAGCTCCCCTTTGACTAATGTGAAGGCTTTGGATCGTCGAATAACTCACCTTGTTTCAACTGGATCTTCGGGTATTTCTTTCCTTAGGATATATGATATGTACGCTTGCATCCATGGAACTTCTACCATCATCACTAGCTCATGGTCCTCTTCTTCATCTAGAGCTTCTTTGAGAGGCGTCGAAGTTTTCTCTTCCTTCGTTTTCTTCTGCGCCTTCTTTGGCTTTGTGGATCTCTCAGCTATTTCTTCCCAAAACACTCCTGGCGGTATTGCAAGGCACTGCGACCCGATGTTTGCAAGAACATCGGCTTCGTCGTTGCTCAGCCTGCTGATGTGATTTACTTCGCATCCATCAAATAGCTTCTCGAGTTCATTGTATACCTCCTTGTACGCCACCATACTATCGTTGACTGCATCACATTGGTTCATAACCTGCTGAGCTACCAATTGTGAGTCGCCGAAGATCTTTAGTCGAGTTGTGCCGCAAGCTTTCGCCATCTTCATCCCATGTATAAGGGCTTCATATTCTGCTTCATTGTTAGATGCGTTTGGGAACGTCATCCGTAGGACGTACTTTAATTTGTCGCCTTCAGGTGATATGAGTATCACCCCTGCACCAGCTCCTTCTACTCTCTTGGATCCATCGAAGTTCATGGTCCAGGTTCTCGATAAATCTGGGACCCGTATTTTGCAGCTCCATCCACTCGCAATGAAATCTGGCAGAATTTGCGACTTGATTGCTTTTCTTTTTCATATGTGATGTCCCGAGGGGAGAGTTCTATTCCCCAAAGGGAGACACGTCCTGTAGCTTCTGGATTGTTCAGTATATGCGATAGAGGTGCTTCATTGACCACTATGATCGGAAAAATAGTGGCGCAATTTTCTTGCTGTCGTGAATACTCCATATGCTAATTTCTGATACTGCGGGTACCGCTATTTTGAAGGAGATAAGACTTCACTAATAAAATATACCGGCCTTTGCACTCCATGGAGTTTTCCTTCTTCTTCCCTTTCAACGACTAGCACCGTGCTAACCACCTGGGGTGTGGCTGCGATGTATAGCAGGAGAGGTTCCTTCTCTTTCGGCGCCACCAGGATTGGTGGTGTCGAAATTGTACGCTTCAAATCCTCGAAGGCTCTATCAGCCTCTTCGTTCCACTGAATTTCTCCTTGCTTGATTAGAGCATAGAACGGTAATGCTTTTTCTCCCACCCTAGCGACAAATCTGCTTAAAGTCGCGACTCGCCCAGTTAGCTGCTGTATTTCTTTCAACTTTGTTGGCTTCCTCATTGTTACGATAGCTTGTATTTTATTGGGATTTGCTTCAATCCCTCTTGCTGAAACTAGAAACCCAAGAAGTTCTCCTGCAGGAACGCCAAAGGAACACTTCGCCGGGTTCAACTTGAGGCAGAATTTGTCAAGGTTGTCGAAAGTTTCCTTCAGATCCTCAATTAGCGTCGTTCCCTTCTTTGATGTTATGACGACATCGTCGATGTACACTTGTACGTTTTTCCCAATTTGTGTCGCCAAGCACTTTTGCATCATCCTCTGATATGTTGCTCCCGCGTTTTTCAGACCAAAAGGCATTGTTCTGTAGCAAAATAGGCCATAAGGTGTGATGAAAGCTGTTTTGACCTCATCTTCCTCTTTCAATCTGATCTGGTTATAACCAGAATATGCATCCAAGAAGGAAAGACGTTCACATCCCGCCATGGAGTCTATAATTTGATCGATCCTCGGGAGGGGAAAGTGATCCTTTGGGCAATGTTTATTGAGACATGTAAAATCGACGCACATGCGAAGGACTTTAGTGTTTTTCTTCGGCACCAACACTGGGTTTGCTACCCATGTGGCCTCTGTATGCAGCTCTTTTATAAAACCAGCTTCTCGTAGTCGATCTATTTCTGACAGCATAGCTTTGCGGTTTGGCTCCGAAAAACGCCGCAAAGGTTGTTTGATTGGTCTCGCTAGTGGATCCAAGTTTAGGTGGTGCTCGGCAAGTTCCCTGGGTACTCCTGGCATGTCAGCTGGACACCATGCGAAGATTTTCCAGTTCTCACGGAGGAACTCGACGAGCCGCTTTCCTATGCGAGGTCCATGTCGTTTGCGATGGATGTCGTCTTTTTTGGGTCTGTCGGGTGAATCTGCACCTCCTTAGAATTTTTCTCAGTGTTGAAAGTTGATTCTTTATTTGGCCTTCCAACATCTGGTAGCACGTCGTAGTCAGTCGTGAGTCTTGACGCCATATACTCTGCTTGCATCCCGAAAGTTTCTGACAGTCGATGAAAATCCTTATCACACTTATTGGCTAAGGCAAAGCTTCCTTTGACTGTGATTGGTCCCTTAGGTCCAGGCATCCTCCACAACAGGTACGTGTAATGTGGTACAGCCATAAACCTAGCATATGCTGGTCATCCCAACAAAGCGTGATACTGTGATGGAAAATCTACGACTTCAAACTCCAGCCTCTCGATTCTGTAGTTTTCTCGGGTCCCAAACTGAACATCGAGATTAATCTTCCCCAGCGGATAACTTGGCTTCTCTGGTGTGATACCGTGGAATCTTGTGTCTGTTGGTTTCAGGTTTGCTAAAGATATGTTCATCTTCCTTAATGTATATGCATACATAAGGTTTAAACTACTGCCGCCGTCTATGAACACTCGAGATACGTCAAATCCTGCAATTACTGCTGGTAAGATGAGTGCTGATTGCCCTGGTCGAGGAACTTTCTAAGCCCTATTGGATGGCCTACCCTTCTGAATCATCGATACCGCTCCATTTGAATTAGGATCAACATAAGGCGGTGGTGCAGGTGCTGCCGCAATTCTGAGCTGGTGTCGATTATCGTCCGTAATTGCGGGAGGAGGTGGTAGGTGAATCTCACTCCTGGGCCCCTGAGGATTTCTGGGTGCTGCCTGAGCATTGGCATGCCCGGCCCACCTTAACATTGCCTGAAAATTTCGGCAATCCTTCAGATGTCCCGACCGTCTTTCCCGTTGTTGTCAAGGTAAAATGCATTTGACATGGCCCGTTCATCATCTCCTCGGAGACACGAAAGGCCTCTGGAACCTCGACCCAGTGTTCTGTCTGTTGTTTCGAGAGTCATCTCTATTGTCACCTCGTTGCTCGTTGCTCCTCTGGTAATCATCTCTATTGTTTCCTCCAGCGCTTGCTCGGAAGCCAGCCGAAATTTGCCCAGGTGCATCATAACCCGAGTATTGCCGAGGAAATCGTCGCCTATTTTGAAAATTTCGGCCGCGGTCCTCCTCTGGTGACCTATGCCGTTTATTGTGAACAGCATCTTCTCCATCTGCCCATCTGTTTGCTATCTCCATCAATGCCGATACTGTCTTTGGATTGGTTCTCCCCAAATCTTTGACAAAATCCCCTCGCCTGATTCCTGCGACAAACACATCTATCGCTCTCTCGTCAGATATATTTTCTACCGAGTTTTTATGATATTCCATCTCTGGATATATTTTCTCATTGATTCGTCTGGCTTCTGTCGACATGCCCGCAATTCCTCTAGCGATGCAGGTTTTTTGCAGGTGGACCGGAAATTCGTGACGAATATGTCCTCGAAGCTATCTGATACGTCTCCAACGTATCTATAATTTCTGATGTTCCATGCTTGTTTTATGACAATACCGACATGTTTTGTTCACACTTTATGTCATTATTATGCGTTCCGAACTAACCTATTGACGAGATGCCGAAGCCGTTGTCGTTTTCTGTTTTTGGTTCCAGAAAGGCTGTTCGGGCAATATTCTCGAATGGACGAAATCAACGCCAAACCTATTTTTCCCGGACCCGAACACCGAAGGAGAGCCTGAGGAGAGCCGTGGGGCCCCACACCATAGGGCCGCGCGGGCCAGTCCGCCGCGCCGCCTAGGGTGAGGCCACCCTCGCCCCCTCCCGCGCCGCCTCTTCGCCTATATAACCCCTTTCGACCTAAAAACGCAGTACCAATTGACGAAACTCCAAAAGACTGTGGCGCCGCCACCATCGCGCTCCAATTGGGGACAGAACTCTCCGTTCCGCACTGACGGGGAATTGCCCCTGAGCCATCTCCACCGCCGTCTTCACCGCCATCTTCACCGCCATCGCGCTCCATGATGAGGAGGGAGTAATCCACCCCGAGGCTGAGGGCTCCGCCGTAGCTATGTGGTTCATCTCTCTCCCATGTACCTCAATACAATAATCTCATGAGCTGCTTTACATGATTGAGATTCATATGAGTTTTGTATCACTATTCATCTATGTGCTACTCTAGTGATGTTATTAAAGTAGTTTATTCCTCCTGCACGGTGTAATGGTGACAGTGTGTGCATCCGTGTTAGTACTTGGCGTATGCTATGATTATGATCTCTTGTAGATTATGAAGTTAACTATTGCTATGATGGTATTAATGTGATCTATTCCTCCTACATAGTGTGAAGGTGACAGTGTGCATACTATGTTAGTACTTGGTTTAGTCTTATTGATCTTTCATGCACTCTAAGGTTATTTAAATATGAACATTGAATTGTGGAGCTTGTTAACTCCAGCATTGAGGGTTCGTGTAATCCTACGCAATGGTGTTCATCATCCAACAAGAGTGTAGAGTATGCATTTATCTATTCTGTTATGTGATCAAAGTTGAGAGTGTCCACTAGTGAAAGTCTGATCCCTAGGCCTTGTTCCTAAATACTGCTATCGCTGCTTGTTTACTATTTTACTGCATTACTACGCTGCAACACTGCTTGTTTATGTCTGAGCAAAGCACTTTTCTGGTGCCGTTGCTACTTATTCATACCACCTGTATTTCACTATCTCTTCGCCGAACTAGTACACCTATTTGGTGTGTTGGGGACACAAGAGACTTCTTGCTTTGTGGTTGCAGGGTTGCATGAGAGGGATATCTTTGACCTCTTCCTCCCGAGTTCGATAAACCTTGGGTGATCCACTTAAGGGAAAACTTGCTGCTGTTCTACAAACCTCTGCTCTTGGAGGCCCAACACGTCTACACAGGAAAGGAGGGGGGCGTAGACATCAAGCTATTTTCTGGTGCCGTTGCCGGGAGGAAAGGTAAAAGGTACTCACACTCCGGATCTCGGCTACCAAGCTATTTTCTGGCGCCTTGTAAGTACTCGAAGCTATTTCCTTTAGATCCTGCAATTGCAACTTTTTGTTTCTTGTTTACACTAGTTAGGCATAATGGAAAACAACAAAAATTTGGTGAGCTTTTTAATCTTTTTCCTGATTTAGAATTGTTTGATGCGAAAATTAAAAAACCTATGGAACCTTATTTGCATGCTAGTAGCGATGTTATTAGTATGAATGCAATTACTGCTAATGCTATGGAGAAGTCTAAGCTTGGGGAAGCTAGTTTTTGTGATCTTTTTAGCTTCCCATCTTTAGGGGAGAAAATTTGCTCTGATAATACTTTATCTCCCATATGCAATAACTCTAATGATGCTTGTGATATTTTAAATACACCTACTGAAAGTATTCCGTATAAAATACCTATGAAAATTATTGAACGTGTTATGGATAACCACTATAAAGGGGATGGAACTGTCCATCCTAGAGATCATTTACTGTTTTTGCATGAATTATGCGGGTTATTCAAGTGTGCAGGTATCTCTATGGATGAAGTGAGGAAGAAGCTATTCTCTGTTTCGCTGTCTGGTAAAGCGGCGCATTGGTATAAATTGTTGGAGAATAGTCATTCTCTTGGTTGGGAAGAAATTGCATCTCTCTTTTATTCTAAATTTTATCCTCCTCATGAAGTGCATATTGATAGGAATTATATTTATAACTTTTATCCTCGTGATGGAGAGAGTATTTCTCAAGCGTGGGGGAGATTGAAGTCACTAATGCTCAAATGTCCCATTCATGAGCTCCCCCGTAATGTTATTGTTAACAATTTTTATGCGAGACTTTCAGGACAACACAAGGACTATCTGGATGCCTGTTCGGAAGGATCTTTCACAAGCAAAGAGATTGAAGCTAGGTGGGATCTTCTTGATCGGATTGAGGACAACGCTGAAGGATGGGAGAACGACAAAGGTAAAGAGTCAGGTATAAATTATGATTATGAATGCATTGAAGCTTTTATGGATACCGATAAATTTCGAGATATGAGTGCTACTTATGGTCTTGACTCTCAAATTGCTGCAAATCTTTATAAAGCCTTTGCTTCTCATTTTGAATTGCCTAAAAATAATTTTGATAAGTATCATGAACCTTTTAAAGAGGCTCGCATGAAGAATGAAATTGTTGTTAATTATTGCAATAAGCATGCTCAAACTCCTAAGAATGCTATTTCCTATAAGCATGTTAATTTTTGTGGAATGCATAGGCCTTGTGGAATTAATCAAGTCAAAGATGAATATTGCATCCATCATATTAATGAAAAAACTAGAAAGTGGTTTAGGGCTCTAGATGATCTTGGTAAAAAAGTTTGTGCCCTCTATCCTTTTATTTGTGAAGTTTGCCATGAAGTGGGTCATTTTAATTTTCAATGCTCCTCCAATGATAATTTGAACCCAATGAGTGCTGCAAATTTGTATTGTGATGATGAAATTACTCCTAATCAGCATGATGAACTTACTTTATTTTTGGGGTGTGAAGAACTGTCGAGAAAAATCTCTTTGTTACATATGAGTGATCTTGATGTTGATGATGTCCTGCATGGGTGTTTTTCTTATTGCATTGATAATAGCCATACAAATACTTACATACAAAATATTTTAGAAGATGACACCTTGCCAAAATATGATAGGACCGCTGTGTGTTTTCAACTAATTAATGAAAAGGAGGGATCCTCCCAAGTTTCTTCTATTGTTTCTGAAAGTAAATCAGGTTATGCGGACAAGCCACCCTTCAAGCCTCTTCCTCCTAAAGGGAACGAGGAGAAGGAAGAGAAGAAGAAGAAGAAAAAGGGAACGAAGAAGAAGAAGAAGGAGAATAAAAAGAAAGAGGTAACGGCGTATCCCCGCGTGAATGAGATAACGCTAGGTAACCGTAAGTATGTTGCTCCTAATGATTATTGTGATAATGAATCTGAATACAATGATCTTCCTATGCCCTTTACATACATTAGCAATCATGATTTGAATGAGCACACTACTTTTGATATTGCAAATCTCTGGGAAACTAATTCTGAAAATGATGATGATAATAATTGCCATAGTGTCAGTACTATCCATGCTTCCTCCCATAATGATATAGAAAGCTCTAAGCTTGGGGAAGAGGTGTTTGAAAATCCTTTTGCTACTGGTCATTATGTTCTTGATACATCTCCTTCTAATAACAATGATGGTGTGGACACAGATAAACCGACTGTGAAAGATAACTATTCTATTTCTTATGATGACACTGTGCCTCCGATCTTTGATGATTATTATAAAGAATGCTATGATATAGGTTATAACTATCCTTATGAAACTTGTCATAGTCATGATTGGATTACCAAAAACAATTCCTTAATATGCAACTTGTTTACCATGTTCAAATTCTTGATAATAATCTTGCTCCAATTACTATTAATGAGAAGAACTCTTCTTATGCCAAAATTAATGATACTTCTATGCATATGAACCATGATAAGAATGTTTTAAGTGATGGGTATATTGTGGATTTCATCAATGATGCTACTGAAAGTTATTATGAGAGAGGGAAACATGGTTATATGTATCTTAATAATATTAAGTTTCCCCTCTTTATGTTGAGAATCTTGAATTTACTCGTGTTCTATCCTCTTATGCTTGTCACTTTGTTCTTCATAAATTCATTTGTGTACAAGATTCCTCTGCATAGGAAGCATGTTAGGCTTAAATGTGTTTTGAATTTGCCTCTTGAAGCTCTCTTTTGCTTCAAATACTATTTCTTGCGAGTGCATCACCAAAATTGCTGAGCCCATCTTAATGGCTATAAAGAAAGAACTTCTTGGGAGATAACCCATGTATTATTTTGCTACAGTACTTTGTTTTATATTTGTGTCTTGGAAGTTGTTTACTACTGTAGCACCTCTCCTTATCTTAGTTTTGTGTTTTGTTGTACCAAGTAAAGTCGTTGATAGAAAAGTTCATACTAGATTTGGATTACTGCGCAGAAATAGATTTCTTTGCTGTCACGAATCTGGGCAAAATTCTCTGTAGGTAACTCAGCAAATTAAGCCAATTTACATGAGTGATCCTCAGATATGTACGCAACTTTCATTCAATTTGAGCATTTTCATTTGAGCAAGTCTGGTGCCCCAATAAAATCAATACGAACTGTTCTGTTTTTGACAGATTCTGCCTTTTATTTCGCATTGCCGTTTTGTTATGCTCGATGGATATTTCGATTCCATTGACTTTCATTAGCTTTGTGCAATGTCCAGAAGTGTTAAGAATGATTATGTCACCTCTGAACATGTATATTTTGATTGTGCACTAACCCTCTAATGAGTTTGTTTCGAGTTTGGTGTGAAGGAAGTTTTCAAGGTCAAGAGAGGAGGATGATATACTACGATCAAGAAGAGTGAAAAGTCTAAGCTTGGGGATGCCCCCGTGGTTCACCCCTGCATATTTCAAGAAGACTCAAGCGTCTAAGCTTGGGGATGCCCAAGGCATCCCCTTCTTCATCGACAACATTATCAGGTTCCTCCCTTGAAACTATATTTTTATTCGTCCACATCTTATGTACTTTACTTGGAGCGTCTGTATGTTTTTTGTTTTGTTTTTGTTTGAATAAATACTTGTGTGGGAGAGAGACACGCTCCGCTGGTTCATATGAACACATGTGTTCTTAGCTTTTAATGTTCATGGCGAAGGTTGAAACTGCTTAATTGTTATATGGTTGGAAACGGAAAATGCTACATGTAGTAATTGGTATGATTTCTTGAATAACTTGATACTTGGCAATTGTTGTGCTCTTGTTTAAGCTCTTGCATCATATACTTTGCACCTATTAGTGAAGAAATACATAGAGCTTGTTAAAATTTGGTTTGCATGAGTGGTTTCTCTAGAGTCTAGATATTTTCTAGTGAGGTGTTTTGAACAACAAGGAAGACGATGTATAGTCTTATAATGCTTGTAATATGTCTTTTATGTGAGTTTTGCTGTACTAGTTCGTGCTTGTGTTTGCTTCAAACAACCTTGCTAGCCAAAACCTTGTATCGAGGGGGAATACTTCATGCATCCAAATCCTTGAGCCAAACAACACTATGCCATTTGTGTCCACCATACCTACCTACTACATGGTATTTCCCGCCATTCCAAAGTAAATTGCTTGAGTGCTACCTTTAAACAATTCAAAATTTATCACCTCTGATTTGTGTCAATGTTTTATGGCTCATGAGGAAGTATGTGGTGTTTATCTTTCAATCTTGTTGGGCAACTTTCACCAATGGACTAGTGGCTTCATCCGCTTATCCAATAATTTTGCAAAAAGAGCTGGCAATGGGATTCCCAGTCCCAAATTAATTAACAAAAATAGACACTCCTCCATGGTATGTGATTGTTGGACGGCACCCGAAGGATTCGGTTAGCCATGGCTTGTGTAAGCAAAGGTTGGGAGGAGTGTCATCATAATAAAACTAAAATAAAAAGGCACTCCTTCATGGTATGAGATTGTTGGCAGGCACCCGAGGATTCGGTTAGCCATGGTTTGTGAAAGAAAGGTTGGAAGGAGTGCCATCCAAAAATAAAATAAAATGGGAGCCGCTCTTTGAAGGTTTGTCCGGCAAGGGGGTTAGAGTACCCGCTACCATTCGTTGACAACAACATACACCTCTCAAAACTTTATTTTTATGCTCTCTTTATGTTTTCAAAATAAAAGCTCTAGCACAAATATAGCAATCGATGCTTTCCTCTTTGAAGGACCATTCTTTTACTTTTATTGTTGAGTCAGTTCACCTATCTCTCTCTACCTCAAGAAGCAAACATTTGTGTGAACTGTGCATTGATTCTTACATACTTGCTTATTGCATTTGTTATATTGCTTTGCATTGACAACTATCCATGAGATATACATGTTACAAGTTGAAAGCAACCGCTGAAACTTAATCTTCCTTTATGTTGCTTCAATACCTTTACTAAGAATTTATTGCTTTATGAGTAACTCTTATGCAAGACTTATTGACGCTTGTCTTGAAAGTACTATTCATGAAAAGTCTTTGCTATATGATTCAATTGTTTACTCATTGCATTTACATTGTTTCGAATCGCTGCATTCATCTCATATGCTTTACAATAGTATGATTAAGATTATGTTGGTAGCATGTCACCTCAGAAATTATCTTTTATCGTTTACCTACTCGAGGGCGAGGAACTAAGCTTGGGGATGCTGATACGTCTCCAACGTATCTATAATTTCGATGTTCCATGCTTGTTTTATGACAATACCGACATGTTTTGTTCACACTTTATGTCATTATTATGCGTTTTCGGAACTAACCTATTGACGAGATGCCGAAAGGCCAGTTGTTTTTCTGTTTTTGGTTCCGTAAAGGCTGTTCGGGCAATATTCTTAATTGGACGAAATCAACGCCAAACCTCCTATTTTTCCGGAAGGCTCCAGAACACCGAAGGAGAGTCGGAGGAGAGCCAGGGCCCACACACATAGGGCCGGGGGCCAGGGTCTGGCCGCGCCGGCCTAGGGTGAGGCCACCCTGTCAGCCCTCCTGTGCCGCCTCTTCGCCTATATAACCCCTTTCGACCTAAAAACGCAGTACCAATTGACGAAACTCCAAAAAGACTCCAGGGGCGCCGCCACCGTCGCGAAACTCCACCCGGACAGAACTCTCGTTCCGGCACCCTGCCGGATGGGGAATTGCCCCGGAGCCATCTCCACCGCCGTCTTCACCGCCATCTTCACCGCCATCGCTGCCTCCATGATGAGGAGGGAGTAATCCACCCCGGGGCTGAGGGCTCTACCGTAGCTATGTGGTTCATCTCTCTCCCATGTACCTCAATACAATAATCTCATGAGCTGCTTTACATGATTGAGATTCATATGAGTTTGGTATCACTATTCATCTATGTGCTACTCTAGTGATGTTATTAAAGTAGTTTTATTCCTCCTGCACGGTGTAATGGTGACAGTGTGTGCATCCGTGTTAGTACTTGGCGTATGCTATGATTATGATCTCTTGTAGATTATGAAGTTAACTATTGCTATGATGGTATTAATGTGATCTATTCCTCCTACATAGTGTGAAGGTGACAGTGTGCATACTATGTTAGTACTTGGTTTAGTCTTATTGATCTTTCATGCACTCTAAGGTTATTTAAATATGAACATTGAATTGTGGAGCTTGTTAACTCCGGCATTGAGGGTTCGTGTAATCCTACGCAATGGTGTTCATCATCCAACAAGAGTGTAGAGTATGCATTTATCTATTCTGTTATGTGATCAAAGTTGAGAGTGTCCACTAGTGAAAGTCTGATCCCTAGGCCTTGTTCCTAAATATTGCTATCGCTGCTTGTTTACGTTTTACTGCAAGTACTCGCTGCGTTACTACTGCTTGTTTACCGTCCGAGCAAAGCACTTTTCTGGTGCCGTTGCTACTTATTCATACCACCGTATTTCACTATCTCTTCGCCGAACTAGTACACCTATTTGGTGTGTTGGGGACACAAGAGACTTCTTGCTTTGTGGTTGCAGGGTTGCATGAGAGGGATATCTTTGACCTCTTCCTCCCCGAGTTCGATAAACCTTGGGTGATCCACTTAAGGGAAAACTTGCTGCTGTTCTACAAACCTCTGCTCTTGGAGGCCCAACACTGTCTACAGGAAAAGGAGGGGGGCGTAGACATCACTATCCCAGCTGTCGATAGATCCTGGAGGAAGCTTCTTGATCCAAGATCGCGCAGCTCCACTTAGATGCACCTGGATGCTTTGCATAGCTGTTGCTCTGGTTCCTCCTGTGAGCTTCACCGTCTCGAGGTAATCAACTAGCCAATCCTCTGGATCTTGCAGGCCGTCGAATTTCTTGAAGTTATCAGGCAACTTAAATCCCGAAGGGACTCGAGTTTTTCGGACTCTCCTCGTGAAGCATGGCAAGCCGCACATATCTTCGTCGTTAAGCTCTGGGATTGCCGATGTTCCCTTCTGCTTTGCCGCACTCTATCGACCCTTGCTTGTGCTGCCGTGTCTCTTGCTCCACTTGTTCCTTCGGGAGCTGCTGCTGCTGCTGCCGCAGGTCGTGGACTATTTTGCCTTGCTGTTCCTTCGGGAGGTGTTGATGCAAACGCCGTTCCCATGGCTCCAACTCCTGCCATTGCCATGTTGTACAGTGCCTCCCTTGGATCTCCTGGAGGTGGCCTGGACGCAAGGATAAAGGCTTGTGTCGCCATATACCCAGCTTCTGGTGTCTTGGGGATAATATTCCCTCTTGTGTCTATCGACATAAAAGACATATCGAGGTTTTGAACCAAGTGCTCTCTTTCTCCTTCGGGTATATGTTGCAACCTTGACCTTGCTCTGTTTCCGAGCTTCCCTGTGGCTATCTCCCGAGGTTCCGATTGTCGACTCAGCTCGCTCTTCGCCTGCTTGACGTGCAGGCTGCCTCTTTCTTCCTGTCTGTCTGTTTTTCCAACTCCCTTGCGGCCCGTGCGAGCCTATATTGATATGCTTGCAATTCTTCTGGCGTGGCTGTTGTAGCCATTGGTTCTGAGCCATCCATAGCTCTTGCGGCTCTGTCCCATGCTGCTTGCGGGAGTTGAACTCTATCACGAGGCTCAGACCCGATATATTTGTTGCCTAAACCTCGTCGTAAATCAGAGGGATCGACATATGGATTTCCCAAATCGTCGAAAGCCTCAGATGTTTCCTCCTGATCGCGGCTTGGCTCTCCGATGGCATAAATCTGATGGTATTTTGTATTCAGATCTATGTTGGGTTTGGTGACACCATCATAAAGATTGGTGAAGACCTTGCCCACTGTAGTGGATTTGTCGATGAAGTTGAAGCTGTCGACACTGCTCGAGTCATCGCTTATATAGGAGTCCGCAGATGACTCGAAGGACATGTCGCTGAAGATCTTGGCGAGCTTTTCGCTTGCCCTGGTGCTGATGAAGCGTGGCGATGAAGTCTCCTCTTCGCCTGACTCAGTCGACGATGTTGAGTTCGAAAAATCGGAATCGACCGCCGAAAATCCCGACGAGATCGGAACTTCGAGACGATACGTTCCCTCTTTCTCGACGCGAAAGTGGAATCTTCCGAACGTCATCTCCATAGGCTCCTCCAGATACGCATATGCATCCAAACGGGAGGGCGGGTGAGGAACAAAATCAACAAGACCAGTTGCGATATGTTTACCTCGATCCATCGCGTTGCTTGCTGTTGATGAAGTCGACGATCTTGAACGTGCCATCGAGATCGGATCCTTGACGCCTCTAATCCCCACAGACGGCGCCAATTGACAAGGGATTAACTTGTCAATGCCTACGGGTTGTAGACTAGGGTTTCATTGGAAGTAGAGGGCAAGTAGATCTCGAAGGTTTCAGCCGAAAAGTACTCGACGATTATGAAAACTAGGGTTTGAGAGACAATGATTCGATGCTTTTTTGTCCCTCGACTCCCTTATAGGAGGTGGAGCCGAGGGATTCGTGTTGTACAAGTTACAGAGTCCGGGAAGGTTTACAACTCATCCCGCAAGATTACAAACACCACCTCTATTACAATTCTAACTTTCCTTAATATCAACTTGGGCTTCCGAATCTTCATATTCTTCGAGTCGTGGGCCTTCAGTAAACCCAGGGTATCTTCGGCACTTGGGGATGCACCATTCACCCCCCCTCTTGTTCGCTACGATCCGTTCGATGCATAAGTAACATGACTTAGGCAGTATAAAGTTCTCATCAATCAAAGTATTGTTTAGAAACAAGTTCACCTGTTGTTTAAGTAGCTTCGCACGAGCTCTTGTAATTGGTCCAATCCGAACTTCATTGGACTTGAGCTTCACAGCAGGTTCATCTTCATTTGGCAATGACGGAGGTGGTAGTGAGGTAGGGATGTCCTCATCATCTCCCCCCTTCAAAAGGCGTCGACCTCGACGCTCCAAGGTCTTCTCCGTCATATGGTGTCCAAGAGCAGAGGTTTGTAGAACAGCAAGTTTCCCTTAAGTGGATCACCCAAGGTTTATCGATCTCGGGGAGGAAGAGGTCAAAGATATCCCTCTCAAGCAACCCCGCAACCACAAAGCAAGAAGTCTCTTGTGTCCCCAACACACCTAATAGGTGCACTAGTTCGGCGAAGAGATAGTGAAATACAGGTGGTATGAATAAATATGAGCAGTAGCAACGGCACCAGAAAAGTGCTTTGCTATCCAGGACTGGCGTGTGGTTGATGGTGGTAATATTGCAGGACAGTACAGATGCAGTAGAATAGTAAACAAGCAGCTATAGCAGTATTTAGGAACAAGGCCTAGGGATCATACTTTCACTAGTGGACACTCTCAACATTGATCACATAACAGAATAAATAGATAGATGCTAGACTCTACACTCTCTTGTTGGATGATGAACACCACTAATTGTGTAGGGCTACACGAACCCTCAATGCCGGAGTTAACAAGCTCCACAATATTCAATGTTCATATTTAAATAACCTTAGAGTGCAAGATAGATCAACACAACCAAACCAAGTACTAACATAGCATGCACACTGTGACCATCACACTATAAAAGGAGGAATAGATCACATCAATACCATCATAGTAATAGTTAACTTCATAATCTACAAGAGATCACAATCATAGCATATACCAAGTACTTCATGATGCACACACTGCCAACATTACATCATGGAGGAGGAATAGACTACTTTAATAACATCACTAGAGTAGCACATAGATGAATTGTGATACAAATCTCATATGAATCTCAATCATGTAAGGCAGCTCATGAGATCATTGTATTGAAGTACATAGGAGAGAGATTAACCACATAGCTACCGGTACAGCCCCGAGCCTCGATGGAGAACTACTCCTCCTCATGGGAGACAGCAGCGGTGATGAAGATGGCGTGGAGATGGCAGCGGTGTCGATGGAGAAGCCTTCCGGGCACTTCCTCCCCGGCGGCGTGCCGGAACAAAGACTCCTGTCCCCCGCATCTTGGCTTCGCGATGGCGGCGCTCGGAAGGTTTCTCGTACCGTGGCTTTTTCATCGAGGTTTTAGGAGGCTTTTATAGGCGAAGAGGCGCGCGGAGGGTCAACGAGGCGACGACACAATAGGGGGCGCGGGCTCCCTGCGCCGGCCAAACATCCGGGCCTGTGGCCCCCTCCCGCCTCTCTCGGGTGTTCCGAAGCTTCGCGTGATCCTAAGATGCCGGGCGTTGATTTCGTCCGATTCCGAGAATATTTCCTTACTAGGATTTAAACCAAAACAGCAAAAACAGAACTGCCCTTCGGCATCTCGTCAATAGGTTAGTTCCGGAAAACGCATAAAAACAACATAAAGTATGCATAAAACATGTAGATATCATCAATAATGTGGCATGGAACATAAGAAATTATCGATACGTCGGAGACGTATCAGCATCCCCAAGCTTAGTTTTGCTCGTCCCGAGCAGTAAACGATAACAAAGATAATTTCTGGAGTGACATGCCATCATAACCTTGATCATACTATTGTAAGCATATGTAATGAATGCAGCGATCCAAACAATGGTAAATGACATGAGTAAACAAATGAATCATATAGCAAAGACTTTTCATGAATAGTACTTTCAAGACAAGCATCAATAAGTCTTGCATAAAAGTTAACTCATAAAGCAATAATTCAAAGTAAAGGTATTGAAGCAACACAAAGGAAGATTAAGTTTCAGCGGTTGCTTTCAACTTATAACATGTATATCTCATGGATATTATCAATGTAAAGTAATATAATAAGTGCAATATGCAAGTATGTAGGAATCAATGCACAGTTCACACAAGTGTTTGCTTCTTGAGGTGGAGAGAGATAGGTGAACTGACTCAACATAAAAGGTAAAAGAAAGGCCCTTCGCAGAGGGAAGCATTGATTGCTATATTTGTGCTAGAGCTTTGGTTTTGAAAACATATAGAGATCATAAAAGTAAAATTTTGAGAGGTGTTTGTTGTTGTCAACGAATGGTAGTGGGCACTCTAACCCCCTTGCCAGACAAACCTTCAAAGAGCGGCTCCCATTTTATTTTATTTTTGTGTGGCACTCCTTCCAACCTTTCTTTCACAAACCATGGCTAACCGAATCCTTCGGGTGCCTGCCAACAATCTCATACCATGAAGGAGTGCCTTTTTATTTTATTTTTATTATGATGACACTCCTCCCCACCTTCGCTTTCTCAAGCCATGGCTAACCGAATCCTTCGGATGACGTCCAACAATCACATACCATGGAGGAGTGTCTATTTTTGTTAATTAATTTGGGACTGGGAATCCCATTGCCAGCTCTTTTTCCAAAATTATTGGATAAGCGGATGAAGCCACTAGTCCATTTGTGAAAGTTGCCCAACAAGATTGAAAGATAAACACCACATACTTCCTCATGAGCTATAAAACATTGACACAAATCAGAGGTAATAAATTTTGAATTGTTTAAAGGTAGCACTCAAGCAATTTACTTTGGAATGGCGGAGAAATACCATGTAGTAGGTAGGTATGGTGGACACAAATGGCATAGTGGTTGGCTCAAGGATTTTGGATGCATGAGAAGTATTCCCTCTCGATACAAGGCTTAGGCTAGCAAGGTTATTTGAAACAAACACAAGTATGAACCGGTGCAGCAAAACTTACATAAAAGACATATTGTAAACATTATAAGACTCTACACCGTCTTCCTTGTTGTTCAAACTCTTACTAGAAATTATCTAGACCTTAGAGAGACCAATTATGCAAACCAAATTTTAGCAAGCTCTATGTATTTCTTCATTAATAGGTGCAAAGTATATGATGCAAGAGCTTAAACATGAGCACAACAATTGCCAAGTATCACATTATCCAAGACATTTTACCAATTACTACATGTATCATTTTCCGAGTCCAACCATATAACAATTTAACGAAGCAGTTTCAACCTTCGCCATGAAAATTAAAAGCTAAGAACACATGTGTTCATATGAACCAGCGGAGCGTGTCTCTCTCCCACACAAGCATTTATTCAAACAAAAACAAAAACGAAAAAACCGACGCTCCAAGTAAAGTACATAAGATGTGACCGAATAAAAATATAGTTTCAAGAGAAGGAACCTGATAATTTGTCGATGAAGAAGGGGATGCCTTGGGCATCCCCAAGCTTAGACGCTTGAGTCTTCTTGAAATATGCAGGATGAACCACCGGGGCATCCCCAAGCTTAGAGCTTTCACTCTTCTTGATCACATTGTATCATCCTCCTCTCTTGACCCTTGAAAACTTCCTCCACACCAAACTCGAAACAAACTTATTAGAGGGTTAGTGCATAATCAAAAATTCACATGTTCAGAGGTGACACAATCATTCTTAACACTTCTGGACATTGCCCAAAGCTACTGAAGTTAATGGAACAAAGAAATCCATCCCACATAGCAAAAGAAGCAATGCGAAATAAAAGGCAGAATCTGTCAAAACAGACAGTCCGTAAAGACGAATTTTATTGAGGCACCATACTTGCTCAAATGAAAATGCTCAAATTGAATGAAAGTTGCGTACATATCTGAGGATCACTCACGTAAATTGGCATAATTTTCTGAGTTACCTACAGAGAATTAGGCCCAGATTCGTGACAGCAAGAAATCTGTTTCTGTGCAGTAATCCAAATCTTGTATGAACCTTACTATCAAAGACTTTACTTGGCACAACAATGCAACAAAACTAAGATAAGGAGAGGTTTCTACAGTAGTAACAACTTCCAAGACACAAATATAAAACAAAATTACTGTAGCAAAATAAACACATGGGTTATCTCCCAAGAAGTTCTTTCTTTATAGCCATTAAGATGGGCTCAGCAGTTTTAATGATGCACTCGCAAGAAATAGTATTTGAAGCAAAAGAGAGCATCAAGAGGCAAATTCAAAACACATTTAAGTCTAACATGCTTCCTATGCATAGGAATCTTGTAAATAAATAAATTCAAGAAGCATAATGCAACAAGCATAGAAAAACTAGACAAGCTCAACTTCAAGATTTTAAGCATATAGAGAGGTGTTTTAGTAACATGAAAATTTGTACAACCATATTTTCCTCTCTCATAATAACTTTCAGTAGCATCATGAGCAAACTCAACAATATAACTATCACATAAAGCATTCTTATCATGAGTCTCATGCATAAAATTATTACTACTCCCAACATAAGCATAATCAATTTTATTAGTAATAGTGGGAGCGAATTCAACAAAGTAGCTATCATTATTATTCTCATCATCAAATGTAGGAGGCATATTGTAATCATAATCAAATTTATCCTCCATAACAGGTGGTACCAAAAGGCTACTATCATTATAATCATCATAAATAGGAGGTAAAGTATCATCAAAGTAAATTTTCTCCTCAATGCTTGGGGGACTAAAAATATCATGCTCATCAAAGCCAGCTTCCCCAAGCTTAGAATTTTCCATATCATTAGCAACAATGGTGTTCAAAGTGTTCATACTAATATGTTCCATGGGTTTTTTAATTTTCGATCAAACCATCCATGTCTTAAATCAGGAAATAGAATAAGAAGCTCATTGTTGTCCATTATGCCTTACTAGTGTAAACAAGAAACAAAAAGATGCAATTGCAGGATCTAAAGGAAATAGCTTCGAGCACACACACAATGGCGCCAGAAAAGTACTGTTACCTGGAACCGGAGTATGAGTGCCTTTTACCTTTCCTCCCCGGCAACGGCGCCAGAAAAGTGCTTGATGTCTACGTGAGCTTCTATTCTTGTAGACAGTGTTGGGCCTCCAAGAGCAGAGGTTTGTAGAACAGCAGCAAGTTTCCCTTAAGTGGATCACCCAAGGTTTATCGAACTCAGGGAGGAAGAGGTCAAAGATATCCCTCTCAAGCAACCCTGCAACCACAAAGCAAGAAGTCTCTTGTGTCCCCAACACACCTAATAGGTGCACTAGTTCGGCGAAGAGATAGTGAAACAGGTGTGTATGAATAAATATGAGCAGTAACGCACCAGAAAAGTGCTTTGCTATCCAGGACTGGCGTGTGGTTGATGGTGGTAATATTGCGGACAGTACAGATGCAGTAGAATAGTAAACAAGCAGCTATAGCAGTATTTAGGAACAAGGCCTAGGGATCATACTTTCACTAGTGGACACTCTCAACATTGATCACATAACAGAATAAATAGATAGATGCTAGACTCTACACTCTCTTGTTGGATGATGAACACCACGAATTGCGTAGGGCTACAAGAACCCTCAATGCCGGAGTTAACAAGCTCCATAATATTCAATGTTCATATTTAAATAACCTTAGAGTGCAAGATAGATCAACACAACCAAACCAAGTACTAACATAGCATGCACACTGTGACCATCACACTATGAAAGGAGGAATAGATCACATCAATACCATCATAGTAATAGTTAACTTCATAATCTACAAGAGATCACAATCATAGCATATACCAAGTACTTCATGATGCACACACTGCCAACATTACATCATGGAGGAGGAATAGACTACTTTAATAACATCACTAGAGTAGCACATAGATGAATTGTGATACAAATCTCATATGAATCTCAATCATGTAAGGCAGCTCATGAGATCATTGTATTGAAGTACATAGGAGAGAGATTAACCACATAGCTACCGGTACAGCCCCGAGCCTCGATGGAGAACTACTCCTCCTCATGGGAGACAGAGGTGATGAAGATGGCGGTGGAGATGGCAGCGGTGTCGATGGAGAAGCCTTCCGGGGCACTTCTCCGTCCCGGCGGCGTGCCGGAACAGACTCTGTCCCCAGATCTTGGCTTCGCGATGGCGCGCGGCTCTAGAAGGTTTCTCGTACCGTGGCTTTTTCGTATCGAGGTTTTAGGTCGAGGGGCTTATAGGCGAAGAGGCGGCGTCGAAGGTCAACGAGGCGACGACACAATAGGGGGTGCGGCCCCCTGGCGCGCCGGCCTACCATCCGGTGGGCCGTGGCCCCCTCCTGGCCTCTCTCTGTTCGGAAGCTTTGCGTGATCCTAAGATGCTGGCATTGATTTCGTCCGATTCCGAGAATATTTCCTTACTAGGATTTCAAACCAAAAACAGCAGAAAACAGGAACTGGCACTTCGGCATCTCGTCAATAGGTTAGTTCCGGAAAACGCATAAAAACAACATAAAGTATGCATAAAACATGTAGATATCATCAATAATGTGGCATGGAACATAAGAAATTATCGATACGTCGGAGACGTATCATCATCCAAGCTTTTCTTCATATGGTGTCAAATCAGCAACATTGAACGAATTACTGACACCAAACTCATCAAGTGGAAGATCTATCGAGTATGCATTATCATTGATTTTGGCAAGCACTTTGTAAGGACCAGCACCACGAGGAAGCAACTTGGACTTCCGCAGCTTCGGGAACCTATCCTTGCGAAAATGTACCCAGACCATATCACCAGGCTTGAACAACATCTCTTTGCGCTTCTTGTTCATCCTTGCAGCATTGCTCTTGCCTTTCTTCTCTATCAACTCTTTAGTCTTCACATGAATCTTTTCACAAAATCTGCCCTCTTGGATGCCTCCATATTAACTCTCTCATGTATGGGCAAAGGCAACAAGTCAAGTGGAGTAATGGGTTTGAAACCATACACCACCTCAAAAGGACACAGCTCCGTGGTAGAATGTACCGCCCTGTTGTAAGCAAACTCCACATGCGGCAAACACTCTTCCCACTCCTTCAGGTTCTTCTTGATCATGGATCTCAACAGTTGTGACAATGTTCTATTCACCACTTCAGTTTGACCATCAGTTTGGGGATGACAAGTAGTACTGAAAAGTAGCTTCGTCCCCAGCTTTCTCCATAGCGTCTTCCAGAAGTAGCTCATAAACTTCACGTCACGATCAGAAACAATAGTCTTCGGGACTCCATGTAGTCGCACAACCTCCCTGAAAAACAGGTTAGCAATATGCGACGCATCGTCGCTCTTGTGGCAGGCAATAAAGTGTGACATCTTAGAAAATCTGTCCACTACCACAAATATAGAATCATGGCCTCTCTTAGTACGCGGCAAACCCAACACAAAATCCATACTAATATCCTCCCAAGGTGTAGTAGGTGCCGGTAAAGGAGTATACAAACCGTGAGGCTTCAGCTTGGACTTGGACTTGTTGCAAGTAATGCACCTCTTCACATACCTGTCCACATCCCGCCTCATCTTTGGCCAATAAAAGTGGTCAGCTAGCATGAGTAGCGTCTTCTCATGCCCAAAGTGACCCATCAAACCTCCAGCATGAGATTCCTGCAATAAGAGCAAACGCACAGACGATTCTGGAACACATAGTTTGTTAGCTCGAAACAAGAACCCATCATGTATGTGATATTTTTCCCATGCTTTACCAAGAGCACATAAGCGATATGGTTCAGCAAAATCATGATCAGTAGCATACAAATCACATAGCACTTCTAATCCAGGAATTTTAACATCAAGTTGAGTTAATAGCATATTCTTCCTAGATAGAGCATCAACAACAATATTATCTTTTCCCTTCTTATGCTTAATAATGTATGGAAAAGACTCAATGAACTCAACCCACTTAGCAAGACGCTTATGCAAAGTATATTGGGCTTTCAGATATTTCAAAGCTTCATGATCAGAATGTATGATAAATTCTTTTGGCCACAAGTAATGTTGCCAAACCTCAAGAACTCTAATTAAAGCATACAATTCTTTATCATATATAGGATAGTTCAACTTAGCACCAGAAAGTTTCTCAGAAAAATATGCAATTGGGCGACCCTCTTGCATCAACACACCACCAATTCCAATACCACTAGCATCACATTCAATCTCAAATTGCTTATTGAAATCAGGAAGTGCAAGCAACGGTGCAGAAGTTAACAATCTCTTAAGTTCATCAAAAGCATGATCTTGGGCTGCGCCCCACTCAAATATAACACCCTTTTTAGTCAAGTCATTCAAAGGTGCAGCAATAGTACTAAAGTTGGGCACAAATCTTCTATAAAACCCAGCTAGACCATGAAAACTTCTAACTTGACTCACATTCATGGGAGTAGGCCAATTTTGAATAGCTTCAATTTTAGACACATCTACTTCTACTCCATGCTTAGAGACAACATAACCCAGAAATATGACCTTATCTTTGCAAAATGTGCACTTCTCAAGATTACCATAGAGTTTATTATCACGCAACACTTGCAAAACATGTCGAATATGTATAGTATGATCAGATTCATTGCGGCTGTAAATTAATATGTCATCAAAATACACAACCACAAACTTGCCAATAAATTCACGCAAAACATGGTTCATCAGTCTCATGAAAGTACTAGGTGCATTAGTCAAACCAAAAGGCACTACTAACCACTCATATAAACCAAACTTTGTTTTAAAAGTTGTTTTCCACTCATCCCCTTCTTTCATCCTAATTTGATGATAACCACTACGCAAATCAATTTTAGAGAACACAGCAGCACCACTCAATTCATCTAGCATATCCTCTAAACGGGGAATAGGATGACGATATCGAATAGTAATGTTGTTTATAGCTCTACAATCTACGCACATACGCCATGTACCATCTTTCTTAGGAACAAGAATAACAGGAACAACACAAGGACTAAGGCTTATGTGGATATAACCTTTGTCGAGTAGCGCTTGTACTTGCTTCGGTATCTCCTTCGTCTCTTCGGGATTTGTTCTATATGGTGCCCGATTGGGCGAAGCTCCGGGAATCAAGTCAATTTGATGCTAAATACCTCGCAATGGTGGAAGTCCTGCGGGTACCTCATCCGGAAACACATCGCCAATTTCCTGCAAAACATTAGAAACACCAAGAGGAAGATGTAGGATAACGTTGCATAGAAAACAAAAATTTTCCTACCGCGAACACGCAATCCAAGCCAAGATGCAATCTAGAAGACGGTAGCAACGAGGGGTTTATCGAGTCTCACCCTTGAAGAGATTCCAAAGCCTACAAGAGGAGGCTCTTGTTGCTGCGGTAGACGTTCACTTGCCGCTTGCAAAAGCGCGTAGAAGATCTTGATCACGATCGGTTCCGGCGCCACGAACGGGCAGCACCTCCGTACTCGGTCACACGTTCGGTTGTTGATGAAGACGACCACCTCCCCGTTCCAGCGGGCAGCGGAAGTAGTAGCTCCTCTTGAATCCGACAGCACGACGGCGTGGTGGTGGTGGTGGAGAAGTCCGGCGGAGCTTCGCTAAGCGTGCGGGAAGTGGAGGAGCGGGGCGGCTAGGGTTTGGAGAGAGGGGCGCCGGCCACTATGGGGTGCGGCCACCTTGGTGGTGTTTGAGGTGGCCGGCCCCTCCCCCTTGGCCCTCTATATATAGGTGGAACCCCAAGAGTTGGTCTCCAAATCTTCGAATAAGACCCGAACCAAAAACCTTCCATATGGAGGGGAAACCTAGCCAAGCTAGGACTCCCACTAGAGGTGGGAGTTCCACCTCCCATATGGGGGGGCCGGCCCCCTAAGGGGGAGTCCACTTGGGACTCCTCCCCACTAGGGTTGGCCGGCCATGAGGTGGAGTCCCATGTGGACTCCACCTTCCTTGGTGGTTTCTTCCGGACTTTTCTAGAACCTTCTAGAACCTTCCATAGAACCTTCCGCGACATTTTAATTCACATAAAATGACATCCTATATATGAATCTTATTCTCCGGACCATTCCGGAACTCCTCGTGATGTCCGGGATCTCATCCGGGACTCCGAACAAATATTCGAACTCCATTCCATATTCAAGTACTACCATTTCAACATCCAACTTTAAGTGTGTCACCCTACGGTTCGTGAACTATGCGGACATGGTTGAGTACTCACTCCGACCAATAACCAATAGCGGGATCTGGAGATCCATAATGGCTCCCACATATTCAACGATGACTTTAGTGATCGAATGAACCATTCACATACAATACCAATTCCCTTTGTCACGCGATATTTTACTTGTCCGAGGTTTGATCTTCGGTATCACTCTATACCTTGTTCAACCTCGTCTCCTGACAAGTACTCTTTACTCGTACCGTGGTATGTGGTCTCTTATGAACTCATTCATATGCTTGCAAGACATTAGACGACATTCCACCGAGAGGGCCCAGAGTATATCTATCCGTCATCGGGATGGACAAATCCCACCGTTGATCCATATGCCTCAACTCATACTTTCCGATACTTAATCCCACCTTTATAGCCACCCATTTACGCAGTGGTGTTTGGTGTAATCAAAGTACCTTTCCGGTATAAGTGATTTACATGATCTCATGGTCATAAGGACTAGGTAACTATGTATCGAAAGCTTATAGCAAATAACTTAATGACGAGATCTTATGCTACGCTTAATTGGGTGTGTCCATTACATCATTCATACAATGACATAACCTTGTTATTAATAACATCCAATGTTCATGATTATGAAACTAATCATCCATTAATCAACAAGCTAGTTTAAGAGGCATACTAGGGACTTCTTGTTGTCTACATATCACACATGTACTAATGTTTCGGTTAATACAATTATAGCATGATATATAAACATTTATCATAAACATAAAGATATAAATAATAACCACTTTATTATTGCCTCTAGGGCATATCTCCTTCAGTCTCCCACTTGCACTAGAGTCAATAATCTAGATTACATTTTAATATACCTAACACCCATGGCATTCTAGTGTTGGTCATGCTTTGCCCTAGGGAGAGCTTTAGTCAACGGATCTGCTACATTCAGATCAGTGTGTACTTTGCAAATCTTTACTTCTCCATCTTCGATGTACTCGCGAATCGAGTGGTAACGCAGCTTGATATGCTTCAGCCTCTTGTGTGACCTTGGCTCTTGTGCATTGGCGATGGCACCCATGTTATCACAGTAAATGATTAATGGGTCCAATGCACTAGGAACCACACCGAGCTCTACAATGAACCTCTTCATCCATACCGCTTCTGATGAAGCCTCGAAGCCGCTATGTACTCCGATTCTGTTGAAGACTTCGCCACCGTGCACTGCTTCGAGCTTGCCCAGCTTACTGCAGCACCATTCAATATAAACACGTACCCAGATTGTGACTTAGAGTCATCAGGATCAGTGTTCCAACTTGCATCGGTGTAACCACTTACAACGAGCTCTTGGTCACCTCCATAACAAAGAAACATATCCTTAGTTCTTTTCAAGTACTTCAGGATATTCTTGACCGCTGTCCAGTGTTCCATTCCTGGATCACTTTGATATCTGCTAGTCAAACTAACAGCATGTGCTATATCCGGTCTAGTACATAGCATGGCATACATGATAGATCCTACTGCCGAGGCATAGGGGATTTTACTCATCCTTTCTCTTTCTTCTGCCGTAGCCGGTCCTTGAGTCTTACTCAAGACTTTGCCTGGTAACATAGGTAAGAACCCTTTCTTACTTTCGTCCATTCTAAACTTCTTTAGAATCTTGTCCAGATATGTACTCTGTGATAGCCCTATTAGGCGTCTTGATCTATCTCTATAAATCTTGATGCCTAATATATACGATGCTTCACCAAGGTCTTTCATTGAAAAACTATTATTCAAATAACCTTTAACACTGCTTAATAGTTCTATATCATTCCCGATCAACAATATGTCATCTACATATAATATCAGGAATGCTACAGAGCTCCCACTCACTTTCTTGTAAATACAGGCCTCTCCATGACACTGTATAAACCCGAAGTCTTTGATCACCTTATCAAAGCGTCGGTTCCAACTTCTTGATGCTTGCTTCAGTCCATAGATTGAACGCTGAAGTTTGCATACTTTGTCAGCATTTTTAGGATCGACAAAACCTTTGGGTTGTACCATATACAACTCTTCCTCAATGTCTCCATTAAGGAACGCCGTTTTGACATCCATCTGCCAAATCTCATAATCGAAAAATGCAGCTATTGCTAACAAAATCCTCACAGATTTTAGCTTCGCTACAGGTGAGAAAGTCTCATCGTAGTCAACTCCTTGAATTTGTCGGAAACCCTTTGCGACAAGTCGAGCTTTATAGACAGTAATATTACCATCAGCATCTGTTTTTCTCTTGAAGATTTTATTTTCGACAGCCTTTCGGCTATCAGGTAAGTCTACCAAAGTCCATACTTTGTTATCATACATGGATCCCATTTCGGATTTCATGGCTTCTTGCCATTTGTTGGAATCTGGGCTCATCATCGCTTCTGATACGTCTCCGACGTATCGATAATTTCTTATGTTCCATGCCACATTATTGATGATTTCTACATGTTTTATGCACACTTTATGTCATATTTATGCGTTTTCCGGAACTAACCTATTGACGAGATGCCGAAGGGCCAGTTGCTGCTTTTGGTTTCAGAAATCCTAGTAAAGAAATATTCTCGGAATCGACGAAATCAACGCCTGTGTTCCTATTTTGCCCTAAGCATCCGTAACACCCGAGAACCGCCAGAGGAGGGGCACAGCCCACCAAACCCTAGGCCGGCGCGGCCAAGGGGGCCCGCGCCCCCCTATAGTGTCGTCGCCCCTTCGACCTTCTGACGCCGCCTCTTCGCCTATATAAAGGTCCCTGATACGTCTCCGATGTATCGATAATTTCTTATGTTCTATGCCACATTATTGATGATATCTACATGTTTTATGCATATTTTATGTCATATTTATGCATTTTCCGGAACTAACCTATTAACAAGATGCGAAGTGCCAGTTGTTTTCTGTTTTTGGTTTCAGAAATCCTAGTAAGGAAATATTCTTAATTGGACGAAATCAACGCCCAGGTTCCTATTTTGCCCGGAAGCATCCAGAACACACGAGAACCGCCAGAGAGGGCGCACAGGCCCACCAAACCCTAGGCCGGCGCGGCCAAGGGGGGGCCCGCGCCCCCCTATAGTGTGGTCGCCCTTCGACCTCCTGACGCCGCCTCTCATATAAAGCCCCTCGACCTAAAACTTCGAGACGGAAAGCCACGGTACGAGAAACCTTCCAGCCGCCGCCATCGCGAAGCCAAGATCTGGGGGACAGAGTCTTCCCGCACGCCGCCGGATGGGGAAGTGCCCCGGAAGGCTTCTCCATCGACACCACCGCCATCTTCATCAACGCTGTTGTCTCCCATGAGGACGGAGTAGTTCTCCATCGAGGCTCGGGGCTGTACCGGTAGCTATGTGGTTCATCTCTCTCCCTATGTACTTCAATACAATAATCTCATGAGCTGCCTTACATGATTGAGATTCATATGCTGATGCTTGTAATCTAGATGTCGTTATGCTAGTCAAGTGAATTTTACTTATGTGATCTCCGGAGACTCCTTGTCCCACGTGTGTAAAGGTGACAGTGTGTGCACCGTGTGGGTCTCTTAGGCTATATTTCACAGAATACTTATTCACTGTTATGGATGGCATAGTGAAGTGCTTATTTATATCTATTTATGATTGCAATGTGTTTTGTATCACAATTTATCTATGTGCTACTCTAGTGATGTTATTAAAGTAGTTTTATTCCTCCTGCACGGTGTAATGGTGACAGTGTGTGCATCCGTGTTAGTACTTGGCGTAGGCTATGATTATGATCTCTTGTAGATTATGAAGTTAACTATTGCTATGATGGTATTGATGTGATCTATTCCTCCTACATAGTGTGAAGGTGACAGTGTGCATGCTATGTTAGTACTTGGTTTAGTCGTGTTGATCTTTCATGCACTCTAAGGTTATTTAAATATGAACATTGAATATTGTGGAGCTTGTTAACTCCGGCATTAAGGGTTCGTGTAATCCTACGCAATTAGTGGTGTTCATCATCCAACAAGAGAGTGTAGAGTATGCATTTATCTATTCTGTTATGTGATCAAAGTTGAGAGTGTCCACTAGTGAAAGTCTAATCCCTAGGCCTTGTTCCTAAATATCTATCGCTGCTTGTTTACGTTTTACGTTACTACTACTCATGCTTACTGCTTGTTTACTGTCCTGGGCAAAGCACTTTTCTGGTGCCGTTGCTACTACTTATTTATACCACCTGTATTTCACTATCTCTTCGCCGAACTAGTGCACCTATTAGGTGTGTTGGGGACACAAGAGACTTCTTGCTTTGTGGTTGCAGGGTTGCATGAGAGGGATATCTTTGACCTCTTCCTCCCTGAGTTCGATAAACCTTGGGTGATCCACTTAAGGGAAAACTTGTTGCTGTTCTACAAACCTCTGCTCTTGGAGGCCCAACACTGTCTACAGGAAAAGGAGGGGGCGTAGACATCAAGCTGTTTTCTGCCGCCGTTGCCGGGGAACGAAGGAAAGCTACATCATTTCCTCCCTCGTCAACTACGCGCCGTCAAGCTATTTTCTGGCGCCGTTGCCGGGGAGGAAAGGTAAAAGGCACTCATACTCCGGTTCCAGGTAATAGTACTTTTCTGGCGCCATTGTGTTTGTGCTCGAAGCTATTTCCTTTAGATCCTGCAATTGCATCTTTTTGTTTCTTGTTTACACTAGTTAGGCATAATAGAAAACAACAAAAATATGAGAGATCTTTATGAACTTTATCTTGAATTAGGACATGATGTGTTTGAAGAGAGAATTAAAAAACCCATGGAACTTTATATGCATGCTAATGGGAATGTTATTAATATGAATGCTTTGAACACTATTGTTGCTAATGCTATGGAAAATTCTAAGCTTGGGGAAGCTGGTTTTGATGAGCATGATCTTTTTAGTCCCCCGGGCATGGAGGAGAAAATTTACTTTGATGATACTTTGCCTCCTATTTATGATGATTATAATGATAATAGTCTTTTGTTTCCACCTGTTATGGAGGATAAATTTGATTATGATTACAATATGCCTCCTATATTTGATGATGAGAATAATAATGATAGCTACTTTGTTGAATTTGCTCCCACTACAACTAATAAAATTGATTATGCTTATGTGGAGAGTAATAATTTTATGCATGAGACTCATGATAAGAATGCTTTATGTGATAGTTATATTGTTGAGTTTGCTCATGTTGCTACTGAAAGTTATTATGAGAGAGGAAAATATGGTTGTAGAAATTTTCATGTTACTAAAACACCTCTCTATGTGCTGAAATTTTTGAAACTACACTTGTTTTATCTTCCTATGCTTGTTACTTTGCTCTTCATGAACTTGTTTATTTACAAGATTCCCATGCATAGGAAGCATGTTAGACTTAAATGTGTTTTGAATTTGCCTCTTGATGCTCTCTTTTGCTTCAAATACTATTTCTTGCGAGTGCATCATTAAAACTGCTGAGCCCATCTTAATGGCTATAAAGAAAGAACTTCTTGGGAGATAACCCATGTGTTATTTTGCTACAGTACTTTGTTTTATATTTGTGTCTTGGAGGTTGTTTACTACTGTAGCAACCTCTCCTTATCTTAGTTTTGTGTTTTGTTGTGCCAAGTAAAGTCGTTGATAGTAAGGTTCATACTAGATTTGGATTACTGCGCAGAAACAGATTTCTTTGCTGTCACGAATCTGGGCAAAATTCTCTGTAGGTAACTCAGAAAATTATGCCAATTTACGTGAGTGATCCTCAGATATGTACGCAACTTTCATTCAATTTGAGAATTTTCATTTGAGCAAGTCTGGTGCCTCAATAAAATTCGTCAATACGAACTGTTCTGTTTTGACAGATTCTGCCTTTTATTTCACATTGCCTGTTTTGTTATGTTCGATGGATATTTTGATTCCATTGACTTCCAGTAGCTTTGAGCAATGTCCAGAAGTGTTAAGAATGATTGTGTCACCTCTGAACATGTGAGTTTTTGATTATGCACTAACCCTCTAATGAGTTTGTTTCGAGTTTGGTGTGAAGGAAGTTTTCAAGGGTCAAGAGAGGAGGATGATATACTACGATCAAGAAGAGTGAAAAGTCTAAGCTTGGGGATGCCCCGGTGGTTCATCCCTGCATATTTCAAGAATACTCAAGCATCTAAGCTTGGGATGCCCAAGGCATCCCCTTCTTCATCGACAAATTATCAGGTTCCTTCTCTTGAAACTATATTTTTATTCGGCCACATCTTATGTACTTTACTTGGAGCGTTTGTGTGCTTTTGTTTTTTGTTTTTGTTTGAATAAATGCTTGTGTGGGAGAGAGACACGCTCCGCTGGTTCGTATGAACACATGTGTTCTTAGCTTTTAATTTTCATGGCGAAGGTTGAAACTGCTTCATTAAATTGTTATATGGTTGGAATCGGGAAATGCTACATGTAGTAATTGCTATAATGTCTTGGATAATGTGATACTTGGCAATTGTTGTGCTCATGTTTAAGCTCTTGCATCATATACTTTGCACCTATTAGTGAAGAAATACATAGTGCTTGCTAAAATTTGGTTTGCATAATTGGTCTCTCTAAGGTCTAGATAATTTCTAGTATAGAGTTTGAACAACAAGGAAGACGGTGTAGAGTCTTATAATATTTACAATATGTCTTTTATGTGAATTTTGCTGCACCGGTTCATCCTTGTGTTTGTTTTAAATAACCTTGCTAGCCTAAACCTTGTATCGAGAGGGAATACTTCTCATGCATCCAAATACTTGAGCCAACCACTACCATTTGTGTCCACCATACCTACCTACTACATGGTATTTCTCCGCCATTCCAAAGTAAATTGCTTGAGTGCTACCTTTAAACAATTCAAAATTTATCACCTCTGATTTGTGTCAATGTTTTATAGCTCATGAGGAAGTATGTGGTGTTTATCTTTCAATCTTGTTGGGCAACTTTCACCAATGGACTAGTGGCTTCATCCGCTTATCCAATAATTTTGCAAAAAGAGCTGGCAATGGGATTCCCAGTCCCAAATTAATTAACAAAATAGACACTCCTCCATGGTATGTGATTGTTGGACGGCACCCGAAGGATTCGGTTAGCCATGGCTTGTGTAAGCAAAGGTTGGGAGGAGTGTCATCATAATAAAACTAAAATAAAAAGGCACTCCTTCATGGTATGAGATTGTTGGCAGGCACCCGAAGGATTCGGTTAGCCATGGTTTGTGAAAGAAAGGTTGGAAGGAGTGCCACACAAAAATAAAATAAAATGGGAGCCGCTCTTTGAAGGTTTGTCTGGCAAGGGGGTTAGAGTACCCACTACCATTCGTTGACAACAACAAACACCTCTCAAAACTTATTTTTATGCTCTCTTTCTTGTTTTCAAAATCAAAGCTCTAGCACAAATATAGCAATCGATGCTTTCCTCTTTGAAGGACCATTCTTTTACTTTTTATGTTGAGTCAGTTCACCTATTTCTCTCCATCTCAAGAAGCAAACACTTGTGTGAACTGTGCATTGATTCCTACATACTTGCATATTGCATTTGTTATATTGCTTTGCATTGACAACTATCCATGAGATATACATGTTACACGTTGAAAGCAACCGCTGAAACTTAATCTTCCATTGTGTTGCTTCAATGCCTTTACTATGAATTTATTGCTTTATGAGTTAACTCTTATGCAAGACTTATTGATGCTTGTCTTGAAGTACTATTCATGAAAAGTCTTTGCTATATGATTCACCTGTTTACTCATGTCATATACATTGTTTTGATCGCTGCATTCACTACATATGCTTTACAATAGTATGATCAAGGTTATGATGGCATGTCACTCCAGAAATTATCTTTGTTATCGTTTACCTGCTCGGGACGAGCAGAAACTAAGCTTGGGGATGCTGATACGTCTCCGACGTATCGATAATTTCTTATGTTCCATGCCACATTATTGATGATATCTACATGTTTTATGCATACTTTATGTCATATTTATGCCCGGAACTAACCTATTAACAAGATGCCGAAGTGCCAGTTGTTTTTCTGCTGTTTTTGGTTTCAGAAATCCTAGTAAGGAAATATTCTCGAATTGGACGAAATCAACGCCTGTGTTCCTATTTTGCCCGAAGCATCCAACACACGAGAACCGCCAGAGAGGGGGCACAGGCCCACCAAACCCTAGGCCGGCGCGGCCAAGGGGGGCCGCGCCCCCTATAGTGTGGCGCCCCTTCGACCCTCGACGCCGCCTCTTCTCCTATATAAAGCCCTCGACCTAAAACCTCGAGACGGAAAAGCCACGGTACGAGAAACCTTCCGAGCCGCCGCCATCGCGAAGCCAAGATCGGGGGACAGGAGTCTCTGTTCCGGCACGCCGCCGGACGGGGAAGTGCCCCCGGAAGGCTTCTCCATCGACACCACCGCCATCTTCATCAACGCTGCTGTCTCCCATGAGGAGGGAGTAGTTCTCCATCGAGGCTCGGGGCTGTACCGGTAGCTATGTGGTTCATCTCTCTCCTATGTACTTCAATACAATAATCTCATGAGCTGCCTTACATGATTGAGATTCATATGATGATGCTTGTAATCTAGATGTCGTTATGCTAGTCAAGTGAATTTTACTTATGTGATCTCCGGAGACTCCTTGTCCCACGTGTGTAAAGGTGACAGTGTGTGCACCGTGTGGGTCTCTTAGGCTATATTTCACAGAATACTTATTCACTGTTATGGATGGCATAGTGAAGTGCTTATTTATATCTCTTTATGATTGCAATGTGTTTTGTATCACAATTTATCTATGTGCTACTCTAGTGATGTTATTAAAGTAGTTTTATTCCTCCTGCACGGTGTAATGGTGACAGTGTGTGCATCCGTGTTAGTACTTGGCGTAGGCTATGATTATGATCTCTTGTAGATTATGAAGTTAACTATTGCTATGATGGTATTGATGTGATCTATTCCTCCTACATAGTGTGAAGGTGACAGTGTGCATGCTATGTTAGTACTTGGTTTAGTCGTGTTGATCTTTCATGCACTCTAAGGTTATTTAAATATGAACATTGAATATTGTGGAGCTTGTTAACTCCGGCATTGAGGGTTCGTGTAATCCTACGCAATTAGTGGTGTTCATCATCCAACAAGAGAGTGTAGAGTATGCATTTATCTATTCTGTTATGTGATCAAAGTTGAGAGTGTCCACTAGTGAAAGTCTAATCCCTAGGCCTTGTTCCTAAATATCGCTATCGCTGCTCGTTTACGTTTTCGCGTTACTACTACTGCGTTACTACTGCTCGTTTATCGTCCTGGGCAAAGCACTTTTCTGGTGCCGTTGCTACTACTTATTTATACCACCTGTATTTCACTATCTCTTCGCGAACTAGTGCACCTATTAGGTGTGTTGGGGACACAAGAGACTTCTTGCTTTGTGGTTGCAGGGTGCAGAGGGATATCTTTGACCTCTTCCTCCCTGAGTTCGATAAACCTTGGGTGATCCACTTAAGGGAAAACTTGCTGCTGTTCTACAAACCTCTGCTCTTGGAGGCCCAACACTGTCTACAGGAAAAGGAGGGGGCGTAGACATCAGTCCCAGACCTAAAACCTCGATACGAAAAAGCCACGGTACTAGAAACCATCCAGAGCCGCCGCCATCGCGAAGCCAAGATCCGGGGGACAGGAGTCTCTGTTCCGGCACGCCGCCGGACGGGGAAGTGCCCCGGAAGGCTTCTCCATCGACACCGCTGCCATCTCCACCGCCATCTTCATCACCGCTGTCTCCTCCCATGAGGAGGGAGTAGTTCTCCATCGAGGCTCGGGGTGTACCGGTAGCTATGTGGTTAATCTCTCTCCTATGTACTTCAATACAATAATCTCATGAGCTGCCTTATATGATTGAGATTCATATGATGATGCTTGTAATCTAGATGTCATTATGCTAGTCAAGTGAATTTTACTTATGTGATCTCCGGAGACTCCTTGTCCCACGTGTGTAAAGGTGACAGTGTGTGCACCGTGTGGGTCTCTTAGGCTATATTTCACAGAATACTTATTCACTGTTGAATGGCATAGTGAAGTGCTTATTTATATCTCTTTATGATTGCAATGTGTCTTGTATCACAATTTATCTATGTGCTACTCTAGTGATGTTATTAAAGTAGTTTATTCCTCCTGCACGGTGTAATGGTGACAGTGTGTGCATCCATGTTAGTACTTGGCGTAGGCTATGATTATGATCTCTTGTAGATTATGAAGTTAACTATTGCTATGATGGTATTGATGTGATCTATGCCTCCTTTCGTAGCGTGAAGGTGACAGTGTGCATGCTACGTTAGTACTTGGTTTAGTTGTGTTGATCTATCTTACACTCTAAGGTTATTTAAATATGAACATTGAATATTGTGGAGCTTGTTAACTCCGGCATTGAGGGTTCGTGTAATCCTACACAGTTAGTGGTGTTCATCATCCAACAAGAGGGTGTAGAGTATGCATTTATCTATTCTGTTATGTGATCAAAGTTGAGAGTGTCCACTAGTGAAAGTCTAATCCCTAGGCCTTGTTCCTAAATATCGCTATCGCGCTTGTTTATCGTTTTATCTTAATTGTTACCGCTTGTTTATCATGGGCAAAGCACTTTTCCGGTGCCGTTGCTACTACTTATTTATACCACCTGTATTTCACTATCTCTTCGCCGAACTAGTGCACCTATTAGGTGTGTTGGGGACACAAGAGACTTCTTGCTTTGTGGTTGCAGGGTTGCATGAGAGGGATATCTTTGACCTCTTCCTCCCGAGTTCGATAAACCTTGGGTGATCCACTTAAGGGAAAACTTGCTGCTGTTCTACAAACCTCTGCTCTTGGAGGCCCAACACTGTTTATTGGAATCTGGGCTCATCATCGCTTCTTCATACGTCGCAGGGTCCTCATCATTGTTATCCACAATCATGACATTTAGACAAGGATCATACCAATCAGGAGTGGTACGTTCCCTTGTCGATCTGCGAGGTTCAGTAGTTTCCTCGTTCGAAGTTTCATGATCATTATCATTAGCTTCCTCTGTTGTCGGTGTAGGCGGTACACAACTTCCGGTACTGCGCTACTCTGATCAACGAGTATAGATTCATCAATCTCATCGAGTTCTACTTTTCTTCCAGTCACTTCTTTAGTGAGAAATTCTTTCTCAAGAAAGGTTCCGTTCTTAGCAACAAAGATTTTGCCTTCGGATTTGTGATAGAAAGTATACCCTATAGTTTCCTTAGGGTATCCTATGAAGACGCATTTCTCCGCTTTGGGTTCTAGCTTGTCCGGTTGTAACTTCTTTACATAGGCTTCGCAACCCCAAACTTTAAGGAACGACAGCTTAGGTTTCTTATTAAACCATAATTCATACGGTGTCGTTTCTACGGATTTTGATGGTGCTCTATTTAAAGTGAATGCGGCTGTCTCTAATGCATAACTCCAAAATGATAACGGCAAATCAGTAAGAGACATCATAGAACGAACCATATCTAAGAGAGTTCGATTACGACGTTCGGACACACCGTTACGTTGAGGTGTTCCCGGCGGTGTCAATTGTGAAAGTATTCCGCATTTCTTTAAATGCATGCCAAACTCATAACTCAGATATTCACCTCCACGATCAGATCGTAGAAATTTGATCTTCTTGTTACGTTGATTTTCTACTTCACTTTGGAATTCCTTAAACTTCTCGAAAGTTTCGGATTTATGTTTCATGAAATAGATATACCCATATCTACTCAGATCATCCGTGAAGGTTAGAACATAACGATAACCACCGCGCGATGCTACGCTCATTGGTCCACATACATCGGTATGTATGATTTCTAATAAGTCAGTAGCTCGCTCCATCATACCAGAAAATGGAGTCTTTGTCATTTTTCCCATTAGACATGCTTCGCATCTATCAAGTGACTCAAAGTCAAGTGATTCAAGTAATCCATCGGTATGGAGTTTCTTCATGCGTTTCACTCCAATATGACCAAGACGACAGTGCCACATATAAGTAGAATTATCATTCAATTTAATTCGCTTAGCATCTATGTTATGTATATGCGTATCACTACTATCGAGATCTAACAGAAATAAGCCATTCTTTTGTGGTGCTCGACCATAAAAGATATTATTCATAAAAATAGAACAACCATTATTCTCAGACTTGAATGAATAACCGTCTTGCATTAAACAAGATCCAGATATAATGTTCATGCTCAACGCGGGTACAAAATAACAATTATTTAGGCTTAAAACTAATCCCGAAGGTAGATGTAGAGGAAGTGTGCCGACAGCGATCACATCGACTTTGGATCCATTTCCAACGCGCATCGTCACTTCATCTTTCAGTAGTCTTCGTTTATTCTTTAGTTCCTGTTTCGAGTTACAAATATGAGCAACCGAACCAGTATCAAATACCCAGGTACTAGAACGAGAACTAGTGAGATAAACATCTATAACATGTATATCAGATATACCTTCTTTCTTCTTCTTGACAAGGCCGCTCTTCAGATCAGCCGATACTTGGAGCAATTACGCTTCCAGTGTCCCTTCTCCTTGCAGTAATAGCACTCAGCATCAGGCTTAGGGCCGTTCTTAGGTTTCACAGGAGGCGTGGCAGCTTTCTTGCCACCCTTCTTGAATTTTCCCTTAGACTTGCCATGTTTCTTGAAACTGGTGGTCTTGTTGACCATCAACACTTGGTGCTCTTTCTTGATCTCAATCTCAGCAGCTTTTAGCATGCCAAAGAGTTCAGGTAACTCCTTGTTCATGTTCTGCATATTGTAGTTCATCACAAAGTTCTTGTAACTTGGTGGCAGTGATTGAAGGACACGATTAATCCCAGTCTGTTAGGAATCACTATTCCCAAGTCACTGAGTTTCTTCGCATGCCCGGTCATGGCGAGCATGTGCTCACTAACGGAGCTGCCTTCTTCCATCATGCAGCTGAAGAATTGTTTCGATGCTTCATAGCATTCCACGGCCGCATGAGTCTCAAAAATAGCTTTCAGATCTTTCATTAACTCATGAGGATCGTGGTGCTCAAAACGTTTTTGAAGATCGGATTCCAGACTGCATAGGATGGCACACTGAACTTGAGAGTACCGTATTTTTCGAGTCTCGTAAACAGCTTTTACTTCATCGGTTTCAGTTTCTGCAGGAGGGTCACCTAGCGGTGCATCAAGCACATATTGCAGATTTCCGCCAGAGAGGAAGATCCTCACATGACGGAACCAGGGTGAAGTTGCTACCGTTGCTCTTAAGTTTCTCTTTCTCTAGGAACTGATTAAAATTGATTGGGGACGCCATCTCTACAACATATATTTGCAAAAGTTTAGACTAAGTTTATGATAAATTGAGTTCAAATTTTAATTCAACATAATTAAAAATCTAGGTGAACTCCCACTCAAAACAATATCCCTCGAATTGTCTTAGTGATCACACGAACCAAATCCACCGCACCTATGTCCGATCATCACGAGACAAGGTGTGATTTCAATGGCGAACACTCAAAGTGTTCATCATATCAACCATATGATTCATGCTCTACCTTTCGGTATCACGTGTTCCGAGACCATGTCTGTACATGCTAGGCTCGTCAAGGCCACCTTAGTATCCGCATGTGCAAAACTGTCTTGCACCCGTTGTATGCACTTGTTGATTCTATCACACCCGATCATCACGAGATGCTTCGAAACGACAAGTCTTGGCAACGGTGCTACTAAGGATGAACACTTTATTATCTTGAGATTTTAGTGAGGGATCATCTTATAATGCTACCGTCGCGATCTAAGCAAAATAAGATGCATAAAAGGATTAACATCACATGCAGTTCATATGTGATATGATATGACCCTTTTGTCTTTGCGCCTTTGATCTTCATCTCCAAAGCATGGACATGATCTCCATCATCTTCGGGCATGATCTCCATCATCGTCGGCGTAGCGTCAAGGTCAATGGCGCCGTCTTCATGATTGTCCTCCATGTAGCAACTATTACAACTACTTTGAAATACTACTCAACATGAAATTTAAAGACAACCATAAGGATCCTGCCGGTTGCCACAATACAATAATGATCATCTCATACATATTCATCATCACATTATGGCCATATCACATCACCAAACCCTGCAAAAACAAGTTAGACGTCTCTAATTTGGTTTGCATATTTTACGTGGTTTAGGGTTTTCGAGAGAGATCTAATCTACCTACGAACATGAACCACAACGTTGATACTAATGTTTTCAATAGAAGAGTAAATTGAATCTTCACTATAGTAGGAGAGACAGACACCCGCAAAGCCTCTTATGCAATACAAGTTGCATGTCGAACGAGGAACAAGTCTCATGAACGCGGTCATGTAAAGTTAGTCCGAGCCGCTTCATCCCACTATGCCACAAAGATGCAAAGTACTCAAACTAAAGATAACAAGAGCATCAACGCCCACAAAACCATTGTGTTCTACTCGTGCAACCATCTATGCATAGACACGGCTCTGATACCACTGTAGGATAACGTTGCATAGAAAACAAAAATTTTCCTACCGCGAACACGCAATCCAAGCCAAGATGCAATCTAGAAGACGGTAGCAACGAGGGGTTTATCGAGTCTCACCCTTGAAGAGATTCCAAAGCCTACAAGAGGAGGCTCTTGTTGCTGCGTAGACGTTCACTTGCCGCTTGCAAAAGCGCGTAGAAGATCTTGATCACGATCGGTTCCGCCACGACGGGCAGCACCTCCGTACTCGGTCACACGTTCGGTTGTTGATGAAGACGACGTCCACCTCCCCGTTCCAGCGGGCAGCGGAGTAGCTCCTTCTTGAATCCGACAGACGACGGCGTGGTGTCGGTGGTGGTGGAGAAGTCCGGCGGAGCTTCGCTAAGCGTGCGGGAAGTGGAGGAGCGGGCGGCTAGGGTTTGGGGAGAGGGGGCCGGCCACTATGGGGTGCGGCCACCTTGGTGGTGTTTGAGGTGGCCGGCCCCTCCCCCTTGGCCCTCTATATATAGGTGGAACCCCAAGAGTTGGTCTCCAAATCTTCGAATAAGACCCGAACCAAAACCTTCCATATGGAGGGGAAACCTAGCCAAGCTAGGACTCCCACTAGAGGTGGGAGTTCCACCTCCCATATGGGGTGGCCGGCCCCCTAAGGGGGAGTCCACTTGGGACTCCTCCCCCACTAGGGTTGGCCGGCCATAGAGGGGTGGTTTCTTCCGGACTTTTCTAGAACCTTCTAGAACCTTCCATAGAAACTTCCGTGACATTTTAATTCACATAAAATGACATCCTATATATGAATCTTATTCTCCGGACCATTCCGGAACTCCTCGTGATGTCCGGGATCTCATCCGGGACTCCGAACAAATATTCGAACTCCATTCCATATTCAAGTACTACCATTTCAACATCCAACTTTAAGTGTGTCACCCTACGGTTCGTGAACTATGCGGACATGGTTGAGTACTCACTCCGACCAATAACCAATAGCGGGATCTGGAGATCCATGATGGCTCCCACATATTCAACGATGACTTTAGTGATCGAATGAACCATTCACATACAATACCAATTCCCTTTGTCACGCGATATTTTACTTGTCCGAGGTTTGATCTTCGGTATCACTCTATACCTTGTTCAACCTCGTCTCCTGACAAGTACTCTTTACTCGTACCGTGGTATGTGGTCTCTTATGAACTCATTCATATGCTTGCAAGACATTAGACGACATTCCACCGAGAGGGCCCAGAGTATATCTATCCGTCATCGGGATGGACAAATCCCACTGTTGATCCATATGCCTCAACTCATACTTTCCGGATACTTAATCCCACCTTTATAGCCACCCATTTACGCAATGGTGTTTGGTGTAATCAAAGTACCTTTCCGGTATAAGTGATTTACATGATCTCATGGTCATAAGGACTAGGTAACTATGTATCGAAAGCTTATAGCAAATAACTTAATGACGAGATCTTATGCTACGCTTAATTGGGTGTGTCCATTACATCATTCATACAATGACATAACCTTGTTATTAATAACATCCAATGTTCATGATTATGAAACTAATCATCCATTAATCAACAAGCTAGTTTAAGAGGCATACTAGGGACTTCTTGTTGTCTACATATCACACATGTACTAATGTTTCGGTTAATACAATTATAGCATGATATATAAACATTTATCATAAACATAAAGATATAAATAATAACCACTTTATTATTGCCTCTAGGGCATATATCCTTCAGAAGAGGGGTCATGTCGTTAGAAACCAAAACCGTACCCCTGTACAAGAGCACAAGAGGCATGGCTGTAGGATCCTCACTAAATTCTCTCATGTCTTCTTTGGTGGCTAATGAGACTAAGGAATTCACTCTCTCACTTTTCGTTATATCACTCACAACATTACAATTCTCTCGCCTATCTAAAGAAGCATCCTCCAAGTTTACTTCAACTTTCTGACGAGACTCATTGACAATTTGTTGTGGTGTCATAGGCTGTAAGTTGATTTTCTTGCCCTTGAACTCCAAGTGATATGTATTGGCACGGCCATTGTGTTGCACAGAACGGTCATAGAGCCAAGGCCGACCCAATAGTAGGTGACACACCGTCATAGGAACCACATCAAAATCAATGCAATCCTTATACGGTCCAACAGCAAATTCAACACGCACCATGTGGTTTACCTTCATCTCTCCATTGTCGCTCAACCACTAAATATAGTATGGATGCGGGTGCGGTAGATACTTCAACTTCAGCTTGGTACACAACTCCTTGCTTGCTAAATTGCGGCAACTCCCGCCATCAATAATGACCTTGCAAGCCTTGTCAGGACCAACTAAAGCCTTTGTTTGGAACAAATTGCAGCGCTGAGTAGATGCACTAGGCAACACATTAAGAGCACGCTGCGACACAACAATGGTGCGAGCATCAGACGGATATGCATCTTCACCATCAGTGTCATAGTCATCATCTTCTGGAGCATTAGGATCAACATCATCTCCAGTCTCATACTCATTGTCCTCATTGATAATCATGACTTTGCGGTTAGGACAATCTCTCTTGAAGTGACCTTTGCCACCACATGTATGACAAGCCATATCACGGTTACGCGCAGTAGACACATTAGAGCCACTCGTACTTGCAGCAGATTCGGACTTCTTTGTGTTAGACACATTGGAGACCGGCTTACTAGGCGGAGTAGAGTAAGGGCGGAGCGCGTCGAAGGCGCCGTAGATGGGGCCGCGCGGGGTGTGAAACGCCCAGCTCCTGTAGCTCGACCTTTGATCTTTGCTTCGTCAGCCAACTGTGATTCAGCTTCTCTTGCATGATGTAACAATTGATTCATATTGGTGTAGCTGTAGTGACGAACAATGCCTTTGATATCATACTTCAAACCGTTGAGGAAACGCTGCATTGTCATCTCGAGAGACTCACGGACACGGCCACGCTGCATAAGCATCTCCATCTCCATGTAGTATTCATCCACAGTCTTCACACCTTGTCTCAATAGAGTCAGCTTATCATATATATTCCGCAAGTAATTTGTAGGCACAAAGCGAGAAGTCATTGCTTCCTTCATGGCACGCCATGTGCGTATAGGTTGCTCACCATCCTCAGCGCGGTTACGAACAAAAGCATCCCACCAACGCAATGCATAGCCATCAAATTCAGAAGAAGCAAGCTTGATCTTCCTATCTTCAGTGTAGTTCGGATGTAAGTTCCATAACTTCTCAATCTTGAGCTCCCAAGTGAGGTATTCTTCAACATCAGCTCCTCCTTCAAACTTGGGTATGGAAAACTTAGGCTTACCCAAACCATCTTCCTCATCATGTCCACGACCATGGCGGCCAAGCGGAGCCCAACCTCGAGGACGATTACCACGTGGCGCACCACGAGCATTGTGTGCGTCATCTTGAAGCTCAGGATCTTCGTCATCTTCTTGTTGTTGTTGCGCGGTCAAATTCTCAATAGCTAAGCGCATATCGGCAATATTGCGCTGTATATCCGTCACTTGATCAGCCATTGTGGTGACGGTCGCATTAGTAGCATCCAACTTTTGGTTGATCTCTTCAACCTTCCCATTAAGCACATCGTCCTGAGCGCGGAATTCACGTCGCATCTCATTACGAAGAGCCTCAAACTCGCTCCATGTGATGAGATCTGCAGCACTCTTGTTTTCCTGGTTAACAATTTTATGATCACTAGCAGACATGATTAGTAGGTTAGTGCACTAAATCAAAATATATATGGTGGTACTCTCACAACTCACTCAAAACTGATAAGAAAAGGAGATCTTACCGTTCCAAAGTAAATTAGTGTTGCTTACCACTTGTAGAAACAACTAGTGCACGGATGTAGCGAAGCGAATATCAAGGGTATAAGAACAAATCACACGACAAAGCAGGGTATATGTGGGGTTGTAGGTAGGCTACCTATTTGCACCAATAACAAGCTCTAGCGCTGACCGTAGACAACCAATGATACTCACACAAGGCGATATGATGGGGCAATGCAACTATATGGAGGAAAGGTTGCAATGCACTAGAGAGACGCTAGCAAAGCTCAACGAAACAGGCACAAGATTGCTCAACTACCGGTGCACTAAAGTAAACTTAGGCCTTCACTTGATTCTTCTAGCACTTCACTTTGTCCTTTTGTATTTTCTTTTGTAACGCAGCTATGTAGCTCTTTTTGCTTCTTTTCAATTTTCTGTTTTTTTATTATTTTTTGATTTTATGACACACTCCTTGATAACACGGCCAACAAGATATGCAAAGCACCAAAACCCTAATGAGCAGCCTGTCGAGCGGTAAAACTAGTCTCTTCTGGGGAAGTTCCTAGTCACGTTTATCGATAGGTTGTGGCTATGGTTGGGAAAAGCACATTGTACGCTATGTGGACTCGGAGTAACAATTACTACAACTAGATGATAGTAGAGACTCAAACCCTAACAATACTAGATGCAAGAAAAAGATACGCAAAAACAACTACAAAAAGCAACTAAAAACTTGAAATTAGTGCAATCTAAGGCTATGGAAAACCCTAACCCTAATATTTTTGGCTTTTTCTGGATAGGAAAAAACTCACAACTCAACTATGGGGTGGATTGTGGATGGCTTACCGAGGAAAACTGGAAATCTGATACCAAGATGATAAGGGGTGGCCCGATCTTCTCAGTAAGCAACGGTGGTGATGATGATCACGGGATGATAGCAGCGGAGGAACACGACGATGTAGTGGATGATAACTTGTATGACACAATGAGATCTCTCGATTGGTCCCTGTCGCCAATGCAACAGCTCTCAACCTTGCAAGATATTCGCAACTCCACACACTTGCGCACGCGCCACCACGAAGCGGTAAGTTGCAACCGTCTAATTCCCAATGGAACAGCAGATCACACAAGACTTTATCAGGATCTACACAATATCAAGCAATATGGTGTAGGGCATTCAATAGTTTTGCAGAGCAAACAACTAAGAACTAGGGTTTATCTTAAACGTGGTCTAAAGCAGCTAGGGGGCGTCCTGGGCACTTATATAGGCCGGGCAACTTCTGGTCGAAAAGATACAAGAATAACCGACCTAGAATAGATCTGGTCGAGACACTGACTAGGCCGTCCGGAATCCGGTTGACCGGTGCTGGGCCGGCTGGTTGTCTGGAACCCGGCTGACCGGTGTGGTTGGTGGCCGGTTTAGACCGGGGTGGACCGGCGGAACCGGAAGCAGATGCCCTTCCTTGGCCCATTCGCTGCGCCGGAATCCGCGCCGCGGGAACCGGGCTGTGGACCAAAGCGCGCCCTGATCAAGGCTGCGCCTGGACTACTTCTTTCTGCGCATGCCTCCCGCTCCTCCCTCGCGCGTCATTGAGATATCTTCATGTCCAGCTCCATGTCCAGCTTCACGTCCATCTTGACGTCCGTCTTCACATCCAGCTGCTCCTCTACTCCTCGTGCGATGCTCGTCTCCTCTTGATACCTGATGATGCATAAGTAACATGACTTAGGCAGTATAAAGTTCTCATCAATCAAAGTATTGTTTAGAAACAAGTTCACCTGTTGTTTAAGTAGCTTCGCACGAGCCCTTGTAATTGGTCCAATCCGAACTTCATTGGACTTGAGCTTCACAGCAGGTTCATCTTCATTTGGCAATGACGGAGGTGGTATTGGGGTAGGGATGTCCTCATCAGAATTATTAATGAAAGTTATTAATTGGGGTTGGGCACCCCGTTGCTAGCTCTTTTTGCAAAATTATTGGATCAGCGGATGTATATGCCACTAGTCCATTGGTGAAAGTATGTCCAACAAGATTGAAAGATAAAACACCACATACTTCCTCATGAGCTATAAAACATTGACACAAATAATAGATAATAACTTTTGAATTGTTTAAAGGTAGCACATGAAATATTTACTTGGAGTGGCGCAAAATACCACATAATAGGTAGTTATGGTGGACACAAATGGCATGGGTTTGGTTTAAGGTTTTGGATGCACGAGAAGCATTCCCTCTCAGTACAGGTCTTTGGCTAGCAAGGTTGGTTAGCAAGCATAAGAGTTGAGGGAAACAAACAAATATACATGTGATAGAAACAATCATGCATCTTCCTTGTAAGCACAAACAATTTTAACTTCAGAATACTAAGCTTATTAGCTAACAAGAAAGAAAGATAATGAAATAATATATCTACATGCACTTCCCTCTTTTCTACTTAAGCCTCAAAGTATTGTTGCTGTTTACCAATGCTAAGTTTGCCAAAACCAAATATATTTACTTGATGCTCCTAAAGTGATACCAATACTAACAACAAGATCAATCATATAACAGAAATTGCAAACTAAAATAAGGTGTGCAAAAAGTAAATGATAAAACTTCTCATTAATATTTCATAACGATAACTCACACCAAGGGATACATAGATAACCAACTAAAAGAGAGATACTTCCACACCGCAAACCATCTTATATGATAACTTCCCTACTCATGATATGACACTACTTGATAGTAAAAGGTAAAAGATAGTGATGATGTGATACCGCGGCACTCCCCAAGCTTGGAACAAGCCAAGGGGATGCCAATACCAATGATTCTCCTGGTGATGGTGGTGAATTCTTCCCATCATCAAACTTCCAAGGAAGAGGCTCTCCATCAACAAACGACGTCTTGGTCTCAGGAATCCTGAAACTGGCAGCATAGCTCATGTGTTTAAACCTGTTTTCATACTCACACTTTTGATTCTGAACATCATAAAGTTGCGCTTGGAGTTTGTTGGTAGTTTTGTGAAGCGAGAGCATATCGTCCCACGGCTTTGTAGTCTCCTTCTTGTGTTCATCAATAAGTTCAGACACAATTTTGTGGAAGATGTCCACTTCACGTTCAGCCATCTTCTTGTAGGTGAAGACCTCTTGTTCTAGTTTCTCCATCCTGTCCTCCAAACTTCCTTCTCCTTTAGGACCCCGGACATCTTCTATCTGCAACTCTCCATCTACGAGCAGCAATTCCTTGGGATGCATCTTCAGCTTGTTCATGTACGGGTTGACGACGTTCTCAAAGAAGCTGTCCTTCGGAGTTGCCGACGAAGACATGGTGGCTCTAGATCTGAAAACAATATCTGCGAAAACAGCTCGAAACAAAACACGACGAGAAGACGATATACGGACCTCGGGGGTCCGGGGATTATATAACAAAAAAAATTACGACAAAAGGAAAGTACCAGGTCGAACCCGAGTGGGAGAGGGACTCCGAGGAGCCGTCCCCATATGGCGGCGCGGCCAGGGTGGGGCCCACGCCACCACGTGGGGACGCGCCCTCGTGCGCCTCCTCCACTCCGATTCGATCTCGTAATTTTTCATATTTTCTAAAAATAGCAAAAATATTGTTCGGAAAGTTAAACGCGGACTTTTTACTACCAAAATTGTTACCTATTCGAAGTCGAACTCTGCAGAACTATCAATTTGATCTTTGATGAAAGTTTCCGGAGTCACCACTCGAATAACATCAACATCTTCATTATAAGAATCTCCAGAAATATAATGTTTGAGTCTTTGTCCATTCACCACTTGTGTGGCGTCATCTTTCAGCGAATCAATTTTTATTGCCCCTGAACGATACACCTCCACAATGACATATGGTCCTTCCCATTTTGAGAGTAATTTCCCTGCAAAAAATCTGAGACGAGACCGATACAATAGGACTTTATCTCAGATATTAAATTCTCTTTTAATAATTCTTCTATCATGTCATTTCTTAACTTTCTCCTTAAAAAGTCTACCATTTTCATAAGTTTCACTTCTCCACTCATCTAAAGAACTCAATTGTAGCAACCTTTTCTTACCGGCAAGTTTAAAATCTTTATTAAGTTCTCTTACAGCCCAATAAGCTTTGTGCTCTAGCTCTAAAGGTAAATGACAAGCTTTTCCATAAACCATTTTATAAGGAGACATACCCATAGGATTTTTATAAGAAGTTCTATAAGCCCACAACACTTCCTTCAACTTACTAGCCCAATTTTTCCTAGATTTATTAACAGTATTTTGCAAGATAGATTTAATTTCTCTATTTGATAATTCTACTTGCCCACTAGTTTGAGGATGATAAGCTGAAGCAATTCTATGATTAATACCATATTTAGCAAGAGTTTTTCTAAAACCACCATGAATAAAATGAGAACCTCCATCAGTCATAAGATATCTAGGTACTCCAAACCTAGGAAAAATAACATCTAAAAGCATTTTTAAAGAGGTCTCACCATCAGCACTTTTTGTGGGTATGGCTTCCACCCATTTAGTAACATAATCAACAGCAACAAGTTTATGAGTGTTACCTTCTGAAGAAGGGAAAGGACCCATGAAGTCAAATCCCCAACAATCAAATGGTTCAATAACAAGAGTATAATTCATAGGCATTTCATTGCGTATAGAGATATTACCAACTCTTTGACATTCATCACAAGATAAAATAAACTTTCTTGCATCTTTAAAGAGAGTTGGCCAATAAAAACCTGACTGTAGAACCTTTTGTGCGGTTCTATCTCCGGCGTGATGTCCTCCATAAACACTACCATGACACTTACTCAATATCTCTTGTTGTTCATATTCGGGGACACATCTTCGCATAAAACCATCCACTCCTTCTTTATATAAGTGTGGGTCATCCCAAAAATAATGCATCAAGTCATAAAAGAATTTCCTCCTTAGCTGAAAAGGTTGGAGGCAAGTACTTGGAGACAATAAAGTTAGCATAATCAGCATACCAAGGACTATCTCGCGAGCTCACCTTTATTGCAGCCAATTGTTCATTTGGAAAACTATCATTAACAGGAACAGGATCATAAGCAATATTTTCCAATCTAGACAAATTATCAGCAACAGGATTATCAGCACCTTTCCTATCTACAATATGTAAATCAAATTCTTGCAAAAGAAGCACCCATCTAATAAGCCTTGGCTTAGCATCTTTCTTTTCCATAAGGTACCTAATTGCAGCATGATCAATATGAATTGTGACTTTTGAATCAACAATGTAAGGTCTAAACTTGTCACAAGCAAAAACTACAGCTAATAACTCTTTTTCAGTTGTAGCATAATTTCTTTGAGCAGCATCAAGAGTTTTACTAGCATAATGAATAACATTCAACTTTTTATCTACTCGCTGTCCAAGAACAGACCTACAGCAAAATCACTAGCATCACACATAATTTCAAAAGGTAAATTCCAATCGAGGTTCAACTACAGGAGGTTGTTAAGGCTTTCTTTAGAGTTTCAAAAGCTTCCTTACAATCATCATCAAAAACAAAAGGTACATCTTTTTGAAGAAGATTAATAAGAGGCTTTGAAATTTTAGAGAAATCTTTAATAAATCTCCTATAAAAACCAGCATGACCAAGAATACTACGAATACCTTTAACATCCCTAGGATAGGGCATCTTCTCAATTGCTTCAACTTTAGCTCTATCAACTTCAATACCTCCCTCAGAAATTTTATGTCCCAATACAATTCCTTCATTAACCATAAAGTGGCATTTCTCCCAATTAAGAACAAGGTTAGTTTCTTCACATCTCTGCAAAACTTTATCAAGGTTTCGCAAACAATCATCAAAAGAATTCCCATAGACAGAAAAATCATCCATGAATACCTCTACAATCTTTTCACAAAATCCATAAAAAATAGCAGACATGCATCTTTGAAAAGTAGCAGGAGCATTACATAAACCAAAAGGCATATGCCTATAAGCATAAGTTCCATAGGGACAAGTGAAAGTGGTTTTCTCTTGATCTTTAGCTCTAACAGCAATTTGTGAAAACCTAATAACCATCAAGAAAGCAGAAATAAGTATTTTTAGATAACCTTTCCATCATTTGATCAATAAAAGGTAAAGGGTAATGATCTTTCTTAGTAACTTTATTAACCTTTTGAAAATCAGTGCACATTCTATACCCTACAACTACTCTTTGAGGGATGAGCTCATCATTATCATTAGGTACAACAGTTATTCCTCCTTTCTTAGGAACACAATGCACAGGACTAACCCATCTACTATCAGCAATAGGATATATAATACCAGCTTCAAGAAGTTTCAATACCTCATTCCTTACCACATACTTCATCTTAGGAATTAGACGACGCCGATGTTCAACAACAGGCTTTGCATCATCTTCCATGTTGATGGCATGTTGGCAAATAGAGGTAGAAATACCCTTCAAGTCATCAAGAGTGTAGCCAATAGCTCCTCGGTGTTTCTTCAATATTTCCAATAATCTTTCTTCCTCAAAATCTGAAAGCTTAGCACTAATAATAACAGGATATGTTTTCTTATCATCAATATAAGCATACTTAAGATTATCAGGTAACGGTTTCAAATCAAAAACAGGATATTCCTTTGGTGGAGGTGTTGTACCTAGATCTTCGACCGGTAAGTCATGTTTAAGAATGGGTTGACGAAGGAAAATTTCATCAAGCTCATTCCTTTCTTATCTAAAAACTTCACTCTCATGATCCTCCAAATATTGCTGCAAAGGATTATTAGGAGCAAGAGCAACAGATGCAAGCTGTTCAACTCTAAAATCATCATTAGGCAATTCAGCTTCATAAGGAACTTTGGCAAATTTAGAGAAATTAAACTCATAAGATTCACCAGCAAATTTAGTCACAATTTTCTCTTTCTTGCAATCTATAATAGCTCCACAAGTATTTAGAAAAGGTCTACCAAAAATGATAGGAGAAGTCTTACTAGCAGCAGAACCAAGTACCAAAAAGTCAGCAAGATATTTAATCTTACCACATAGAACTTCCACATCTCGAACAATACCAATAGGAGAGATAATTTCTCTATTAGCTAGCCGAATAACCACATCAATATCTTCAAGTTCACAAGAACCAATTTCATGCATGATTTCCCTGTAAAGCTCATAAGGAATGGCACTAGAACTTGCACCAATATCGCAACCATAATAACAATGATCACCAATTCTAACAGAGAGCATAGGAACACTGGCTTTCCTAGACTTACTAGGATGTGAAACAATATTAGAAGCATCTTCACAGAAAATGATGTGACCATCTTCTACATTTTCAGTCACAAGGTCTTTAACTATTGCAACAGCAGGTTCAACATTTATTTGCTCCTCAGGTTCTATAGGTTTCTTTGCACTTTTGTTAACCACACTAGTTATAACAGAATACTCCTTCATTTTAGCAGGAAAAGGAATTTTTTCAATATAAGCTTCAGGAAGAATGTGATCAACAGTTTTAACTTCAATACATTTACCTATAGGTGAATCAGTTTTATCTTTGTAGGGTTCATGATACTTATTAAAACTCTTCCTAGGCAATTCAAAATGAGAGGCAAAAGCTTTATAAAAATTTGCAACAACTTGAGAGTCAAGACCATAAGTAGCACTCATATTTCGAAATTTATCAGTATCCATAAAAGTTTCAATGCATTCATAATCATAATTTATACCTGACTCTCTACCTTTGTCGTTCTCCCATCCTTCAGTATTCTCCCGAATCCGATCAAGAAGGTATCATTTAAACTCTTCTTTGGTGCGCGTGAATGATCCAGAACAAGTAGTATCTAGCTAGGTTTTATCTTGAAAAGAAAGTCTTGCATAAAAATTATCAATGATGATATTACCAGGAAGCTCATGAATGGGGAATTTGAGCATTAAAGACTTCAATCTCCCCATGCTTGGGCAATACTCTCTCCATCATGAGGCCAGAAATTATATATGCGGTTCCGGTCTTTGTGAATTTCACTTGGAGGATAGAATTTAGAATAAAATAGAGGCATAATCTCCTTCCAATCAAGAGAATGCCCATTCTTCAGCAGTTTATACCAATGCGCCGCTTTACCAGACAGTGACATAGAGAATAGTTTCTTCCTAACTTTAGCCATAGAAATACCTGCACACTTGAATAACCCGCATAATTCATGTAAAAACAGTAAATGATCTCCAGGATGGACAGTTCCATCCCCTTCATAGCGGTTATCCACAACACGTTCAATAATTTTCATAGGTATTTTATATGGAATCACTTTATCACCTGGCACCTCATCCACTACCTTTGCAGTACTAGTAGATTTTCCAAATAGGAATTCAAGAGAAGATCTCTCCATAATAAATTATAGCAGCAGGCAGAAATAAAAACAACACGTACAGTAAAAGTTTTCCTTACCAATTCCACTTACCAATAGCGCTTCACTCCCCGGCAACGGCGCCAAAAAATATTCTTGATGACCCACAAGTATAGGGGGTGTATCGTAGTACTTTCGATAAATAAGAGTGTCGAACCCAACGAGGAGTTAAGGTGTTGACAAGCAGTTTCGATGAAGGATTCACTGTAAATGCTCACAGACAAATTTTCAGGAGGTTTTGATATAGCAGATAAATAAAATACAAGTAAGTAAAATGCAAGAATAATAATTATAGCAAGTGGCCCAATCCTTTTTAGCACAAAGGACAAGCCGGTTTGTTTACTTATGATGACCAAACGTTCTTGAGGACACACGGGAATTTAGTCTAGTGCTTTCGCTTCATATAGTTGATTAATCTTCATTGTTTTGATAAGTGTTGTGTGGGTGAACCTATGCTAATGCACCGCCCTTCCTAGGACTAATACATACTTGTGATTAAACCCCTTGCAAGCATCCGCAAATACAAGAAAGTAATTAAGATAAATCTAACCACAGCCTTAAACTCTGAGATCCTGCTATCCCTCATGCATCGATATACTAACGGGGGTTCAGGTTGCTGTCACTCCGGCAACCCCACAATTAGCAAACGAATACAAGATGCATTCCCCTAGGCCCATAAAGGTGAAGTATCATGTAGTCGACGTTCACATGACACCACTAGAAGAATAACACCACAACTTAAATATCAAACCATTAAATATTACTCAACATAGTTCACTACTAACATTTAGACTTCGCTCATGTCCTCAAGAACTAAACGAACTACTCACAAGACATCATATGGAACATGATCAGAGGTGATATGATGATGGATAACAATCTGAACATAAACCTTGATTCAACGGTTTCACTCAATAGCATCAATAACAAGGAGTAATCAACACCGGGAGAGTTTCCCCTATGAAATACTCAAGATTCAACCCTAGATGTTACAGCGGAGACAAGGTGCAGCGGTGGAGATGACGGTGACGGTGGTGGAGATGATGATGATGATCCCAATGAAGTCCAGCTCGATGACGGTGACTATGGCGACGATTTCTTCCTCCGAGGGAATTTCCAGATTTCTGCCCGCCGGAGCTCTTTTCTCTGGTGTTTTCCGCCTCGAGGAGGCGGCGATGACTATCCTCGATGTTCCTCCGCACCTTAGGGTTTCTGAGAGATGAAGTACGCGAAAGGGCGATGGCCGAGGGGGTCGTGGGCCCCCTCCCCACGTGGCGGCGCGCCAGCCCATGGGGAGGGCCCATGGCAGCCCTCCTCGCCTCCCCTTTGGCTCCGTCATCTGGAAAATAGGAGCTTCAGATATTTTCCGTCAATTGTTGATCTTCAGAAATATTGTATCCTGACTGTGATTTTCCAGCAGAATTCTCACTCCGGTGAGTAATTCTCCAATAATCATGAAACATGCAAAATAGGTGAAATAACATAAGTATCATCTCTAAATATGAAATATAACAATGAATAACAGTAAATTATGATATAAAATAGTGATGCAAAATGGACGTATCAACAGCCAGGGCGGGAGGTTGCAGATCCATACAAACACGGGCCATGTGCTATGTGTGCTGCTCTGGTTTCCGAACGGATTGAATCCGTCCGTGCTAGCACCCAACCTGATATTTTTGGGATCTGCCCCGAAACTTCCGAATTCATTGTCTAATGATTTCCATTGGCTTGCATCCGAAGGGTGTGTCAGCACTGGGTGTTCAATCCGCTCTACATCATTCAGCATTGCTTCCTTTCCTTCAGCGTGCCAGCGCATGAGCTTTGCTTCCTTGCGATCAGCGTAGAACCGTTGCAGTCAGGGGCGAGCGGGAAGTACCACACAACTTTTTGAGGAGCTTTCTTCTTCCCTTCTTGTACCGTTCAGCGTCACACACAGGACATTTGGTCTTGTCCACGTGCTCCTTGCGATACATGATACAGTCGTTGATGCAGGCGTGATAATTTTCGTGGGGTAAGTCGAGAGGGCACGTGATTCTCTTGGCCTCGGCTAGACTACCAGGACACGTGTTCCCGGCAGGAAGGAGATCTTTCACGTATTCCAGAATGTCGTCGACGCTTGTGTCCGTCAATCCGTGTTTCGCCTTCATCTGCAGCACATCGAGCGCTACTCTCAAGCGGGACTCCTCCAACCCGTGACCTGAGTCGTACAACGGAGTATTCGAGTCTGTCTCCAGTTGCTCAAGCTTTGATTTCCGCTTGGCGCCTTTCGTCTTTCGAGAAGCAGATCTTGAAGATGAGGGTCCCGCACGACTGAAGCTAGCGGCACCTCTTCGTCGTCATCAACGTTATTGTCCGCGTCTTCAACATTTAGTTCATCATGATAATGATCTGCATCATCCTGTGCGATAAACTCTTCATCATCATCAATATCATGATGCCATCCTTCTGGTCGGCCATTACCACCTGTTGTCGTCACCCCATTGAGCTCCACGCCATCATCACCCATCCATTGAGTGTGTCCATGCATGAAACCATTAGTGAGCAGGTGCCCCTGCAATTTGCCTGAATAGGGGTCAAACCATTTCCCTAGTTTGCATCTTCGGCACGGACACTATACCTCTGTGCGGTTATTTTCATACATGTCGATGATCGCGTGTTTCAAATATCTCATCACGACGCTTTCACTCATCTTGATAACCATTATCGCCTGCACGGCAAGATTATATAATTGATTAGAACCATCCATCCGTCGGTAGTTTTCACGGAAAATTTCGGCATGACCTTCCTACACGGTAAGACATAGGAGCGCCAAAAATGTGCCGAAATGGAAACTTAACGAATCAACATTTCGGCGCAACGTTGGCAACTCATTTTCAACGCCAACACACACAAACACAAACAGAACATATATATATGCCACACACGAGCTTTGCTTTAAATGTCCAATATACGTCGATTTCATTCCTCAATTTTTTCATTAATCACCTATTTGTTTGATATATTCGTCGACGAGATCGAGACTTCGCGCCGCGACCACGGCATATGGAAGCCGACTTTCTAGATTAAGATCTAAATTGAGCGGTCAATGCGGGATAGTAGATCTAGATCTACATAGGGGGATGTGGGAGATGCATGTAGTAAGGGAAGATTTGCTCAAAAAATATGATTTTGTTTGGTCAAATTGGTCAAATTGGGGGTAGAAATGGGCAAAAATGAGCTGGGTTGGGAGAATGCTCGGGTTTGTGTGGAGGAGTGGAGTAATGGTAATGGGGGGAGTGGTTGTTGTGCAGAAATAACTACCCAGGTTATTGCCGGCGCACCAGGGCGTGGGTGCGCCGGCAGATACCGACCCGGCTGGCTGCTGGTGTTCGGGAAGTACAGCCGACGCCCAGGGGCGCCGGCAATAGCTACTTCCACCGCGCCGCCTGGGCCAGAATACTTCGGGCCTGGCCCGGATGGGGGGAGGCACGGCCTCATCTTAGCGCCGGCGCGCTTTTCTTGCTGGTGCGCCGGCAGTGAGGCATCATCGCCGGCGCGGCGACATCTAGGTGCGCCGGCAGCACTTGCCACCGGCGCAATGAAAAAGGGGTGCGTCGGCAGTAATTTCTCCATCTATAGACGATTTCCTAGTAGTGGGCGGCGGCGGAAAAGAAGGAGGCAAGGGCCCTGGCGAAGGCGAAGGCATGGGTGGAGGCGCAGCATGTGTGCACCAACGACAACGAAGACACCAATAACTACTCGTTGGAGGGGGCACAAACTTGTCGGACGCGTCGACCGCCACTAGCTCTTCCGAGGAGGTGACCCGTAGGAGGCACCTCCGTGAAGAAGAAGACGCAGGAAGCGCCTCCGTGAAGAAGAAGTACCTAGTTTAAAAGTTAGTTTGAACATATTTTTCGCAATTTGTATGTTTAATTTGTTTCAACATGTTGCACTAATTTCAAAACCTCGATTCTACCCTTGAAATGTGAATATCTCAATCGTGTCTACAATTCAAAATAGAGAACATGTCTGTCTCGCCAGACGAAATACGTCCGTTCGCATGGACTTTGGAGTTGTTCGCCTCAGTCTGCCTAAAGATCCCCCCCCCCCCCCCCCGCAGCCGGTAACGTGGCAGAACTTAATTGTCTTGCACCTTCGTTTTGCTTGTTTGCAGCCACTAAAAATAGAAATGTTCATGTTTTTGGGACAAACATGACACTATACAACATCTTTTTTTTAATGCCCTCTTTATAGAGTTGTGCCCATGATATATGGACTTGTAGTCCATCAAGATTTCCTTTGTATTACGTAATGGTAGCATCGCCAAGTGCATACCCCATATAAGTACCAGAACGAAAGGGCTCGGAAGTTATCCGGGTAGAACCATCGACCTGATCTATCGTCAATTTCACACCCTTGCAAAGATTATTTGGCGCCTAATTCATATGACTTTCAGTTTGGTTCCACCTAAAATTATTATAAATCAATAACTTAGTTTTTAAGAAACCAAGTGCTTCGTCCTTTTTGCAGGTTATCTATGTGATTATTTATTAGATCCGGGTGTGGTCTTATCTCCAACTAATGGAGCTGAGGGGCTACATGAATTTTGGGTACAACGGCTTGTAGATGGCATGAGGATTCATTTTACCGGTGCGGGTGGCAGCTGCATAATAAAATTACCCAGTTGTTGATGTATGCCATAGTATTTGATGTTTTCCCGCTGGTCCATGAGTTGTATTAATTTAGAAACTCAATTCGGCTCCTTGGTGCATATGCTTCCTATGCTAAAAAAATATTTTAAAATGTTAAAAAAAATTGACAAAAAATCTGCATGTACATCACCATAATATATGTGCGTTTGTCAAGTTTCGTGAGGAACCAATATTTTTTATGGTCTATGTAAAAAAGAGAAAATTTATCTTCTGAAAAACCTTATTTTTAGTATTGAATATTGTCTTTTTTACACATGTCACATGACAAGTTAATTTTTCATGAAACAATTTTGTGAGAACGTAGCACGTGAAGATGTACATACGAATTTTTCGTTTCAAATTTTTTGAAATTTTAAAATATGTGTAACATGCATTTCAAAATAAAGAGAGCATATGCTCCCTTGTACCAAAACACCACTCTCTAATAATTAATTGTGATACTTACTTTGCAATAAGGTAATAAAAGTGGTATATACATTATTTTGGTGCAGAGCCCCGGCTACCCTATTTAAAAAAAGGGTATTTCAGCTAAGGTATACAACAAGTAGCAACCTTTGTATTGTGGCCTGTTTCCCAACCAAACATGCCTTGTATGCACTATCCAAAGCCTGGTCAGCAACAACTGAACTTTCATTGCCTCAGCAATTGAACAGCTAGCAGGGTGTGCATGCCAACAATGTGGGTCTCAGCTCACACGCCACTTTCGAGGCCGTAGCACGTTCAACTTGACCAAAGCTAGTTTACATACGGGACACAAGACACGAGTACATACGCATGGAAGGCCTGAAGCAGGGAATCGCGTCAGACAAAAGATGCATTTACAGCAGCGGGAATATATTAGCTGTACGCATCGCAAGCTAGTTGACAACTTGGACTTTTTTATTCAAAGGAAGGCGTTCCCGGTCTCTGCAGTCGAACAACCATCTTTTGGCAGTGCATCGAACAACTTGGACTGAGATGCAGATCTTACTGAACATCTTCAACGCTTCGATCCCATCTGAAGATGATCCTTCACAATCACATGTGCTCCCACAGAGTATATAGATTCAAATTTCAGGAAGAGAATGATATATTTTCTACCCGCCGAACCCACCGTAAGTTCCATGCCAGTGCTACAACTTGCTTGCTGGTATTTACTCTGTTTCAATGGGTAAGGCATTTTTTTTTTTTTGAAAAGTCAAGTTGAGTAAAATTTAATCAGTTTTTTGAAAAATAAGTCAACAATTATGATATTATATAAATATTATATGAAAATGTAGTTCATGATATATCTAAAGATATTGATTTTGTACTATACATGTTTATTTTTTTTCAAAAAAACTTGGTTATACTTAACTTAGTTAGACTTTTCAAAAATGTATATGTCTTCAGTCGGGTTTCGGTATCGCAAAGGAACATGGGTACCTTGGCAAGGCCCTTCAGATTATCAGATCACAGGGGGCTAGAAGCAACACTTCAAGCTCAGCAAAGCCATGGCGATGTCGGAGAGAGGCGGTAGCGGCACGACAGAGAGACACAGAGTTATCGACCCTCGTGGTGAGGTAAAACCTCTACGTCCTGCCTTAGAGTGGTATTGACATCTCTCCGAGATGGACTATGGTGTTACAAGGTGGTAGCTTGGCGAGTTCTCCTCCAGATCTAGATCTAGCCTGCCCTAGGTAGAGGATGAAGTCAGGGAAGGCTAATGGGATCGAAAGAGGGATCAACTAGAGTTTCGGATCATATCCCTTCTACTGGGTAGCTGTCCCTCCTTTTATAGCGGCACCTGCCCTCCTCCCCAAGGAAACTTAGCGGAGGGGTAACCACAGGCGTGCCCAAGGAGGAGGCCAGCTGTCCCTAACTACGATCGTGGACTTGGTCCATGGCCACGCCAAGCATCTTGGTCTACAGGGAGTGGTTGTGGACGATGTCGATACTCCCTGCCACACCGCGCCATCCACCGGCCCCTAAACTTTCGGGAAAGGAGCAACGACCAGCCTTCTTTATGCAGACAAACTCGGGGCTTCCGTTATCTTCTGGTGCGCGTCATGCCTTGCGTCATGATCCTTAGCTTCATGTCAATATCAACAATCACGTGCCGATGGAGCAGATGCTGATGACCCTATATCAACAATTACCCTCGGCATACACCTCCACCGGGGTTTACGGTCATAGCTTAGTAGTCGTTTCCAGCAATGATAAGAGTTTCAAGCGTTGATCTGCCTTTCGACTCAAAGCTCCCCACTTGGGACATAAGGGCATCTCCAACAGGGAGACCCAAACCGGACATGCCTGGTCGGCCGGATGTGGCCGATTGGGTGGTCGCGCGGACACGCGGACGTGGCCGACAGTTCATTTTGGTCGCCCAATGCACTGATGACTGCAAGAACACTGATCAGTTGTAGCTAGTTTCGAAATAAGAGTATCGAACCAAGAGGAGCTACTAGTAATGACATTAATACCCCTTGTTACTATTTATCTAAAGTTACTAAAAGTTGTCTCAAATTTCAGGTGAAGAATTAAAGTAGAAAATGTTCGTAGGTGTTTTTGTTTTGTAGAGTAAAGTGAAGAATGTAAATGCAACTAAAGATCGTGTTTGAACTGGGATAAGACTAAAAATTCTCAGGGGTTGTTGGTTCCACAGCTAGTATTAACTAAAGACACGAACTAGATAACTCATATAGCAGCCTCCGTTTTGGTGTTTCTGTCTTTCTGCGGCGCACCCTTCCCGAGAACTCTTCGGTGCTATATATATAGAGATTTTTAGGACAAAATTAGTCGGTTCGCGAAAGAATTAGGGAAAACGGATGCTCGAGGGCTGAACGGAGTTGGGTGGCGCGGCCAAACTTTTGGGCCGCGCCACCTGGGCTCGTTTGCCCTCGGGCCTCTCCAGGTGTGCTTCAAAAGTCCATTGTGTTTCTCCCGATGAAAAAATGATGCTCCAAAAATCTCAGGTCAATTTGACTCGATATAGATCCCTGAAAGTGAAAAATACGCGAAAGAGGGTTTTCCTGTTCTGCAGGGTTATAAACCAAATAAAATTGATACGTCTCCGACGTATCGATAATTTCTTATGTTCCATGCCACATTATTGATGTTATCTACATGTTTTATGCACACTTTATGTCATATTCGTGCATTTTCTGGAACTAACCTATTAACAAGATGCCGAAGTGCCTGTTTTCGTTGTTTTTGGTTTCAGAAATCCTAGTAAGGAAATATTCTAATTGGACGAAATCAACGCCTGGTCCTATTTTGCCACGAAGCTTTAAGACCGAAGAGGAGACGAAGGGGGCCACGAGGTGGCCAGACTATAGCGGCGCGGCCCAAGCCCGGCCGCGCCGACCTATAGTGTGGGCCCCTCGTGACGCCCCTGACCTGCCCTTCCGCCTACAAATAGCCTTCGTCGCGAAACCCCCAGACCGAGAGCCACGATACGGAAACCTTCCAGAGACGCCGCCGCCGCCAATCCCATCTCGGGGATTCAGGAGATCCTCCGGCACCCTGCGGGAGAGGGGAATCATCTCCCGAGGACTCTACGCCGCCATGGTCGCCTCCGGAGTGATGTGTGAGTAGTCTACCCTGGACTATGGGTCCATAGCAGCTAGATGGTTGTCTTCTCCCCATTGTGCTTAATTGTCGGGTCTTGTGAGCTGCCGAACATGATCAAGATCATCTATCTGTAATTCTATATGTTGCGTTTGTTGGGATCCGATGAATAGAGAATACTATGTTATGTTGATTATCAATTCATGTCTATGTGTTGTTTATGATCTTGCATGCTCTCCGTTATTAGTAGATGATCTGGCCAAGTTGATGCTAGTAACTCCAAGAGGAAGTATTTATGCTCGATAGTGGGTTCATGTCTCCGTGAATCTGGGGGAGTGAGAGAAACCTTTAAGATTATGGATGTGCTGTTGCCACTAGGGATAAAACATTGGTGCTATGTTCGAGGATGTAGTTACTGATTACATTACGCGCAATACTTAATGCAATTGTCTCGTTGTTAGCAACTTAATACTGGAGGGTTCGGATGATAACCCGAAGGTGGACTTTTAGGCATAGATGCATGCCGGATAGCGGTCTATGTACTTTGTCGTAATGCCCAATTAAATCTCACAATACTCATCATAATATGTATGTGCATGGTCATGCCCTCTTTATTTGTCAATTGCCCAACTGTAATTTGTTCACCCAACATGCTGTTTATCTTATGGGAGAGACACCTCTAGTGAACTGTGGACCCCGGTCCAATTCTCTATACTGAAATACAATCAACGATACTATTCTACTGTTCTCTGCAAACAATCATCATCCACACTATACATCTAATCCTTTGTTACAGCAAGCCGGTGAGATTGACAACCTCGCCGTTTGGGGCAAAGTACTTGGTTTGTGTTGTGCAGTTCCACGTTGGCGCCGAATCCCGTGTTGCGCCGCACTACATCTCGCCGCCATCAACCTTCAACGTGCTTCTTGGCTCCTACTGGTTCGATAAACCTTGGTTTCATACTGAGGGAAAACTTGCCGTTGTACGCATCACACCTTCCTCTTGGGGTTCCCAACGGACGCGTGTTGTACGCGTATCAGGGATCATTGGTAAATCCCCATAAATCAATGTAAAACATGGTATTATCATCATATATATTACAAATGTGTGGGAATTCAATATGATAAAGGACAAAGTTCATATATGTATTTTACATGCATCAACCTCCCAAAAAATATGCGCCACCTCCACGGTGACGTAGATCCTCTCTTGCTGGGGCGCCGGCGGCGCTATCGCGAATGGCGCCGACACGATCTGCCAGCTCCTGTCGGCCTCATGGTCGTTGGCGCTGGGAGGAAACTCGCGCTTCGGGGCCATGGCGGTGGAAGCTCGCGCGTGCGTGCTAGGGAGTGGGAAATGGAGTGGATATGTAGTCCATATTTAATATGACGCGCGCATGCCGATAGGTGGGCCCTGGGATGCGAGCAGCGAACCCGGGAGGACGCTGTGTGCCATCCGCGGCCATGCAAGCCTAGATTTGAACCGAATTTGGGTTGTCCCGGGCACCACGGCCATCCTCTTTTGAGATGCGTCGCCCCAATAGGCCGTGTTTTTGTCCGGCGCGATCCACCGGATACATAGGCGCGGGATGGATTCCCCTGTTGGAGATGGCCTAAGATCTCCCATGCAAATCCCACGACATATCTCATGTACTCAAGGACATGTAAAAAAGCGCATGGCTTATGATCTCAGCAATCTGATTTGTGTAGGAGCTTGGTTGCATGTGGCTATCCATTGCAAGCGATGGCGCTTAGTAAACAAGGTGTAGGGGTGTTTGGTTGCTGAGTCACACTTTGTTAAGCCAAAGTTCGGTACTTTGGTATGTGTTTAGAGCATTTCCAACCGCAACAAAAAAAAAAGCTCTCTAGTCGCGTCTTCTAAAGCTAAAAAGCGTCGTATTTTACGTCTGGTGTTTCCGGTAGAGATTCTATACACATGGGAAGCGTGGGAGACACTTGGCACAAATGAAGCGTCAAATGCATGCATGCATCCCCTAGTCCCCACATATCATTCTTGTTTACCCACCTAACTCACTTTTTCTCTCACCTACTTTTCCCATATGAGCTAGTCCCTTCTATTAAAATGCATGCATCCGGAAATTGTTTGAGGGACGCGGCTGGAAAGGGTTTGTTTCCTTTTGTACGACGCTCTCTCCAAAAGCGTTATAAATCGTCGCCTCGGACGCTTTTGAGGGACGCAACTAGAGATGCTCTTAGTTTTATCACACTTTGGAGTAGCCAAACTTTACTATATGTATGGTCCATCTGCCATTGATTGAATTTCTTACCAATATTTATCATACTTTGTTGCTTCCAAATTATCAGACACTTTTCTGGCCGCGACATTTATTGAACTTAGGGCTTGATTGGTTGCTAGCAGGGTTTGCTCGTAACTATGGAACATGGATCAATGGATGTTGTCCGAGGAAATGCAACCTCTAATCCATGTTGTGCAAGTTGTTTGGTTGCAAACAATTCCTACATCGTATCAGTTGTGAAGCAAAGTCACTGGCATTTGGTTGCCCAGAAATCGGGTTTCAACAAATGTAACGATTTTTGGGTTGCATCTTGTTTGCCGAATACGAATCACCTCCTACCCTTGTTTGCTAGCTTACCAAATTCACCATATTTGTCCACAAGGTGTTCGGCGCAATAGGAAATGATAGGACAACAACCATATATCACATAATCATTAAGGCTAGCATACAGATAATAGTTCTAGCATGGATCATAGTGTTGCACCACGAGTTCACAAACATCAGCTCGTGATGCAACATAAATTCATCAACCAAGGGCCCACCTCGCAAAAAATATATATGTGCCATCAGTGCAGATCAAACCTAGATACTCCCAAAATATGTATCATGGATGCAGTGTTCATCATTATCAGCAGAACAAGAACGACAACAAGCATCCAATGCTCGGGTTTCTCATAATACTTCTTTAGAAAGGCGGTGAACCAGGCCATCCTATCAGCAGAGGTCATCGGAAGATACCTTTTCGTCTGTGCCTTGTGATCCATGAGGCGGCTGTGAGCACGGTGGACCACGACGGGAGTGAGCGGAGCAACTGGAACACGGGCGGTGTAGATCATCTTCATATGAGCATAGTTCTCTATGGGCTTGTTGATGAGATTTGCGTCCCTAGGGCGAGTCTGTGATGAGATTACTTAGTGCTTCTTCATGTGCAAGCTAACAACACGCATCATAAATTACTTAGTGAATGAAGTGCAATAAAAGGTGCAATATGCTAACCTTGATGTAGGCATAGTATGCATCATTGTCAATCATGGTAGCTGATGTCTTCTCCACCCAACGCACCCCTTCCAGCATTTTTAGCATGCATACATGAACCCACATTTCTCTCCGGTGCCTCATATGATTGTAGAGCCGATCGACACCAACCTCACGGCCAGTGAACTTCAGAACAACCTCTGCAATCGCTTTCAGGTCATGGTTCCTAAAGATCTGCACTCCGGTTATCCATTCCTTGACCAACTCGCACACCCGGTTCAGCACGAAGGTGGACAGAGCGATAGTCCATATCATGATGTTCTTCTTCCTAACAGGGCAGTACCTATGAGGCACCGAGATGTACCGGGGTAGTTGAACCGACAACACAGATTTCACCGACAAATCAGGAAACAATCAAATTAGCCAAGTGCAAAAACAATGATATGCAAGCTACTTGTTTCCCACTTACAAGCTCTCAGGACAACATCATTGACAATGGTAAGCAAACAAGCATGCTAAGAAGCTTCATTGACGTAACACCTTGTGTGCGCACAGTTTGAACATACTGCCATTATAAGTGCATAGCTGGTACAAGGAGAAGTTGTACACATCGTGGAACCAATCCTCGTACCAACTATCGCACTTATACGCACTTATACATGGACGATGTAGCTTAGAAGAACGCAGAAACAAGTGTTCGACGAAATAACGTCCACGCAAAATCTTAGCAACACACTTTAGGTTTACACCTTGAAGCAAGAACAAAGCAAAACTACTCTACTCTTACAAATGGAAGCAAGAACTTATAGATCCAAGCATAAACTTAGCAAAAGTACTCTATACGTACAGATCAAAGCAACAAACTAAGCAAAACCACTTTAGGTCTTACAGATCCAAGCAAGAAGTAAGCAATACTACAAGATCGAACCAAGAACTCTCTATCCGTACAGATACCAGCAACCTTAGTGTAGATCTCAGCTAGGGTTGGGAGGTACTCATAGTGATCTGACAGTCAGACCCAGCGGAGGGATAAAACGATATGTCGGCTAGCCAGAAAGAAGGCACATACCAACACATGGCTTTGGTCATGCATGAGCGGTTCGCACAACGTAGCAACTCCGTTGAAATCGTAAAAAAAAACGATATGTCGGCTAGGTGTAGGAGGATGAACTGCCGCGGCGGAGGTCCACCGGCTTGAGAAGAGACCGTCCCTTACCTTGGTGGCCGGTGAACAGCTATGGACGGAGAGCTCGAAAGGGGGAAAATTGTGGCGCGGCTTTGGGCGGTGAGACGGGGAGGTGTAAATATGGGGGAGTATCGGCGGGAGGTGAGCGAATTTCTCCAGCCGTATTTTCCCCGACGCGCGTGGGCTCCCGCCATCCCTCCCTCGCATCAGCGTGGTGTATTTTTACCCCAGCGAGCGCGAGACGAGGCTGCATCGCAAGAAACGGCTGAGTCGAGCGTTCTTCCCTCAAACAACTTTCAGATGTTTTAAAGTTCATGCGATGCAAGAAATCTTTCTTCCGTGGCATCCAAACACGCATGCCAGAAAACATATTATTACCAACCAAACACGTTTCTTGAACTTGACAAAGTGAGGCTGGGAACGAAAGACCCAGTAGTTCACTGTACTCACCGACTGTCATAGTCCCCGCACACGTGGACATGGGTTCCAACGTTTCGGAAGCGGTACGGCGTGATACGGACATGCCGCTATAAATCCCTGCCTATCGTGGTACACATGTGGCACGGTGTCACGCACGTGTTTATCTGAGCCACGTACATGCTTTTTTTATCCACGAAAACGAACCACCGACAGGTTGCATGCACAAGAGTGGGGCTACGGCTTACAACAAGTAGAATCCATGGATCTGCTTAGGCCAGCCCATAGGGCGATTTGCACAAAAATAACCCTTTTGTCAAACTATAGCACAGACTGACCCTCCGGCGAAACTATTTCACGGATCTAACCCTTGTGTGGCGCCTCACGCGCCACATGTGGCGCCCATGCGCGCACACACCCATCCGACGTGGCCGTCGACGCGAGCTGGTGACCGATCCGACGTGGCAGCACGAGTGGCGCCGCTGTCGCCGGCGCCACACTTTGAAAGTGTGGCGCCCGTGGCAAGGGCGCCACACATCCACTTAAGTTTGGCCGCGCGCGCCCAGCCCAGCCCGACCAGTTCTTCTTTCTCCTCCCTCTGTTCTTGTTCTTTCCTCAAAGGCGCCCGGTTTTCTCTCTCCCCCTCTCTCCCCCCCACCAAATCAACCACCAAATCGTCAGATCTGTCCGTGGAGATCGTTCCCAACTCGTTGCTTGAGGTAATCTCCTCCGTTTCCCCTCTTTTCATCCATTGATTTTGTGTATTTGCTCCAATGTATATATGAAACCCTAGATGTGGATTTGGTTGATTTGAGGGTGGAGATGGATTTGGTTGGATGTTAGGGTTGTTGAAGTAGAAGAAATGGTAGTGTGCTAGTTTGTATGGGTAGATTATGTTGATTATGGTAACTAATGAACACATGTATGTATGTGTTGTTCATATTATGCTAGGGGGATGGATAGAATTGTCCATGTTCATCATGTGGAGAAGGATGCTTTCTTGAAGGGAAACATAGAGCCGGACCCGGAAGAGGTTGACTTGGTGTTTGACGTTAGCCCTAGCTTTGCGGAGGTGGTAGCACAAGTTAGGGTTGAGTTGAATTGGAATGAGCCAAATGATGGTGTTGAGCTAGAGGGAAGGCATAATGTGGGGTTTGGAATGCACACCCGTTGGAAGATAATGCGTATCAACTCCGAGCAACGTTGGTCCATTTACAAGGAGACGGTGGCCGAGTCACAAGATAAGGCTTTGGAGTTGTTTGCAACCAAGACGGTTGAGGCTTGTATCGAGCTTGACCTTAACCGGCCCTCCTCCCCCGTTCGAGAGAGGACTCCTCCACCCATGAGCCAAGAAGAGGCCACCCAATCTCCCATTGTCCAATCTCCCATTGCCCAACAACCTCCGTTGGATAATGAGTATGATGAGCATGACGATGGTGATGATGGTTTCGAGATGAATTGCAACAATATCGGTGATTTGGATAAATATTGGACGCAAGAGGAGATGGACCACTCCATTCCTTATTCCCGATGCTATGCGTCGGACTCGGATGATGATGGACCCGAAGAGGAGGTTGACGAGGATGGCTTCACGGCTAAGGAAGCCGAAAGAGCCGAGATCTTCAAGAAGGTAACCGGACGGGATATCCGGGTACCATTGTTCCGTGATGTTAGTCTTGCGGATGGAGCCGTGGTTGATGGTGGCAAAAGTTTACTTCTTGGAGCTAGGCCACAATCCAAGAGAGATGTGGATGGTAGGACGGCTATGATCTCTAAAGGGCTAACGTTTGATACATTCTTGGAATTGAAGATATGGTTGAAGGAGTTCTCCATTAAGCATCATCGCCCTTACATCGTTGTTCACTCGGACTTGAAGAAGCGGTACACGCTAAAATGTGTGGATAAAAGGTGCCCATGGGTTGTCCGTGCACGACCTTTCAAAAAAGGGCCCTCTTGGCACATAACAAGTTGTGTAGCCACTCACATGTGCCGGGGGCCGAAGCTTGATGGCAAGGATGCACAGCCGGACCACCGTCAACTCACATCCGAGTTCATTGCATACAAGCTCTCGGCGGAGATCTCATCACTTCCTATCATGAGCATTAGGTCCGTGCAAGATACGGTCAAATCCACCTTTGCATACGACGTCAAGTACGGGAAGGCATGGAAGGCCAAACAAGCCGCATTCAAGATGTTGTACGGTGATTGGGAGGAAGCATACAACCGTATCCCTAGGTTGTTGTTAGCGATGGCCGCAACTAACCCGGGCATGGTGCATGTGGTGGAGCCTTCCGCAACCAAAATGACTTTGCATGATGGTAAAAGAGTGAGGGTATTTCACCGTGCATTTTGGTCATTCGAGCAATGCACGAGGGCATTCGAACATTGTGGGCAAGAGCTTATGATGAGGATGGGAGGAGATATGGCCAAATGACAAGCAACATGGCCGAGTGCTTCAACAATGTGTTGAAGGGTGTCCGTGCATTGCCCGTGACGGCAATCATTCAATACACATTCGAGAAGTTGAATGTCTATTTCCAGAACTACACCGATGAAACAGAGAAGGAAATAGCTAGCAATTGCGAGTTCCCTACGAAGGTTGAAGAGTTCATGGAATTTCAGGCGAGGAAGGCGGACTCCCAAACGGCTACATGTTATGACAATGTTGAATGGGTTTACCAAGTGAATGAGCCGGGAGGCACCACACAAGGTGGTGTCCAACACGGAGGCCGGGCTTTCCGTGTGTCCCTAAAGACATGTGAATGCACATGTAGGAGGCCCTCTTTGCTTCATCTGGCTTGCTCCCACTTGCTCACAGCGGCACGCACTAGACGTGTCGACTACAATAACCCGCTCACCGTTCGGGAGTCCGAGTTCTCAATCGAAGCCACAAAGAGGACATGGGCTCCAAGGTTTTCTCCTTACTTGGATCAATCACAATGGCCGGAGTATCATGGAGTGCAAGTTTGGCCAGATCCGGAATGGAAGGTTGTGAAACGTGGAAGAAGAAAGACAAAGAGGTATCACGGAGATATGGATAGATGGGGTCATTCGGGAAACAAGTTATTCCAAGAGGCTCGTGAGCCAAGTAATTGTGGATCATGCAATAGTAAGGGCCACAATAAAAGGAAGTGCACATCCGGCAAAAAATCAAAGGGCAATGATGCTAGCACAAGTCAAGCATCAAGTAGCCAACAAGCTTCAAATCAACCTCCAAGCCAACCGCGTCAAACTCCTCCAAGCCAAACTCGTCAACCTCCTCCAAGCCAACAAGCTCCAAGCACACAAGCCCAACGGCAACAACCTCCTCCAAGCCAACAAGCTCCAAGCACACAAGCCCAACGCCAACAAGCTCCAAGCACACAAGCCCAACGCCAACAAACCCCAAGCACACAAGCCCAACGGCAACAAGCTCCAAACACACAAGCCCAACGACAACAAGCTCCTACGCAACAAGCTCCAAGGCAACAAGCCTCAAGGCATCAACCACAATGGCGACAAGCTCCAAGGCAACAAAGGATTCACATAGGGCTTAGTAGAGGTGGCCGTCGCGGTGCTAGTATGCTACGATACCTAGCGGGGCCTTATCCGTATGTGTCTCCAAGTTACTAATTGCATTGTACTTTCTATTTTCATATTCCATGACTAACTTTGGTTTTTCAATTTGGTTTACAGGTATGGCAACTCAACCCACCAAGGGGAAGGGAGCATGGGAGGGCAATGAGAAGGAGGAGTCCGCTTGGGAGGAGGCGGTAAGGACGGTGCGAAAGAAGGAGAAGGAAGAACTAGAGAGGAAGAGGCGGGAGGAGATAGCTAAGAAGAAGGAGGAAGATGAGCGTATGCAAAAACAGTATGACGAATACATATTGTTCCACAAGAGGAGGAATGCCAAGCTGAAGGCCGAACGGGAGCGCGAGGCACGGATAAAATTCCTGAGGAGCTGTCAACTTGAGCAAATTGCGAGGGAGAGGGCCAATAGGATGCACCTAGAGGAGGTGGCTAGGGAGGCTGAACGCATCAAGGAGGAGAGAGCTCAAGCGGAAGCTGCAAAGACGGAGGAGCGCCACCACTTCTTCGATTCGGTCGTTCAGTTGGCTCGTGACTTAAGGGAGAAGGAAGAATTGGCTGAAGAAGCTAAGAAGAAGAAGGCAAGGGGGAGGGAGCCTTTGCGACGCAGTGATGTCCCTTTGGCTATGTTCTTGTTGTCGAACCTTTATGTTGTGTGAACCTTGATCTTCTCGAACCTTCGTGTCGTTGAACCTTATTGTAATTGAAACCTTGATGTCGTCGAACCTTATTTGTCATTTGAACCATTATGCTGTGTCAATGTGTGGTACATATTCAGTGCAATCTTCTTGTTGTCAAAACTGTTGGAATATGGTAGGATTTTTCATGGTTTAACACAAGTCAATGTGTGGCGCCCTCCCCGCCGGCGCCACACATGCAAGTGTGGCGCCCGTGGCATCGGCGCCACACGTGCCAACTTATATGAACTATTGGGTCGAAAACATCCAGGGGCTCCGGACGATAAGTCCTTAGCCGTTTTGGCGACCCTCTTTGTGTGGCGCCCTTCCCACTGGCGCCACACATGCTTGTGTGGCGCCCGTGGCATCGGCGCCACACAAAGAGCCTCGCCAAAACGGCTAAGTCCCAGACGATTTGTCTTACAGTATGTTTTGGGCAATTAGACATGCATGTGTGGCGCCGATGCCACGGGCGCCACACGCCAGTGGGAAGGGCGCCACACATTGACATGTGTTAAAACCATGAAAAATCCTACCATATTCCAACAAAACTGTCATCATGTCAAAAGCTATGTCATACACACATCATATCAACAGCCATTTTGTACACACATCATGGACATAACATCATCATACCTAACATCGTAGCACATAGTTTCATACAATTTAAGATAGCATTCAAACAACACGAAGCAACGAAGATAGAGTTGACAACACTCGACGATCTAACTATCGGTGTCGGAGCCGGATTCGCCGGTGTGGGGGTAGTGCACACGGCAGGCGGTGTCGAACACCTTGACGATCATCTCGCCGTCCCCCTCGTACAGAAGGTGAGCGGCAGCCGGGCTCGAGGTGGAGGTCACGGGCGAACTTGTCCCACCCCGTGTGCAGTACATCTTGCCCGCCCGTCGAACAGACCTCCACGGACCCGGGTGGTTGCGCCTAGCCTCCGTAGGCAAGTGCGCCGCTCGTGGCCGTCGACGAACTCGGCGAACTTGTCCGGTAGCCGCTTGATGCCGAGTGGGTCGTTGTCGATGCGGAGGAGGAACTCGAAGCAGCGTTCCTCATGCGAAGACGAGGAGGATGCAGGTGACGGTGACCGTGGGGCCCTTGCTGCTCCACCGCGGCGGCCCCTTCCCCGGCCCGGGGCCGCCCACGGCCCCTTCCCCGTCCACCGGGACCGGCCATCCTACATGTTTACATTTTTGAACCATATTACGATCCATTCCACTAACAAATATGAGTTACTCTATCACAAATACTAGGCATACATGTGGGTTCATACACATACATACACATACATACATAGAGTTCATACACATACATGTGAAATTTCATATGTAGATTTCTACAAATCTATGGTTCAAACACATGCATACATGAGGCTACCATCTCCAACACAAACAATACAATATAGAGTGCACAAAAGAAAAAAAACATGTCTAGGGTTCATGTCCAAATTTAGCCCGATCTATGAAATTAGTGGATGAATGGAGAAGATTTGAAGGAGATTACCTTGACAAATGGATAGGGAGCGATCTCCACGGACAGATCTGACGATTTGGTGGTGGATTTGGTGGGGGGGAGAGGGAGGAGAGAGAGAACCGGGATGGGGGGAGAGGGAGGAGAAGAACAGAGAAAGAAAGAAAGAACTGGTCGGGCTGGGCTGGGCGCGCGCGGCCAAACTTAAGTGGATGTGTGGCGCCTTGCCACGGGCACCACACTTTCAAAGTGTGGCGCGGCGAGGCGGCGCCACTCGTGTGCCACGTCGGATCGGGGTCACCAGCTCAGCGTCGACGGGCCACGTCGGATGGGTGTGTGGCGCCAGGGCCAGTAAGGGTTAGATGGGTGAAATAGTTTCGCCGGGGGGTCAGTCTGTGCTATAGTTTGACAAAAGGGTTATTTTTGTGCAAATCGCCAGCCCATAGAGATGCGATTTTCTAGCGGAGAAAGTGCGATTCCGGATCCGCTGGATCGGAGCATCGATACGGTCAATCGACGCTAGAGGCGTGCGTGGAGCTCCTCGTGACCAACTCGAGATTACTTCGCCATCTCTCATTAATTGTCGGTCAACCGTGTCCATGCGGGAGTAGTAGGCTCGTGCCTATTTTTGTGTTTACAGTTGCACTAGTGCAAGATTCGAAGTTCCCTCGCATAAGAAAAGAGAAGAAAATAATGGGGATTCGCAAAGTTAACAGCTACCTACTCCTCCGACATACTAGTTGTCAAAGATCAGATGTTTATATATGTACTCCCTCCATTCTAAAGTTTAAGAGTTATATTGTTTTTAGAAAGTTAACTATGTCAAGTTTGATCAAATCTTTACAAATATATTAACATGTAAAATACAAAATCAAAATCATTAGATAGGTAATGAATATTTTTTCATATGGTATCTACAAAATATCATATTTGTTAATAGATATTTTTTTCTTAAAAAAAATGATCAAATTTTACTTGGTCTGACTTTTCAAAAAATGTAAGCCTTAGATCTTAGAATGGAGTTAAAGCATTTCCACCGGCAGCCCTCAAATAGGCGCTGGCAGGGGCGCCGGCACCTCCGTTGGGGGATGCCGGCACATCATCCTCCATTTGGGGGAGCTGCTCCCACACCGACGCCCAAAAACGGTGGTCCGATAGATAATTTGAATTTGAAAACTCAAACACAAGCATAAAAATTCGAATAAGTTTACGAATATGAAGTTTGGGCCAACACACGGCTACCAAATTCGATTAGGTTTTGGAACAAGAAGTTAGGGCCAACACACGGCCACCAGATCGCCGTCTCCGGCACAAAAAAAGGCTTCCAAGCCAGATGATCACATGAAGGAGGTCACGGACGGCTCAACCTCGACGACTTCCTCATCATCGGTCGGCGGCAGCTTCGTCGCTGCAACAGGATCCACGATCGCCGGGGAAGGCATGAACGTCGACGGTTCTGGGGGAGACATGAACATGGACGGTGTCGGGGTAGACATGAACGTGGACGGTGTTGGGGGAGACGCCGACGCAGATCGCGCCGCCATCACCTCTTGGCCGATGCGCTCGCGGTACATCTCATGCCACGCCCGCGCCAACAGGTCCATCTTGTCCATATCGGCCATCAAGATCTTCGATTCTTGAGACATTTTGGCCAACGATACCTGCGTCGCTTCGTTGGTGGCCTTCATGGTGGCCTTCATGGCAGCGGCGCGAGCTTCCAGCTTCGCCGCCTCCACCTTCTCCCTCTCCAACGCGATCTTCATGTCTTGCTTGTCGAGGATTGCCTTCCACACGACGGCGGCCCTATCCGACGCTTCCTTGTCTCAACCAAGAATGAGTTGATCATCTTCTCGAGGGAGGCGTCCACGGCTACCAATAACAGCACCGCATTCCTCTCGGCCTTGGCCCTCTTGTTGCCGGGCGCCGGCTGGATCGACCGGCCCATCTTCCCCGTCCTTCAATAGAGTGTGGAGGAGGTCCTCCCATTTCTTGCAACCTTGGAGCTTGTTGTAGAAACGCATGAAGGGGAAGTCTTTGTCCTCGTGTTGGTGCTTGTACATTTCGAGAGCATTGAGCATCTAGCAATATATGATGCATAATAAGATGGTTCATCAACTCATATGTAATAACATGGATCATCAATTCATATGTAACAATAAGGTTCATCAATTCATATGTAAGAAGATAGGCGTAGATCATACCCAATCCACCATCGTTTTGCCGCTCTCCTTCCGGTTTTTAATCCTCTCATAGTAGCCATGAAACTTGCTACACGACCTCTTGATCGAGTTCCAACGGTGAGAGAGGGCGCCCTCGTTCCGGTTCATCTCTATGGTGGCGTAATCACCGTAGTTCTTCTTCTCGTTGAAGCAATCGAGAATGCGCTTGTAGTACTTGCCCCCGGTTTGGTTTGCGCCGGTGATGGGGCAAAAGCTCACTTGCTTCCACGCCTCGATGAGGCATTCATCCTCCAAGGACCTCCACCTCGGACCACGAGTGTCGGCTGAACCCCTGCGCGTCCTCCTCACGCTCACGCCGGTTTCGGCGTCGATCAGCTCCTCCTGGACTTCCTCCTCACCTCCGTCCTAGTCGACCTCTTCTTCGTAGTCGTCGACCGGGATTCGTAGGCATGGCCGCGTATGATGTCGTTCAGGATCTCCTCCTCGCCGGCAATCTACGCATAAAGTTACAAACTTTCAGCCACCGCCGGTGTCTACGATGCACACAACACATAAAAAAGTAAGGAAACACACCTCGTCCTGGCCCATGGACACGCCGTACGCGCTGCCGGACACCTGGTGGGTGTGCCTGCCGTCGTCGGGGAAGAGGTGGCGGGGAAGGCCGGTGCCGTCCGTCACGTGGCCCTCAGTGCGGCGCAGGTCAGGCGAATCGTTCAGGTCAGGGAAGCGGAAGGCGCCGCTGCCCTGAGCCGTTGAATCTGGCGAGAACGGCGCGTTGTTGTCGACGGTCATGTCGCTGTCCCCAAACTCGGGGGAGTAGCGGGCGCGGCCGTCCATCTGCGACAGCCGCATCTGCGAGATCGATGGTGCGTCCGCGGTGTACCCCGCGTAGTAACCCGGCGACGACGGGGAGCTCGAGATGCTGTTGAGGTCGCCGCCCAAGCTCAGGCACGCTTCCGCAGAGGCCGCCGCTTTCTTTGGATCGAGGGCGGCGATGCGGTGCCTCCTGCGGTCGGCCGTGATGAGGGAGCGACATTCCATCTCCTTCTCCCAATCCTCTTGCGACATGGTCGCCGGCTTCTCCTTCGGCGTGATGGTGCGCGTCTTCGGCGGCACCTTCGTGGCCTTCACCGTAGGCTTTCTCTTCGGTGCCATGGCGCGGCGGCGAGGGTTTTTTGGGTTGGATGCTGGACGGGAGATGGAGCGGCTGGCGGGAGAAATGAGCGGCCGAGGGGACGGGGTTTTGGGGGAGAAGATGTATATTTGGTCGGCGCGTGGCTGACAGGCGGCTCCCACGCTCAAAATTTTCAGCCTCGCGAGGCGCCGGCGCCGGCGCCCGATTCGCGCCCTTGGCGAAGAGACCGGCACGGGGTTGCCGACGCTTCTATTGGGCTCGAAAAAGCGCCGGCGCCGTTTGGGATGCACCGGTGCGAGCCTATTTTCGCTCTCGGCCCTCAAATTGCTATCGAGGCCGCTATCGAGGACACCAGTGGAGATGCTCTTAGTATTTGATTATGTGACAACTACTCCCTCTGTTAAAGATTATAAGGCCAACGTCTATCACCAGATTGTCTATTTAACCAATATAATATGATTGTACAAAATAAAAATTATAACATTAAAAAGTAAAATATCTAAACTTTGTAATAACATAAGTTTTATAATATATACCTTATATTATGTTGATTAAATTCATTAAAATCGCTGGTGAGGAGAGTAATATAGAACGGAAGGAATAGAAAAAGATCCTATATAAGATTCGCACCAGAGATCTAGAAGTCAGCTGAGTACGTGCGTCTCTGTATCTCTCCTCTGATGTCTCACGTTAAGTTATATATAAATTCTGCTACGGCTTTGTAAACCTGTGGCCAACCCTACTTCCTCTGTTTGAAATTAAGTATCATCAGTTTGTTTAGTATCGAATGTATCTACACACTGAATACCAAAATATATCTAGATATATACTAATAGCCTAGATAACGTGCCATCAGCGTCCGAGCAAACCAAGCGTGTCCGTGCAGGAAATAACGGGCAAATAGTGGAGAGAGATTTGGTGCACATGGCACTAGTGATCTCTTTATTCAAAAAACTAAAATATTATATTTTGAAGTTTTAAAAATTTATGATGTAGCCAGTAATATATCTCATGAACATGCAAATTTTCAATCGAAAAAGATGTGTAGTTTAGGCTAGACAAAAATGATAAAAGTGTAGCTGAGCATAGTGATGTCAAATCTCCAAGAAAAGACATACTTTGTCATTTTTGTGTACCTCAGAATATAAAATATTTAAAATTGAGATTTTACAAGCTAGTGGTACATATCATTAACTACTTTTAGAATTTTGTTTCATAATTTTTTAAAACTTGTAAATATATTTAAAAAAAAAATATGCCGAGAGCACTAGTGCTCGGGAGCCAAAATGACTTTCCGCAAGTAGTAGGCTAGGCTAATTTTCATGTTTAGTGCCAACGATTCAAAGTTCCCTCGCATAAGATAGAAATATGAAGATTGGACCCTTCAGTATGGAGACTCGGCTGCTGGAGGGTTCATGTTCTTCATTTAGGTTTTTGCAGTGTTCTTTTCGATATGGTGAGGCGGCGGCTACATCTTAAAGTCAGAATAAGATCTTTTCTGTCCTATGCTCACTCCGGTGGTGTGCCTAGTACCGACATATGGCGCGTGGAGTTATGCTCCCCACGTATCTACTAGGATTCTGGCAGTTTTTGTGTTTGTTGGAGTGGTTTTAGGTGTGGCGCTTTCGATCTACAGATCTCATCTTTGGCGATGGTTGTTGATTAGTGTATTGGTTCTCTGGAGCTTTTTCATAGTGACTTCCCATTTACCTACTACAACAAACTCTATGTACTACGTCAAAATTTGCCAAGCTTTGGTGAAGGAGGAGCGAGGACGGTGGCATAGCTTCGGCTCGCAGAAGTGTATAGTCATTCTAGGTGCTTTAAAAACACATTTATAATTTTATTAATTTTAAATTCTTCATGCTGCTATGAATAATTATCAATTGATCGGTGCACATTTTTGTAATAAAACGAAAAATGAAGATTCGCAAAGTTAACACCTACGAGAGTCCATACAAAATTCGCATCATAGGTCTACAAGTAACGTACGCCTCTGCATTTCCCCTCTGAGGTCTCACGTAAGTTATACGTACATAGATATTAAGTGTAGTTTATACGGCTTCGTAAACCTGCGGCTAATCAATCCTACATCTAAGATTCTAAGCGCAGTGCCGTCTACACTAGTAGTAACAAGTAATGTATGGATCATGGAAAGGGACACGCCCCGATTTTCATTTAAAGAAACCAAGTTCTACAACTTTTACATCCAAGTTGTACAACTTCTACATCCAAGTTCTACAACGTTTACATCGCTTTAGAGGTTTGATGAATTTCGCTGGGGACTTATTAAGAATGGTGTATTTTTGGTAGGGTTTCATGTCGGGGGTGTTTCCCGGCAATGCCCACCATAAGGGACTTAAGGTTGATGGAATCCTGCAGGCTAGCACGAGACATCGGTGATCGAACAAACGGGGAGAAAAATTTACCTAGGTTTGGGGCCCTCGATGAGGTAAAACCTCTTACTTCATGCTTGTCTGATCTTGATTATCGAAAGAATATCAGGTTACAATGGGGTAGTCGATAGGTTATGGTGGTGATCTCATCGAGAGGCTAAGGTTCTAAGCTCTAGATTCGATCTTGTGGTGATTATATGTGTGTAAGTTGTCCTCCGGTAGACCCTCTCCTAGCATTTATATAGCAGGCCAGGTCCCCAGAGTTCTGACCAGATTAGGCTAAATTACAGAGAGTCATATGCCAATCTTTCTTTGTATGGTGCATTCTTGCCTTGTCCATCAAGAAGTCTTCTTAGAATAAGCTTTCTCCTCCGGAACCGACGTGATGGCCCACCTCGATATTGAGTAATCTTCGTGGGCCCCTAGTTGGGCCGAGGGATGTAGCCTAATGTTGGTTACCCGAAGGGTAATACCCACATCAGTAGCCCCCGAGTGACTGGCCGAAGTGAAACTTCGGGCAGGGACTTTAATTGTCTTCATCTGGATATCTTCATCTGTTGAAAGAAACTGAATCTTCGTGTCCTCCGTCTCATCTAAAGTCGCTTTATCGGGTGTGCGTCCAGCGCTCCCGATGGGATTAGGCCACGAGTCTAGGGACGGATGCTTGCAACCGTGCGTAGACTCAAGTTGTACTACTCATACGTACATTTCTGTTGTAGATACTTTGCCTCATTCGTTATGAATTTAAATTCTCTTGATATCGGGTGCGTGTCCAGCGCTCCCGATGGGAGTAGCCCCCGAGTTTAGGGACAGGTACTTGCAACCGTGCGTAGACTCAAGTTGTTCTACTCGAAGATTTTGAAGCCGATGTTTTCTGAATTGCCTTCATCATCCGATACCTTTTTTATATCGGATCCTCTGAAACTTCGAATGCAGTGTTATCCAATATGACAATACGTAAGGGATAGGAGTGATGTGCCCAGTTTTACTCGATAAACTGATGCTGGTTAACTGCCGATGAAAAAAATAATGTTACTCTACTCTTGATCAAGTCCCCGGGCTCGATCCTGGATCTTCCAAAATCTTCGAATTCGCTTCCCTTTGTACTTGATGATTTTTATCGAGTGCGCATCCAACGCTCTGATGGAAGTAGTCCCCGAGTTTAGGGATGGATGCTTGCAACCGTGCATAGACTCAAGTCAAGCAACCCCATGGTGAGAATTCCTTCGGATGCTCCGTGATTGAGAAGTCGATGGGGTAAAACCATGTTCAAAACTCCCTAGATATGGCATTTCGGTAGAATTAACATTAAATGGGGTTGTATGTGATAAACAACTATGGGGTAAAAATGAAATTCACTCTCCTAATTTTATTTCATTTATGGTGTTAGGAGATTGTAACCTAACACATTATTAGTAAAACGCCCACTATATCTCTTGCGAAACAAAATAAATAATGTAGAGGTGATGGATATGTAGCAATTCTAATACTATTGGAGGAGCTATCATACTTAGGTGGTGGTAAATTATTAGAAATATGCACCAAGGGTCATATCTTATTATCTTCTATAACCTTTCATAGCGGATGAAACATACTTCTACTCCCTCTGTTTTTATTTACTTCGTGTTCTGTGTTTAGCCAAAGTCAAATTTTGCTAAGTTTGTTCAAGAGTATAGTAAAAGATATCGACAACCATTATACCAAAGATACATAATATGAAAATATAGTTTATGGTAATTCTAATACTATAGATTTTACATTGTAGACACTAATATTTTTCTAAGAAGCGAACCTATCACATTTGGTTAAGGAAGTGGATGTACAACCAAACCACATAGGTTCAAGTCCTCGAAGATGCAAATTTAGTTTCTTACTACTTTTTTAGAAAAAACACTATAAGGGATCCTGAAGCAAACATACAACACATGATAGATACCTTGACTTTTATTATTAAATTTTACATGGACTCATAGGACACATACATGTATGTGTTATTTTTTCAGAATTATTTATTACCAAGAACATCACTTGTTTCATTTGGAAGCACATGGTCGTGGGTGCTGAATCAAATTACCGCTTTGATTTTCCTAAATCTCACTTACTATTCGGTCGTTTGGATTAATAAAATTGACGTCCCTATCTCACAACAAACGACATGGCTAATATACAAAATTACCAACAAATATATTGAATTAATATGTTTCAAGACTACAGTAGTACTTAATCAATGAGAAAGCATTAAAAACAAATACAATGCGCACAAATAAATACTAGCATGCATCCCCGAATGTCTCACCAAAAAGAAACATCCAAATATTTGAGGTTCATAATTAAAAATAACAAGAAAATCATTTATAAAATTATATTATCCAATGTACAAAATTAGATATCATATGCTAGTACCATGTATTAGTAATACCACATCTTGCCCACCCAACTTAGTATGAAACTGGATAAATTGTATCTGAATGTAAAAAAGATCTTTACATATTTGGTACCACCAGATCCGAAAATGGTTTTGATCCGTGATTATCTTAATCACTCTCACTCCTAGAAGAAACTAATGTATTTTCTCTGCACAATTAGAAAGCAACACATGTTGAATCATGACCATGTTAAAGTGCATGACGTTTACATGCATGAAGAAAGGGTGAAAACAAATTACGGATCCGTGGCAACGCACGGACATTCAACTAGTTGATCTAACATGCAAACAATTTCTAGCATAATGGCAAACTGCTTAAATGGGGTAACATTGAGTGTAAAGTTTCCTAAATATGACATTCCAGTAAAATTTCACCAAATTTGTATTATTTTTAAATTTTACAAAACTAGTTTTTGCAAAGGAAAACAAAGTAGTACTGTACCAACAAATGTCAGCCTTAAAGGAGATGAAAATAGAGCGTTGGAATAGGAAGAGGAAGCAGACAACTCGAGCTGTAGCCTGTAGCTGTCGTCCACAGCTATGGCTCCACGGCATGGCTGAGTCACCTGGCCACTAAACAAATCCAAAATCCCAAGATAGCACCATAAATACGTCGTCACCATTTTACTTTTCGCATCCCCCTCCGACTCCGTTGCCACCCCAGCTCATATATACCGCGGTATCAGCCCAGCAAACAAACAGGTCGCTGACACCGGGACCCCACCTCCCCGAGCCCCTTCTATAAATAGGGCCCGAATTTCTCCTCCATAGCCAAGCCAACCAGAGTACCAACCAGACTCCATTGCCGTCTTTTTGGACTCTGCTCCACTCCGTTACAGGACAATTGCGGTTGGGATCGGCGATCCTGTCTTCGTGCAAGATGACCATCAGCATCGAGCAGCCTCAGTTTGGTGAGATTTCTCTTTTGTCATCTCATTTGTGTGTTTCATTTTTTCTTTTGCTCCCTGGACACTTGCGTAGTTGAGTTTCTGTTGATGTTTCTTGGAGATTGAGTGCATAAACAGAACACTCAAACCGGTAAGATACTGATTCAGCTGGGTTTCTTGTTGTAGATGTCGCGGCGGAGAGGAAGGTCGCCAGCGACCCGGCTGAGCTCGTGCTCGACGGCGGCTTCGCCGTGCCGGACTCCAACGCCTTCGGCCAGACCTTCAGGTAACCGGTCATGGCTTTTGGATATCCCAAATGAGAACAGTGGTGCCTGTGACATCAAAAGTTAATCAATTGCATGCATTGGTATGCTCCAAGTAAAAGCAAAATACATTTTCTGCTAGAAATCCAGCACCTTTATATTTTCCTGTTTCATATCAACGCTCTCTTTGTGAGCTGGAGGAATACAATCACATCTCGAAATGAAAGAGGTGTGATGTGTCGTGCGTAGCGATGTTGCAAATCCATTTCACACAACTAACAAACACTAGTTTGTCCTCCTAGCCAAAAAGAAGAGGAGAAAGAACACTTTTTTCCTACCATTCTAGTGCCTCTGCTTGTAGTCCTCTCAAAACAACTTGTTTAGCGAAAACTCTGAACTTTACTCCTAGTTAAATATACACGTATTCAGAACTTTCTTTTGCTTCTCAACTTGGATTAGAGAAGCGTTTTTGTTATGTTAAGCTGGCCCAGAATCTCACCGTTTGTTAGAATCACTTCTAGGAGTGCTAAACTGGTCAACCGGCCGGAAACAGTTTCTTGTTAATCTTTCGAACTTCGATGCCTTGTCCCCACTCCCCCGCACGTGCTTCAGTTATACCTTCCCTGTTTTCGGAAGAATTGCGCTCGACCTTTTAAAAAACTCAAACATTGGTCAGATTGTGTTTCTTATGATTTCAGACAAACGAAATGAACTGTACTTACCTGAAGCTGGACACGACGTTTAACTTGCAGGGACTACGAGGCTGAGTCGGAGCGGAAGGAGTCGGTGGAGGACTTCTACCGCACCAACCACATCAACATGACGTACGACTTCGTGAAGCGGATGCGGGAGGGGTACGCGCGGCTGGACAAGACGGAGATGAGCATCTGGGAATGCATCGAGCTCCTCAACGAGTTCGTCGACGACAGCGACCCCGACCTCGACATGCCCCAGATCGAGCACCTCCTCCAGACCGCCGAGGCCATTCGCAAGGACTACCCCGACGAGGAATGGCTCCACCTCACAGGCCTCATCCACGGTAACTGCATACGAACTCGCCTCAAATAGTCACCGACAGACCAGCCCCACATACAAGTTTGTTTCTCATTTTAGTTGTCACGATGTGCAGATTTGGGCAAGGTGCTGTTGCATCCTAGCTTTGGAGCGCTACCCCAGTGGGCAGTCGTAGGTAACCAAATAAATCCCCTCCTGCTGATCAAACCTGCCCATAGCATGTGCCAAATTCAGCAGTGGCACCGGCCTGGACGGCTCCCACCCCTGAATTTCTGATGAATCATGGCAACTTTTCATCAGGTGACACCTTCCCCGTCGGCTGCGCGTATGACGAGTGCAATGTCCACTTCAAGGTAAGCAATGAGCCAAATTAGGGCATATCGAAATCTTTCTCCCATTTGCCGCAGTGATTCTTGCCAAGTAAAGAGCAAACACTGATTGAGCCAATAGATGATCAGAGACTGAAGTTTTACTATGTATCTGCAATGTGTGCAGTACCTGAAGGAGAACCCCGACTACCACAACCCGGCCTTCAACACCAAGTTCGGGGCCTACTCTGAGGGGTGTGGGCTGGAAAACGTGCTCATGTCTTGGGGCCATGACGACTACATGTACCTGGTATATACGCCCTCATTCATCGGCATCGCTGTAGCATCGAAATGCAGTTCAATACTTGCATTGCACCTGCTCTGTTCTCTGAAACTGTTCTGCCCTTGTTCGTTTCAGGTTGCCAAGGAGAACAAGAGCACCCTTCCTTCTGCAGGGTTGTTCATCATCAGATACCATTCGTTCTACCGTAAGCATGCACTCTTATCTCACACCTGACAAGTTACAAGTTAAACTTCAATGTGAGGCCACTGAATTTCTCGCAATTTTTGATATACGATTCAGCTCTTCACAAGCACGGAGCCTACATGCACCTGATGAACGAGGAGGACAAGGAGAACCTGAAGTGGCTGCACGTGTTCAAGTAAGCCGATATAGATATACCAAATCAATTTATCGATTACTTGTGAAGACAGATTTCAAGTTCACGCTGAACCCAAAATGAAATACTTCTTAAAGATTAGGAAAATGCAACAACTGAACAAGCTCTCTATGCATGCTTCTTGCAGCAAGTATGACCTGTACAGCAAGAGCAATGTCAGGGTCAACGTCGAGGAAGTGAAACCCTACTACATGTCGCTCATCGAGAAGGTATTGACTGTATTCTAGATAAGCTAATCATGGATGTTGTTTTTCAGCAACTACACTGACAGTCTCTCTAGTGTCCTGTAAACAAAATTTCTGACCCCATGCTTCCGGTCTAAATTTTCCAGTACTTCCCGAACAAGCTGAGATGGTAAAGATGCCATGGAGGAAGGGAACCGACACAACATATCACCCAAAGTTTGCTCCAACTTCAGCACGTACCATAGAAAAAAAAAACAAGGGAAAAGATTGTTCCTAGCTGTATACTATGTGATACGATGGACGTTCTCATGTCACATCCGAGTTGAGTGTGCATTACTAGTTGAGTGGACTGCACGAGAGCCATCAGCCATTTTTATTTTTGCGTACCTAATAAAAAGTTGCCGCTATTTGTTGTTTGCAAGTGTGCTCTGTTCTGCAATTTGGGAACCAAACAATTCCCTTGAAAGCCAAAAAAAAAACGTGTGCAAATATATTTCAGGAAATCTGGAAGTTGTCAAGGAGAGAGAAGACCTTGTCTCTTGTGAAATGTTTGCAAATTTCGCATGGAGGAAAAAGAAAATTCTCTTGTGGGGTAAAGGTTCTCCTAAAGTCACATTTTAACTGTTGTCCATCCCATAGGTCAGCAACATTTTTCATCTATTGGTTAACCACAAAGTAGATGTCCCAGTACTGAGTGGACAAAGGTGCATTTCCAAACCAAGTATCCTCCCAGAATCTAGCAGTCCTACCATTCCCAATTTTCCATTTATAACCAAATTTAACTACTCTAGATGCCCACATCACACCCTTCCAGAAAACAGAAGGGTTTATGTCTTGGCAACAAAAGATATTAGGATTTCTAGTGTTATATTTAGCATCTACTATCCTTTTCCAGAGACTACCTTCCCCATATATATATCTCTTAATCCAAGAGCCAACTAAACAAATGTTTGAATCTTGGAGATTTGGTATACCAAGCCCACCATACTCTTTTCTCATGCAAATAGAGGGCCAGTTAGCTAAATGTATTTTCTTATTTCCATCTACATCATCCCACATACAATTAGCTATCTGGGTATTGACAAGACCTAGAGCCCATTTTGGGAATTTAAAAAAGGAAAGCATGTATACAGGGATACTAGATAAGACAGTTTGAATGAGAATTCCTTTTGCCTCCAAAGACAACAGTTTTCCCCTCCATCCTGCCATCCTACTAAGGAGGCTGTCAACCAGAGGTTGCAGATCTTCTCTTTTTAGCTTACTAAAATGTAGAGGAAGACCTAAGTAGACAATCCCAATTCTGGCCAGACAAAGATGGACTTCACGGGGTTCCATATGCATGAATGTGCAAAAGAGAAGTACGTTTTTCTGGATTTTGCGGTATCTTGTACGGACTTACTTTGGCACAAAACCATAAAACGGCAGTTAACTTGTGGTTTTCCCACTGCTAGAGGTGTTCTTATCGTGTGAGGATTCATTTCGCTATTCAATCCAAGTCACGTGAGCATCTACTAATCGTGAGAAATATCAGACTCGACAATATATGACTTTTGGCATAGGATATACTCTCACTGTCCCGTGAAACTAGTCTTCTAAATTTAGACACATTCACATACTGGATAGTGTCTAGATACATCTAAATTTATATAAATTTAAGATAAGTTTTATAAGACGGACAAAGTATTTAAGTTGGGAAACGGTTTGAAATTCTTATGTTAGACTGTGTGGGCGTGCATGAATCACAAACCCAAACTCGCAGAGAAGGGTTTGTGATCATCACTAGTCACTCCGATACAGATATAGATTTGTCGAGCCTCTCGTATGCCATATGCAATCTCAAATCTCATATTCACATATGCCACAATCCCGGTGTACCAGACATGGATGTCAGTTTTGCACAATCAAACTATATAGAGCCCATGGGTCTACAAAAAAACTGGTAAATCATCGCCACATCCGCTAAGAAAACAGAGCAAACACGGCTGGGTCACTAATTGGCGAAGCTGTCAGGTCATATAATTGTTAAACATCACCTCAAGCTGATGTCAAGAAAAGAAGCTCTTCAACATCCACATCAGGTCACTAGGTGGCGACTCGATCAGCTTTTGGACGTATTCATGCGTAGGCACCTTGCCAACTGCGGAAACATCAGAAAATACAATCACAACCCAAATTCAGTTTCAGCGCATGAAAGGGGACAGGGTGCAGCGCAGACCATCTCCCCAGCTCGCCATGGTAGGGCACGAGGACAGCATCTTTTGTGCAACCGATGTGATATCGTCCAGAGTCACTTCGTCGATGCGCTCCAACAAGTCCTGGCTCGCCTTCCTATTATAACATTGACGGAAAAAAAAAAAGCATACAGGGTTTTCATTAATTATCCACAAGAGAAGCAGGTTTAGTTAGAGATAAAGGGTAATATCAGTTTTACCCTGAACTATCAACCAGGATTTGCCTCCCCATGTCCTCTGCATGATTGTCCTGTGGAAAAATAACAAATCATGCTGAATATGACGAGTAAAGTAAAGCGAGAAAGGGGGAGCAAGATTGCTCCGAAAATAAAAGATAAAGGGATAAAGAGAGGTTTTCAGGTGTTCTCTGTTGTTATTACTCTGGATTCGAGGTTCTGTAGAATGGATGAAATCGTCAAGTTTTTTGCTCGACCGAGCTCTGCTTCTGTAACTGTATAGCAGAGACAACTTCGACAGGTTTCAAACAGAAAGATATGGTAAATATGTAAGGAAGGCATGGCCAGCTTGTACCTTCGCCAGGTCTTGCAATTGCTGTCAATTCTCTAATAGCAATATCAACAGCCTCAGCGACAAGATCGGATGGCTGGATCAGTTTAAAATGAGAAGGCAGCTAAATGACCGGACAGATAAGAACTATGCTGCTGTATGCACACCTTTCTTTAGCATTACAATTCGAGCCACTTCTAACTACAAGGCTCAACTGGATGGTGTTTTCAGTAAAATGATTGAAACAAAAGCCACATTAAGTTCAAGTGAATATAATATTAGGAGGAAGAACAAGATTTATCTCACCGCGGCCAAATGAATACCAAACAGACCAGTGTCATCATATACAGTACTAAATGCTGAAATTGATTGCATCCAATCATACTCAACCATAACCCGGAGATCTGAAAATAAACAATTATTCCCTTAGCCTCTATGCAGAAGCTATCCATTTTTCTTCAAAAGGTGCACAATAACAAGAAATGCAGCTACGAGTTGTTAAATACAAGCAAAAGAAATGAATCACCAGACATCCAATTGCACTGTGATGAAATCAGTATCATAATTGATAGTTATAGTGGGTTCAAAACTTACAAAGACGGGACTGCATTCCTTTCCCGGGACCACCACTGGAGTATGAAGCTCCGCCACCCATCAATGTCTGTAGATAGTTTTAACAAATAGGCTCATGAGTTTCCTATTTACTATGACACTACAGCAGTTGATGAGTTAATCAACCACATAATTCTTTCCATGACATCGTCACACCTGCATGACTTTCATGATTATAGCTGCTTTCTCCTGATGCCAGCCTCCTGGAACTTCAAACGCCATTGCCACGTGCGTCATCTGCACAAGAGGAGCATGACACTAATCTAAAAGAGTAGAATTGAAACAAGCTGAAAGCTAGAACAGGAGAGGGCGGAAGCATCTAAAGACAGAGGAGCTTATATATCAATCACCTCAGAGTCAGTTTTGTGCCTGAAATCTCCACCAGTATATGCCGACTTTGGTTTGTGGACAGGCGACCCCTTGGGCAGATCAGACAACAAGGGTGCTGCAATGTCGAGCAAATGCTGGTGGTTCACGCCTGATGCAGCTAAAACCAAGCGGTCCGCAGTATAGTTTTCCTGTTACAGTAATAAAGATTGCTCTCTATATTTATTTAGCAATTGGCTTTAACAGTTAAGCTTACAAGAAAGCTCAACAATCTTTCTTTCTAGTAGGAATCAACATATTAATCACTGACATGAATACACCAAACCATTTCGCAGGTCTTCATGCTATGAGAATCTTGCCGTTGTTGATGTTAAGGTTACTAGAAGTCTACAATGAAAAATCCCCCTGAACTTATATCATACAAATAATGTTGTAGAACTGTACCGAGTCTTAATCTGCCACTTTCAGGCACTCATCAGAGCAATTCAAAACAACAGAATGATTGTGGATTGATGTTCTTTATTTTTGTACAGAGCTGCTACCGAATAAGAGACACTGTGATCAATATGATAAACACAGTTGAATAGAAATTAAGATAGAATAGAAACTTACGAAGTAGAAGCTGCGAATGGCACCACGATCAATCTTCGCGAGGGCTTCCTTTGTAGGGAACAGCGGGTTTCCAAGGGCGCCTGAATAACCAACACGGTGCAGCGATTCCCGGAGAAACAATTCGGGATCACTCTCCAGGAACGACAGCTCCTCCTGAGCTTCAGCCACCTGAAGAACAACAAATCATATGAATCAATCGGCACATAATCAGATATCCATTCCACCTACATTCCAAAGAAACTCTTTTTATATCTACATAATTAATCTTAACTGCAGATCATCACCTTGCTCCGAACTTGGTTGCGGAGGAAGGCGGGGTTGCGGACGCAGTCGAGGAGCACCTCGACGGTTAGCGGCAGGCTGGCCCTGAGCGCGCCGAAGCTGTAGAACATCCTCTCCCTCCCGGCCTCCGCGCCGAGCTTGCCCCCGGTGGCGTCAACGCTGAGCGCGATCTCCCCGAGGCCGCGGTTCTGGGTCTCGTGGAAAGCCAGCCTCTCCAGCATGTAAGCGGCGCCGGCCGACGAGGGCGTCTCGTGGACGGAGCCTGCGGCGACCGTCACGCCGACGCAGCACATCGGACCCTAAGCGGCGGACCCAAACTCCATAGCAGCGGTCAGCAATGGCAGTAAGGAAGAGGAAGCAGGAGAGGGCGCGCGTGGGGTGGGTGTAGGTACCGGGATGTCCTGTGAGGCGATCCTGACGCCGTTGGGAAGAGTGGTCACCTCCGTGCGCGGCAGCGGCGGCGGCGGAGGGGACTGCTGGTACTCGTCATGGGGGGCGGGTGGAAGGTGGAGGCCCGGCAGCGGGTCCAGCAGGGAAGGGAAGCGCTCCGCGTAAGTCCTGCTCCTCCCGCCGGCGAGACTGCGGAGCCGCCTCATTGAGCCCGTTCGCCGCCGACGAGACTGCAGCCTGTGTGCTTTCCGCCGCCGCTATGGAGCCGTGGAGGGACTTCCGGAGGTGGGAGGCAGAAGGAATTCGTGGGCCTTTGTTACGTCTAGCCTAGGCAAGGCCCAGTAGAAGTGATTATCCAAGCTCCCTTCGCGGGAAAACAAAAATTTCTCACATTTGCATGGAACAAATTTAATCGTTATTAGTTATGGGCTTGTGCAATGTGGTGCGTAAGATAGTACTATCCGTTTGAAAAAGATTCTCCCAGAGATCATTTCGCCTCATATTCATGGAAAAAAATAGCGCGCTATTCCAACGCTAATAGCATGCTATAATATATCTGGAGAGCCGACGTTATGCTATTTCGGCGCTATAGCGCGCTATTCACGTTAATAACACGCTATAGCATGCTAATAGCGTATTTTTAGACCCACGCTATTTTATTATAGCGCGCTATTTTTTTTCTTGCTCATAACTGACAATGTTATTACTGCATATGAATGCTTACATTTTATGAAGTCGAACAGAAGCAAGAAAAATTCCCATTGTGCCCTAAAATTAGATAGGCATAAGGCCGTCTCGAGTGGACATACTTAGAAGCTATAATGAAGAAGTTGGGTATTGCAGTCAGTTTTGTGGATACTGTTGTGAAGGGGGTTCGGTCGGTATCCTTCTCAGTTTTGTTCAACGGAGCCGGTACGACTTAACTTCTGTCCAACAAGAGGGATTCGACAAGGTGATCCATTGCCCCCCTACTTATTCTTGCTAGCAGGGGAAGGCATGTCATGTTTATTGAAGAATGTTGTGGCACGGGGGGAGCTCCCTGGTATTCAAATTGCTAACACGGCTCCTAGAGTTAATCACCTTCTCTTCGCGGACGATAGTCTCTTGTTTTGCAAGGCTACGGTTGTGGATGTAATAACTACTATACTAAAGATGAACAACTTCGATTTTTCACAGATTTTTGACTTTTTTTGTGGATCAACACCGTAATGACACGTGTGCTATTTAGTGGTTTGGTTCCTCCTGCTTTTTACTGTGTACGGTTTTGGTGGTGCATACCGATTTTCTCTACTAACAGTGGTCATTTGTTTTCTTTTGGTGGACAGTTTGAGTGATTTAATGGGGTGGCCATGGCTGGTGTATGATTGAGGGCGGTGGTTACCCATGTGAAAAGCCACTGGATGGTTCCACGATGCCACGGTTTAACTCACAACATCACACATAGCCTCCCACCGCTCAGCCTAAGCAGTTTCTTATCCCTTCACGGACTCTCTCCTCCACTTATTTTTTCTCCTCTCTCTAAATCGGCACAGGACACGGGAGGGCAGTAGGGCGGAGGGGCGTCGCGGGAGGCTCCGTCAGGATGCCTCCGACGATCGTGAGGAGGCACGTCGCGCCGCAGGAGGATCCGCCACGCTGCCGCCGTTGAGCGCGACGAGGCGCGCCACGTCACGGGAGGTTCCGCCACGCTGCCGCCGAGCACGAGGAGGCGCGCCGCGTCTCAGGAGGCTCCGCCACGCCACCGGCGACGAGCACGAGGAGGTGCGCCACGTCTCGGGAGGCTTCGCCACGCCGGCGACGACCACGAAGAGGTGCGCCGCGTCACGGGAGGTTCCGCCACGCCGCCGCCGAGCACGTGGAGGCGCACCGCGTCACGGGAGGCTCCACCACGCCGCCGGCGACGAGCACGAGGAGGCGCGCCGCGTCTCGGGAGGCTCCGCCATGCCGCCAGCGACGAGCACGAGGAGGCGCTCCGCGTCTCGGGAGGCTTCGCCATGCCGGCGGCGGCGACCACGATGACGTGAGTCGCCCGCGGCTCCTCCGCAGACGTCTCTGACGAGCGCGACGAGGCGCGACGTGGGAAGCTTCCCTCGCTGGCCACAGCCTGCACCGCCGCACCACGCCTCCGCCTTCGCCTCCGCCTCCTCCTCCTCTCCCGTTTCCGTGCTGCTATGGTGCTCGGCTGCACCTGTACTCGCTCACCCGAAAATCCTTGCCCCGCTCTAGGCTTGGTGGCCTCCGCTGCTCAGACGCCGCCGCACCTTCGGCTGATCCTCCTCGTGGAGCAGGTATTCCTTTACTTTGCCTGCACCTCATGGAGCCCAAGCTTCTTCTCCACTACATCGATGCCAGCAGCCACCTCCTGGAACCTCTCTTCGGCTATGTCGTCCCTTCCCATCGTTGGGTGGTTGGTGGTTCGCCGTCGGGGAAGCTGACGAGGTATCCTCCACTCCGGCTTCCGGCTTAGTCATCACGGCAACAGGCGCCGATCTGGCCGCCCCACAACATCGGGAGGGAGTTGGGGTCATGGCGCCGTCGCGGCATGGAGGCGGGACAGTGAGCAGGGAGCCGCGAGGAGGTGACACCCATGTCAACCACAGGTGCGGAGGCCACCAAGCGGCAGCGAGCGGCGTCAGTCCACAGTTACGTGCCCTCCTGCATCTGGGGTGGCCTCTCTCTGTTCTTCCTCTCCCGCCTCACTTGCCCTCTTTATCTGTCAGTGAGCAGAGGGGCAGCGCACCGTTGCATCTAGACCTTCGTCTGCACGTTTGTTCGTCCATCGGGTGAGGAACTTCCAAAACATGAAAAATGGTATTGCTTTGTTTGTCCATCAGGTGAAGAACAAAGTTTGGTTCCAGATTTTTATTCGCTCTTTTGTTTATTGACTTCTAGCTCTCTACGTATAGAGAAATTGCAAGGTGTACTATTATGTGATGTTCCAGGATTCAGATTGTGGAAAAGGAGCCTGCCACTAAACTGTTCTGTCCATTAGTGTGCCATACTCAAGATGTCTGATGCAGGCAAGAACTTCATGCTTTCTTGCTCTGGCTGGTGGGTTGGATGAGATTGCAATATCTCTGAGTTGTGCACACGAAGACCTTTTGTGTAGGTTTATTCTTGAGAGACATGCTCGATGAGGATATTTCGAGGTGATGAAGTATTCAGCCTTCGACTCATCCTTTCTTTCTTTGACATATGGGTGCACAATATTGATCTCCTTTTCTGTTTTACTCACCCGAGCGGCAAGGCGAAGCTGCAGTTGCTGAAAATAGCGGTGCTAGCATGAGGATCACATGTTCGCATGTCTCTTATTTGTATCTCTTTTGGTATATCTTTCTCAGCCCGATACCTTTTGATGGTTAGTGTTTCCTTGGTTTGTGCTTACAGATTGCTATGGTGAATAATTACTAGAGTTTCTTTTTATTCACTTGGCCTGGTGTAGATGTAGCAGTGAGGGGCATTGCTATATATTGCAAGTAAAATTCTGGCTAAGTGTTTATTTTCTTCTTTCCAGATATAGTTTTTCGCGTTTGAGTTGATCATTCAGTAAGATCAAGAAACATAATGCTACAACTACCTGATTTCTTATAGTTTCAAGTTGTAGTCACACCCATTTGAGTTGTTGCTGTGTTAATCTTCTGGTTCATCTTTTTCTACAATCTGTTTCATTCTGCAGTTAGACAAGATAAATATGAATATCAAAAGGGTTGTTGGATATTGGCAATGGTGCAATAAATTTTGGAATGCCATTCAATTTGTAATGGGCAGGCTTGGTGATCATTACAGTCCATAAGCAATTATCGTTGTGTCTCCAGTGCCTCCAATCTGCAAATAGATACTCTCAATATTTAATAAGGCTATTGGTAGGACTCTGCCCTCATCAGAAGCATGCAAGTTCTTTGATGGAATAAAATGACAACACACTGATTTATTTACTGCAGTGGTCAGGTGCACGGTTGAAATGTTGTTCGATGTGTGCTTATTATGAAAATATATACAAGTGCCTTTTTAATGCACCTAATGATGGTGATCTGGAAAGGTGATTTTGGTTGTTCTGGACCGGACTACCATTTTTTCATCACCACTCAATGCTTGGATGGGTCGGTAATAGGTTTAGATTTGTAGATTACCACTGAATTAGTAAATTTGGCTTATTCTTGTGGTGATTTCAGCATAAGAAAATGTCAGATTCCCGTTTGTTCATTGTTTCAGTTTTTAAACTTGAATTTTAATATTCCTACATATATTAGCTTGCTTTGGCCGAGCAAATTTACTTCCTTGCAGCAATTATTTGAACTGGTTTAAGACGTGATCAGAAGTCCTCCAGCTTATGGATTCCCGAAACTCCAGCATGGAGCAGTGCCAAAAAGTCTAGCTTCACGGAGCCAGATTCGAGAAGCCTGCCCAATTTGATGTACAAATATACATTTATAGGTGGATCTGGTAAGTTCCTTTGGAATATGATGGTTTTTACTGTCTAGAATAGCACACCAAGGAATATATTTAGATTGAAACCTATATGTTTACCTAATATTACTGACTCCAAAAGTACGGCCCTTTCAGATTAAAGGGGCATTGGCACCATTGACATCTTGATGGCAGAGCAATGATGCGCATCCACTGGTTATAGAGAGACATGAGGTTGTGACTTCCTTGCTCTAGCATTACATTTTTTTAGTTTCCTTACGATGTACTACTTGATTCTGGAAATCAAAGGTCAATATGGTTATTACTATATATCACTATTGTGAACAGTGATATATGTTTGCCTTATAGTGTAAACTTGTATACACATGTTTCTTATGTTTATGATTATCAATGGGAATGTGTGTGTGTGTGTGTATCAGGCAAATTTCATTTTAGACGAGAGAGAAAAAATTGTATTAGCAAGGAATGGAAAAAATATTTGATTATACATCTGGGTTGGGTTCCATGTTCATTTGTTTCGAGCTATTTCATTGTCTTCTATTGCTCTGGACAGCTGACATGGCATTGACTGCATCAATTATCTCACTTCAGCACACCACATTTTCATGTGGTTTCTCTCAAGATCTAGATTTTACACATGAATTTGATTGTAAGTTGTTCAGTTGTTCATATTCATATAATATTTTTACCTTCTTCTTTTGCTAGGTCGACTATATCAGTGCAAATATTAAGAAGGTGCATCAAAAGTATGGAACTGTGTGCGCTGCCGACTTCACTCACCACTATAAAACTTTGGCCCTAATAAGACCAGTTCATATTGACACTATGTGTACGTGTCTCACCTATCTATCAGGTTTTGTAAGATCAGGATTTTGAACACATGTACCTATCTGGTAGATCACCAGTGGTTCTTTTCATATAGCTTCAGCATTGGCACGGCGTGCCGCCGCGCCCTTCTTTTGCTAGTTAACATGAAGAACTTTCTGAATATGTACGTACTGCAAGGCATCAGGACAGAAAGTTAGTAATGATAAATCTTCTATTTACTTTGGTAAAGGGTGCCCTTGGGAAATTCGGCTATCGATGAAGCAAGCCCTTGAAGTGCCGAATGAGTCTCTCAAAGACAAGTATTTGGGGCTACCATCTGATGTGGGTAGGTCAAAAAATGGTATCTTTGGTTATTTAAAGGACCGTATTTGGAAGAGGCTTCAGGGTTGGATGGAGTAGATGCTTTCTAGTGGAGGAAAAGAAATACGAATAAATTATGTTGTTCAAGCTATACCCACATACTCTATGGCTTTTTCAAGTTACCAATGGGATTACGTGATTATATAACTTCACTGGTTAGAAAATTTTGGTGGGGAAGCAAAAAGGGGGAGAGGAAAGCAGCTTGGGTATCATGGGACTCAATGACAATGCCAAAGTACCAAGGTGGGCTTGACTTCCGTGATATAGAGATTTTTAGTTTGGTTCTATTGGCACGACAGGTGTGGAGGATTCTCACTAAACCTGAAACTTTTAAGTGCCAAAATTCTGAAATCTATTTACTTCCCAGAGAGTGATGTTTTAAATGCATTAGTTGGCTCCAATCCGTCAGATTTGGAGGTCTTTATGTGAGGGACGAGATATGCTAAAACTTGGCCTTATCAAACTGATAGGCGATGGTGCAAGTACTGATGCTTGGCGGGACAACTGGATTCCGAGAGATCACGGCCTGAAACCAATATGTAGTATAGCGAGGCATCCACCACTATCAGTGGCATCCTTTATTTGTTCTGCTACAAGGACCTTGAATATTGCAGTTCTGGAAACCTATATGCTTATGATGGATGTCCAAGCTATCAAGGAAATTCCAATCAACTTTGTCAGGCAGCCAGATTTCTATGCATGGCACTACGATCATCTGGGCGTTTTTGCGGTTCGGTCATGTTACATGATAATCATGGATACCAAATGATGGCGGGGACATTATTTTGAAGGTCACTTCTGATGGCGAAGGAAATGAAAGAGCTTGCAAATGATTGTGGAAGGTTCAAGTGCCCTCAAAACTCCGGATTTTCGCGTGGCGTGTGGCGCGATCATCTCTCCCGATAGGTAACCGGAGAGCTCGTCGTGGTATGTCTACAACCCCAGTTTTCTAGGTGTGTAATGCAGCAGAGGACACCTGGAGACACACCCTCTTGGAGTGCAACATGTCGGCCTCTGTATGGGCGCTTAGAGAAGATGATGTGGTGCTACCCTTGATCGGAGAAGCAACCATTGATCCACGTATGTGGCTGTTCTCCATGAGTACATCACTCACTCAGCCCCAGTTCATTGAGGTTTTAGTAACCATGTGGGCAATTTGGTGGGTGATACGTCTCAAACGTATCTATAATTTCTTATGTTCCATGCTACTTTTATGACAATACTTGAATGTTTTATACATACTTTACAAAGATTATTATATATTTTCCGGCACTAACCTATTAACAAGATGCCAAGTGCCGCTGTTTTTGCTATTTTTGGTTTCAAATCCTAGTAAGGAAATATTCTAATTGGACGAAATCAACGCCCAGGGTCCTATTTTTACACGAAGCTTCCAGAAGACCGAAAGGGAAACGAAGTGGGGCCACGAGGTGGCTGATGTCTACGGGAGCTTCTATTCTTGTAGACAGTGTTGGGCCTCCAAGAGCAGAGGTTTGTAGAACAGGCAAGTTTCCTTAAGTGGATTACCCAGGGTTTATCGAACTCAGGAGGAAGAGGTCAAAGATATCCCTCTCAAGCAACCCCGCAACCACAAAGCAAGAAGTCTCTTGTGTCCCCAACACACCTAATACACTTGTCGATGTATAGGTGCACTAGTTCGGCGAAGAGATAGTGAAATACAAGTAGTATGGATGTATATGAGTGGTAATAGCAATCTGAATAAAATATGGCAGCGAGTAAACATGCAATGAACAGTAAATAAACGGTGTTTTCAGTTGGAAACAAGGCCTAGGGATCATACTTTCACTAGTGGACACTCTCAACATTGATCGCATAATAAATACTTCTTCTCATATGTGCTACATACACTCTTGTTTGATAATGAACATCATTCGTTGCGTAGGATTACACGAACCCTCAATGCCGGAGTTAACAAGCTCCACAACACTCGATATTCATGTTTAAGTAACCTTAGAGCATAATAGATCTTTGCAAGATAAACCAAGAACTAACATAGTGCACACGCTGTCCATATTACACTATGAAGGAGGAATAGATCACATCAATACTATCATAATGATAATTAACTCCACAATCTTCAAGAGATCGTGATCATAGCCTACGACAAGAACCACACGGTGCACACACTGATCACCTTTACACACGTGGAGGAGGAATAGACTACTTTAATAACATCACATGAGTAGCACACAACTAGTAGCGATACAAAGCTCATCATATGGATCTCGATCATGTAAACTCATGAGATCATTGTATTGGAGTACAGAGAGAGAGATTAACCACATAGCTACGGTAGAGCCCTCGTGGAGAACTACTCCTCCTCATCATGGGAACAGCGATGGCGGTGAAGATGGCGGTGGAGACGGTGGAGATGACTCCGGGGCAATTCCCCGTCCGGCAGGAACAGAGACTTCGTCCCCCGAATCTTGATTTCGCGATGGCGGCGGCTCGAAGGTTTTCTCCGTATCGTGGCTCTCCGTCGGTGTTTTTAGGTCGAGAGGCTTAAATAGGCGAAGAGAGGGAGTCGGAGGGGCCACGGGCTGCCCACAACCTAGGGGCGCGCCCCCGGCCCGCGCCGGGTATGGTGGGGCCCCCGGCTCCCCTCTCATCCTCCTCCGTGCTCTGGAAGCTTCCAAAAATAGGAACCGGGCGGTGATTTCGTCCGATTCCGAGAATATTTCTTTACTAGGATTTCTGAAACCAAAAACAGCGAAAATGGCCTTCGGCATCTCGTCAATAGGTTAGTTCCGGAAAACGCATAATAATGACATATAATGTGTATAAAACATGTAGATATCATCAATAAAGTGGCATGGAACATAAGAAATTATAGATACGTTTGAGACGTATCGGGCCACACACACTGACGCGGGGCCCCGGCCGCGCGGCCCTAGTCTGTGGGTCCTCGCGTCGCCCCCTGACCTACCCTTCCGCCTACAAATAGGCTTCGTCGCGAACCCCCGTACCGAGAGCCACGATACGAAACCTTCCAGAGACGCCGCCGCGCGAATCCCATCTCGGGGATTCGAGAGCCTCCGCACCCGCCGGAGAGGGGAATCATCATCGGAGGGGCTCTACATCATCATGCCCGCCTCCGGATTGATGCGTGAGTAGTTCATCCTTGGACTATGGGTCCATAGCGTAGCTAGATGGTTGTCTTCTCCGCTTGTGCTATCATTGTTTAGATCTTGTGAGCTGCCTAACATGATCAAGATCATCTATTTGTAATGCTACATGTTGTGTTTGGTGATCCGATGAATATAGAATATTATGTTAAGTTGATTATCAATCTATCATATATGTGTTGTTTATGTTCTTGCATGCTCTCCGTTGCTAGTAGAGGCTCTGGCCAAGTTGATACTTGTAACTCCAAGAGGGAGTAATTATGCTCGATAGTGGGTTCATGCCTCCATTTAATCTGGGACAGTGACAGAAAGTTCTAAGGTTGTGCTGTTGCTACTAGGGATAAAATATTGATGCTTTGTCTAAGGATATTTATGTTGATTACATTACGCACCATACTTAATGCAATTATCTCTTGTTTACAACTTAATGGGAAGGGGTTCGGATGATAACCGAAGGTGGATTATTTAGGCATAGATGCTCTGGATAGCGGTCTATGTACTTTGTCGTAATGCCTTAATTAAATCACATAGTAATCATCATTGATATGTATTGAATCTTTATTTGTCAATTGCCCGCCGTAATTTGTTCACCCAACATGTTAGTTATCTTATTGGAGAGACACCTTTAATGAAGTGGACCCCAGTCCATTCTTTTACATCTGAATACATTCTACTGCTTTCTGTTCTTTGCAAACAAACACCATTTTCCACTCGATACGCTTAATCCTTTGTTTTCATCAAGCCGGTGAGATTGACAACCTCATCACGTTGGGGCAAAGTACTTTGATTGTGTTGTGCAGGTTCCACGTTGCGCCGGTTTCACCGGTGTTGCGCCGCACTACATTCCTCCACCAACAACATTCACGTGCTTCTTGGCTCCTACTGGTTCGATAACCTTGGTTTCATACTGAGGGAAACTTGCAGCGCATCATACCTTCCTCTTGGGGTTCCCAACGGACGTGTACATCTACGCGCATCAAGCATATTTTTTCCTGCCGTTGGGAGATCAAGACACGCCGCAAGGAGTCTCCACTTCCAATCTCTTTACTTTGTTTTTGTCTTGCTTTATTTTATTTACTTCTTGTTTGCTTCATATTAAAAACACAAAAAAATTAGTTACTTTACTGCCTTGTTTACTAGTTCTATATCAAAACACAAAAAAATTAGTTACTTGTCTTTACTTTATTTGCCTAGTTTACTTTTATTACTGTTATAATGGGTACTCAAAATACTAAGTTGTGTGATTTCACTAGCACAAATAATAATGATTTTATATGTACTCCTATTGCTCCACCTGCTACTACAGCAGAATTCTATGAAATTAAACCTGCTTTATGAATCTTGTTATGAGAGAGCAATTTTAAAGTACCGATGATGTCTGCCCATCTTAATAATTTTGTTGAACTTTGTGAAATGCAAAAGTATAAGGATATAGATGGTGATATTATAAAACTGAAATTGTTTCCTTTCTCATTAAGAGGAAGAGCTAAAGATTGGTTGCTATCTTTGCCTAAGAATAGTATTGATTCATGGACTAAATGTAAAGATGCTTTTATTAGTAAATATTATCCTCCTGCTAAGATTATATCTTTGAGAAGTAGCATGTGATAATGAACATGTTGCTCAAGCATGGGAGAGAATGAAATCTTTGGTAAAGAATTGCCCAACCCATGGATGACTACTTGGATGATCATCCAAACCTTTTATGCAGGATTGAATTTTTCCTCGAGGAACCTATTGATTTAGCTGCTGGAGGTACTTTTATGTCCATCACCCCGGGACTAAATTACTTGATGATATGATGATCAATTACTCAATGGCACAAAGAACTCCTCAAGGTAAGAAGATAAATTCTGTTGAAGAAACCTCTTCTTTGGGTGATAAGATTGATGCTATTATGTCTATGCTTGCAAATGGTAGATCTCATATTGATCCTAATAATGTTCCTTTAGCTTCATTGGTTGCTCAAGAAGAAAATGTTGATGTGAATTTCATTAAGAACAATAATTTCAACAACAATGCTTATAGGAATAATTATGGTAACAACAACTATAGGCCATATCCTTCTAATAATGGTAATGGTTATGGTAATTCTTATGGTAATTCTTACAACAATAATAAGAGTGTACCCTCTGGTCTTGAAGTGATGCTTAAAGAATTTATTAGTTCACAAACTGCTTTCAATAAAACTGTTGAAGAAAAGCTTGGTAAAATTGATGTTCTTGCTTTCAAGGTTGATAGTCTTGCTCTTGATGTTGATCTTTTAAAATTGAAAGTTATGCCGGAGGAAGTTAAAGATGCTAGGTTTGCTAAAACAAATGCCATCCAAGTTCGAATTAATGATAATATTAGATTGTTGGCAATTGCATGCTAGGTGGGATAGAGAAGAAAAGAAAAACTTGCTAAAGAAAATAATGTAGCTAAAGTATGGACTATTACCACCACTAGTAATGTTGATTCTTCACATGTTGCTACACCTCCTACTATCAATGGTAAAATAATTGGTGTTGCCAATGTTTCTACTCCTAGTGCAAAGCGTACAAAATTGCAAATTTAAATTGCATAATAAAAAATTTTTCAAAATACTGGTGATAATGATTCCATTGCTGTAGAACATAATGGTTTATATTTTGATGATTGTCATATTACTGAAGTTATAAAGTTCTTACAAAAACTTGCTAGAAGTCCCAATGCTAGTGCTATAAATTTAGCCTTTACAAAACATATTACAAATGCTCTCATTAAAGCTAGGGAAGAGAAATTAAAACTTGAAGCTTCTATTCCTAGGAAGTTAGAAGATAGTTGGGAGCCCATCATTAAAATGAAATTCAATGACTTTGAATGTAATGCTTTATGTGATCTTGGTGCAAGTATTTCATGCCTAAAAAGATGATATGCTTGACTTGCCACCATTGAAGAATTGTTATTTGGATGTTAATCTTGCCGATAATGTTAAAAAGAAACCTTTGGGGAGGATTGATAATGTGACATTACGGTTAACAATAACCTTGTCCCCGTTGATTTTGTTGTCTTGGATATCGAATGCAATGCATCTTGTCCTATTGTGTTGGGAAGACCTTTTCTTCGAACCGTGTTATTGATATGAAGGAAGGTAATATTAAATATCAATTTCCTCTCAAGAAAGGTATGGAACACTTCCCTAGAAAGAGAATGAAGTGGCCTTTTGATTCTATTATTAGAACAAGCTATGATGTTGATGCTTCTTCTCTTGATGTTACTTGATTTGCACTTTCTAGCTGAAAGGCGTTAAAGAAAAGCACTTCTTGGAAGATAACCCATGTTTTATTTTATTTACTGTATTGTTGAGTCTTGGAAGTTGTTTACTACTGTAGCAACCTCTCCTTATCATGTTTTTGTGCCAAGTAAAGTTTCTATGCTAAAGTTGATGTTATATTTGGGATCGCGCGCAAACAGATTGCTGTCACACGAATCGGCATAAGTCTCTGTAAAAAATTCTAAAAATCTGCAAATTTACGAGCGTGATCCTCGATATGTACGCAACTTTCATTAGTTTTTAGTTTTTCCATTTGAGCAAGTTAAGTGCCCCTTCCAGATGCATCTTTACGGACTGTTCTTTTTCAGATTCTGTCTTTTATTTCGCATTGCCGCTTTGCTATGTTGAATGAGTTTCTTTGTTCCATTAACTTTCAAGCTTTGTGCAATGTCCAGAAGTGTTAAGAATGATTGTGTCACCTCTGAATGTGAAAATTTGGTTATGCACTAACCCTCTAATGAGTTTGCTTGGAGTTTGTGTGAAGGAAGTTTTCAAGGGTCAAGAGAAGAGGATGATATACTATGATCAAGAAGAGTGAAAGGTCTAAGCTTGGGGATGCCCGGTGGTTCATCCCTGCATATTTTAAGAAGACTCAAGCATCTAAGCTTGGGGATGCCCAAGGCATCCCCTTCTTCATCGACAACATTATCGTCACTTCTAGTGAAACTATATTTTTATTCCATCACATCCTATGTTCTTTACTTGGAGCGTCGGTTTGCTTTTATTTTTGTTTTGGTTTGAATAAAGTTGGATCCCACCATTCTTATATTGGAGATATTACGCTTCCATATGGAACACTTGTGTTCTTAATTGTGCTTTAATGTTCATGGCGAAGGCTGAAATTGCTTCATTAAATTGCTATTTGGTTGGAATCAGAAAATGCTGCATATGGTTTGGCAACTTGGAAATTGTTTGAGCTCTCATAGATCATGTTTAAGCTCTTGCATCATGTAGTTTAATCTATTAATGAAGAACTACCGTAGGGCTTGTTTAATTTGGTTTGCATGATTGGTCTCTCTAAGTCTAGATATTTTAGGGTAAAATGTTTAAAAAACAAGGAAGACAGTGTAGAGTCTTATAATGCTTGCAATATGTTCTTGTGTGAGTTTTGTTGTACCTGTTCATACTTGTGTTTGCTTCAAACAACCTTGCTAGCCCAAACCTTGTACCGAGAGGAAATGCTTCTCGTGCATCCAAACACCTTGAGTCAAAACCCATGCCATTTGTGTCCACCATATCTACCTACTATGTGGTATGCCATTCCAAAGTAAATTACTTGAGTGCTACCTTTAAAATTTAATTCCTTTATCTTTGCAATATATAGCTCATGGGACAAATAGCTTAAAAACTATTGTGGTGATGAATATGTAGGTATGTGTCTTAATTCTTATAAGTTGCTTGTTGAGCGGTAACCATGTTTCGGGGACGCCATCAACTTTACCTTTGTTGGATATCATGTGAGATGCTATGCATGTTGTCTTGTCTGAAGTGGATTTCATGATCAAATGGTTTGAGTATGCATATGTTAGAGAAGAACATTGGGCAGCCAACTAAAGCCATGCATCATGGTGGAAGTTTCAGTTTGGACATACAACCTCAATCTCTTATGAGAATATTAACTGTTGAATGCTTAAGCATTAAAAGAGGAGTCCATTATCTGTTGTCTATGTTGTCCCGGTATGGATGTCTAAGTTGAGAATAATCAAAAGCGAGAAATCCAATGCGTGCTTTCTCCTTAGACATTTGTACAGGCGGCATAGAGGTACCCTTTGTGACACTTGGTCGAAACATATGTCATGTGATGATAATCCGTGTTTTCCGAGCTAAGTAGGACAAGGTGCGAGCACTATTAGTACTCTATGCATGAGACATGCAACTTGTGGGAAGTATTATGCATAGCACATATGAATTATCACTACCGTTGACAAAATTGTTTCTATGTTTTCAAAACAAAAGCTCTAGCACAAAAATAGTAACTCATGCTTCCCTCTGCGAAGGGCCATTCTTTTACTTTATTGTTGAGTCAGTCTACCCACTTCTTTCTATCTTAGAAGCAAACACTTGTGTTAACTGTGTGCATTGATTCTTACATGTTTACTTATTGCACCTGTTATTACTCTATGTTGACAAATATCCATGAGATATACATGTTACAAGTTGAAAGCAATTGCTGAAACTTAATCATCCTTTGTGTTGCTTCAATGCATTCTACTTTGAATATATTGCTTATGTGTTAGCTCTTATGCAAGTCTTATTGATACTTGTTTGAAAGTACTATTCATGAAAAGTTTTGATTCATTTGTTTAGTCATTATCTTTGTTAGCAATCTTTTGTTCAGATCACTCCATTCATCTCATATGCTTTACAATAATGTTGATCAAGATTATGTTGGTAGCATGTCACTTAGAAATTATTTGTGTTATCGTTTACCTACTCGAGGAGTAGGAACTAAGCTTGGGATGCTTGATACGTCTCAAACGTATCTATAATTTCTTATGTTCCATGCTACTTTTATGACAATACTTGAATGTTTTATACATACTTTACAGCATTATTATACATTTTCCGGCACTAACCTATTAACAAGATGCCGAAGTGCCGCTGTCGTTTTCGTGTTTTTGGTTTCAGAAATCATAGTAAGGAAATATTCTTAATTGGACGAAATCAACGCCCGGGTCCTATTTTTACACGAAGCTTCCAAGACCGAAAGGGAACGAAGTCCACAGGTGGCACACCCAGGGCGCGGGCCCCAGCCGCGCCTAGTGTGTGGGTCCTCGCGTCGCCCGACCTACCCTTCCGCCTACAAATAGCCTTCGTCGTGAAACCCCGTGAGAGCACGATACGGAAACCTTCCAGACGCCGCCGCGAATCCCATCTCGGGGATTCAGAGACGCCGCACTCACCCGCCGAGGGGAATCATCACCGAGGGCTCTACATCATCATGCCTCCGGATTGATGCGTGAGTAGTTCATCCTTGGACTATGGGTCCATAGCGTAGCTAGATGGTTGTCTTCTCCGCTTGTGCTATCATTGTTTAGATCTTGTGAGCTGCCTAACATGATCAAGATCATCTATTTGTAATGCTACATGTTGTGTCTGGCGGGATCCGATGAATATAGAATATTATGTTAAGTTGATTATCAATCTATCATATATGTGTTGTTTATGTTCTTGCATGCTCTCCGTTGCTAGTAGAGGCTCTGGCCAAGTTGATACTTGTAACTCCAAGAGGGAGTAATTATGCTCGAAAGTTCTAAGGTTGTGGATGTCTGTTGCTACTAGGGATAAAACATTGATGCTTTGTCTAAGGATATTTGTGTTGATTACATTACGCACCATACTTAATGCAATTATCTGTTTGCAACTTAATACCGGAAGGGGTTCGGATGATAACCGAAGGTGGATTATTTAGGCATAGATGCATGCGGATAGCGGTCTATGTACTTTGTCGTAATGCCCGATTAAATCACATAGTAATCATCATTGATATGTATTGAATCTTTATTTGTCAATTGCCCGCCTGTAATTTGTTCACCCAACATGTTAGTTATCTTATTGGAGAGACACTCTAGTGAACTGTGGACCCACCCATTCTTTTATATCTGAATACATTCTACTGCTTTTACTGTTCTTTGCAAACAAACACCATTTTCCACTCGATACGCTTAATCCTTTGTTTTCAGGTGAGATTGACAACCTCACTGTTACGTTGGGGCAAAGTACTTTGATTGTGTTGTGCAGGTTCCACGTTGGCGCCGTTTCACGGTGTTGCGCCGCACTACATTCCTCCACCAATAACCTTCACGTGCTTCTTGGCTCCTACTGTTCGATAACCTTGGTTTCATACTGAGGGAAACTTACTGCTGTGCGCATCATACCTTCCTCTTGGGGTTCCCAACGGACATGTACATCTACGCGCATCAGTGGGCAAGGAGGAAACTGATTCATGAAGGAGAACAACAGCCGCCGTTGTCGACTCACTTGTTCATCTGAAGATACCTGTCAGAACTTTAGGGTTTAAAGAACACGGAGGCAGCAAAGCCGGGAGGGTTGGCGGCCCGGGCTAAGGCCAGTTGGATTCCACCGGTCGATGGTTTATCAAAACTGAATGTAGATGGTGCGGTGGCTAAAACATAGGAGCGAGGGGCAGCTGCATGTGTATGCCGAGATGAGGAAGGACATTTCTTAGGGGCATCAGCTACGGTCTATGATGGAATCACAATACTAGAGGTCCTGGAAGCTCTGGCTTGCTCTGAAGCTGTTGCTCTAGCTGAAGACAACACTTGTCCAAGATATAGCTAACGAGGAGTGAGCACAAAGGCTAGCACTGCATGATTGTTAAAGAGATTTTAGTAAGGAATGCCACCTTTTCACAAGCTATGTTTAGCCATGAGCGACGCAAAGCAAATGGTGAAGCACACTGTTTAGCTAAATTTGTAGCTACGTTAGAAGTAGGGAGACATGTTTGGTTCTCTACTCCTCCTTCTAGAGTGTGTATCCATCTAAACATTTTATCTAAGTTATAAAGCTTTGGTCGTTTTCGCTCAAAAAAAAGTTATGGAAGAACCTTCATTAGTATTTTTAGGTATATGATTTGATATCTATTTTTAGTTGCCTTCAGAAAAATATAAGATTATGTCGTTGAAAAAGAAAAGAGTTTGAAAATCTTAAAGATTTGCTTGCTTTCTTACAATTTCCAAAGCCTAATCAAACTATGCTTGAGACGTGGTGGCCATTCCAAATCTAGCCGGTGCGTTGTTCCACAAATACCAGATCCCCTACAAATTTCTAATAATTGGTATAAGGAGGAGATAAATAATTTATACAATTCGAATTACGTAAAAGCTCATAAACTACAGTTACACATTTCTTCAAATAAATGTTTTACATGTATGGAGTAATTATCTAACAGACAACAAATGTTAACTGAATATGTTATAGTATGTGGCAGATTATAATAACAATGTTGTATTTCTCTGAATTTCTTGCTAAGCTGAATAGAAATAGAAACAAGTAAAAATATAGTTTTTTTATTGATGATGAAAACCCTAGCTTCAAGTATGGCAGCTTTTCGTAATTTTCTCGTCCCAAATGGGTGATCTTGAGGACCTTTTCTCACTCGCCCAACCAATTAACCATGGGAGAGGACCAAACAAAAAACCAGCTCGTTCCCTGCGGGCTGCGGCAGCAAAAACACAGCCATCGCCAACGGCGACGTCGATTCATCATTTGAAAATGAAGGAGCTACGTCAAGAGCACGGTAACAGAGGACAAAAGGTTGGCGAGCGTCCAATCAACAAGGACAGTTTCCCTTGCGACGCAACGCGGACCGGAAAGCCAAGTCTGGCTGAGGCCGAGCCTAGTGGAAGCAAAAGCTGACGATGTGAAATCGCTCGTTCCGGCGTGGTGTGTGCACTGCAGCACTGCAGCCGATTTGGCGTTTGACCGGCCACCGCCGTCCGCCGCGGTGCGCGACGGCCGAACCACACCCATCCGATCCGATGTCTCCACTCGAGCTGGCCGGAGAAGACAACAAATCTAGCGCTAGCGCTAGCCGCGGATCGGCCTCGGCTAAATAATGCTCAGATGTCAGATCTTGGTGGGTGGCGGCCGGCCAAGGGCCAAGTGAGGTACGCTCCCACCACCGAGGATAGTGTCCTATCAACTGCAAGCTGCCTCCTTTGTTTCGGAAAGGCCATCGTCCTCGTCGTCATTAACGTAGGATTTCATTTGTATGGACGTGAGCTTCGATGTTCCTGGAGGGGTCTATGTTGTTGCTGTTGATCCTCAGCTGTAATTTGCTATGTCTGGCAACTGACGCGCTCACATGCTACTTGCTTTGTGACAAAACTACTCCCTCCCTTCAAGTTTATAGGACTTCCGTACATTCCTAGGTTCTCAATTTGGCTAACATAACAATAAGAAAATTGAACATCTAAATTTTCTAATGATATGTATTTTATAATATATATTTTGTATTATGTTATCAAAGTTGTAGCCTAGAAATATGTGGTTGCCTTATGAACCAGGATGGAGGGAGTAGGAGCATCATCCCCATCAGCAGAAAAAATAAGGAAATGTGCGGAGATAAGTCATTTTATCACCCGCGGCATGGTTTTAGACATTTAATGTCAAAATGAAATGGGCAAAAAATAAAGGAAATATTTTTATATTATTTCGTTTTGAAAAGGGCGTAGGAAATTTACAACCCAATCTGTTTACAACTCCTAGGTACCAAGTATGAGGCCAATGTAATTGTACTTTCACATCTGGGTTGACCTTGTTTGACTATGCTTGGTTGCTTACTATGATCTTTTTTATTCATGTTAAGCCAAGCAGAGGTTTTATGAAACTCGGCCCTCTTTCGTTGGCAGATTTTTGAAACGTAGAGTGCAATAGGAGAACATATGCAAAGAAGATGATTTCAAAACACTATTTTGTAAGAGCAAAATGCATATATGATCTTTATGCGGTCGCATTATTTACTACTTCAATTTCTAAGAAAAATATTTGGTTCTCTAAACTCCACAAAGACAACTAAATTATATACTTACGAGAGTGTTCAATGGTGTAATCAAACACCTTTCAATGCATATTCGTGTGACTAGTAATTCACCGAAAGCAAGGATGTTACCACGTTACGCCGATGCAACATCACATTTTTTTAAAATAAATGTTCATTTTAAACCTTGAACTCGTAGATGGTGGACAACTCGAACACCAAAATCGAAATCCCTGTCGTTTGAACACTGAAATATATAAACCAAGTCTAAATAAACCTACAAACGAAAGCTAAGTGAAATTATTGATGTGGCAAAGGGGTGGCCGGGATTGGCGGTTCTACGTAGCGCGCGAGCATGGAAAAGACTAGGCCTGCCCAGTGAAACTTGATGGTCCACCTTGTTTCCTTCGCGTCCCTTCACATTCCACAGCCTTCTCTAGCGTTGGCCATGGCGACGGGTAGTTGATTGTGGGGCTGCGACGATCATGACGACATGTCGAAGAAGAAGGTAATGTCCTAGATGCCCTCCTCCTCTAGTCGTCGTAGTTCAGCTTACAACTGCGACGGTAGGAATATATTTAGTGGCACTCTCTGAATCAGACTCTGAATTTGTATTGTCAAGACTGCCAGCTGTCAACATCAAATGATGTAGTTCACCGGAATGATTTCCAGAGGTTGGCACTTGGTTATATATGATCATGCCCTGGAGCAGCTAGAGCTTGACTTGGATTCAACACTTGAGAAGACACAACTTGAGTCAATGTCACCTTATCTTTGTGATCAATAGCTCGTGTCCTTCCATTAACGATTTTTTTTGGGCTCAGCCGGTTATTAATTACTTGTGTAATCACACTAGTTCATTGGGAATAAGCATATAAGTGTTGGATTCAACATGTTCAACAACGGCGATGACAACATCTGATTCTTCATCGCTTAGTGTCATATTTTCTTTTGAAAAGCTTAGTGCCGCCATTAATTTTACCCTCAAAGCCACTCCAGTCGTGTGATTATTGTCTTCCTCTTCATGATACACTCAACATACACATCAGCAACTTATCCAACACAAATATAAGCTGCCATCTTCACACAACAAGTGTCATCATGAAGAAATAACAAAATCATTGAAAAGTTCTTCCCCATGAAGTATTAAATAAAACTTCATCGATTCCTTCGGTTCTACATGATATTTTAGATAATCTTTCACGCTCTTGCAGCGGTAGTTTGCCCCTCTCTATCTTTGGAATCGCATCATCTCCCTCTACATAGTCCAAATTTGGATCAATGTAGACAAACTTGCATCCAAAGTGAAACCGGAAGCTCAAAATCTTACTCGGGTCCATGATTTAGCCGAAATAAACAAATAGTACACATGGATATAAACAAGCAATGCTATTCCAAAAATACGATCATCGACAGAATCGAATCCAAAATCTTACCTTTTTTTGTCACCGAAATCTCTCCAAATTTCCCGCTCTAAACCATAACAATACATCGCAGCTAGAGGCTAAACTATGACAAATCCGAGGAGAAGGGCATCTGGGACATTACCCTCGTCTTCGCGGTGACGTCACAATTGTCGCCGCCCTAGAGAATTTCGTGGAATGCCCAGGGACGTGGAGGAGACGAGGTGGAGTGCTGAGCCTTGAGGGTCAAGTTGTCAAACCTCAGTTCAAAATCGAGGACACTTCATATTTTTCTGTACACTTCCGTCATCATTTCGTGTCATCATCATCATAAACACACAGGTAGTTAGTTGGATTAACCCAACAGCTAGGAAGGAAGTGATACCATAACTGACCCCATTAACAAAAGAAATCCTTCTACAAATGGCTTACACCTGCACCTGCACAGTCACACACGCACAACGCACGCATTCGATCCCCTCTTCCTCTGCGTGTGTACGGTGCGCGCATTTCACGACACGACCTACACGTACGCACGCTCCCAAAATCTAAACCCCACGCACCGACCTCTCCGCCACCGCCGGCGATGCCGCCGCGCCGCCGCCTCCGCCCTGGCCCGGCGCCCCGCCTCGTCGCCCTCCTCCTCCTGGCCGCGTTCGCCGCGCCCTCCCGCGCCGCCGGGGACGTGGGCGACGAGGAGCGCGCGGGCGAGGCGGCGGCCGCGGTGGCGCGCGCGGAGGGCGTGGCCGCGGCCCTCGAGGCCGGCGGGGAGGCGGCCCGCGGCAATGCGACGGCCAAGGGGGAGGGCGAGGGCAGCCTCGCCGACATGATCGACCGCGCGCTCGAGAAGGAGTTCCCCGACTCCGAGGGCGACCAGGGCGGCGGAGGTGCGTTGGATCTGAAGTTCCCCCGCGGGTTCCGCCCGCCTCGAGGGCGCCGCCCGCCGCGCGGGATCTGGTCCTGCCGCGGTGCGGCGTGGCGTGTGTCGGTAGCCGACCGCCTAGATCTCGGCCTCGGCGGCTCCGCTGCCGCTAGGAATTTCGCCGATTATTACAGCGTGTGTGTGTTTTTTTTTGGGTGTTTGGGTTGAGCTGGGTCTTGCTGACCTCTGCTGCTGTGGCTTTTTTGCAGAGACGGACCCCGGCAGCTTCAACAACACGGTCGCCGAGAAGCAGGTGATTCATCTCTTGTGACAGTTTGCTTCGTTTTCATTAATTACTGAATCTGGTTAAAGTTCAAATGTTGCAAATTCAGGCCTTGCCGACTAACTCTACGTTTTGGAGATTGTCTCATTATACGTGCGCTTTTCATTAATTACGGAATCTGGTTAAGTTTTGCATTCTGATGCTCACCAAAGGTTCAAATGTTCGGGTTCTTGCTGACCCACTCTAGGTTTTAGAGATTGGCTCATTACATGTGCAGTTTGCTTTCTAAATATAACGGGGGTAGACACGATTACATACGAGTTGCATACTTGCATGTGCCAAAAATATTTGATATCATGAATGTGCCAAAGATACTTGCATGTGTGGTTTTCATTAATCATGGAATGTGGTTAAAGTTTTGCACTGTGATGCTCACGGAGTGTTCCAAAGGTTGAAATGTTCGGGTTCTTGCTGACTCGCTCTAGGTTTTGGAGATTGGCTGATTATCAAGGTTAGGGAAAGCGGAAAAAAGCGGTCGCTTAAGCGCGATGAAGCGTGAAGCGGAGGGGTACCGCATCGATTAGGGCCAGAGCGGCTAATTAAGCGCTAGGCGCGCTTAATCATTACGCTTCTTTGAAAATCTTGATTAGGCACGCGTGAGCGTTGAAAAAGCAACCCCGAAGCATTACGTACGGTAACTTTTGGGCTCACGAGAAATTACCGGGACGCGGTAACTTTTGGCACGAGCGCGGGGTTTAGCACGGGGATTAGCGCGCCCAATCGGGCTATGAAACCATCATCGATACATCTCCTCCTAATTGCAATCGACATCACCACAAAGCCGACGGCGGCGGAACTGCTCCTCCGCGTCTAGCCCATCCCTGCTGCAAGCAATTCCCGGCCATTCCGTTGTCTCCCCGACATGAAATTTGGCCTGAAATTCCTGATTTTCGCTAGGTTTATGTCCAAATAATACTTGTTCTTTGGCCTGAAATCCTGATTTTCGCTAGGTTTTGGTCCTGAAGTTGACTAAGTCAAGAACGCTTTAGCACCGCTTAAGCACGCACTAAATGCATAAGCTCTAGGCGGAAGGCCACCGCACCGATTACGCTTTCCGCTTTCCTGAACCTTGCTGATTATACGTGCGGGTTAGTTTCTAAATATAACGGGTGTAGACACGATTTCATACGAGTTGCATACTTGCATGTGCCAAAAATACTTGATACTATCATGAATGTCTAAACTGGACGGACCTGACATTTGGACACAGGTTACATCACTGATCGTAATGAAGCCTCACTAGCTTCCGTAGTGTGTCGTCTTTTCTGAGTATGTCAGTCTGTAGGGTTTGCGCATGCTGACCAACTGTGCTGCCTCCTGCCATTTTGACCTTTCAAGTCAAAGTTGCTGTCGTCCTAGTGCTGACTTGAATGGTATTTACTGTGCTAGGTTCGATTATAAATCAATAAAGACCTGTGTATGGTACCCGAGCAACTTTGCAACACAATTAGTATTTGTTTCTGGTGAACCTAAGCTACTAACCTGCCATATACATAACTCATTTGAGTTTTCCATGAAACCCTTTATCCCAGCTCACATTCAGTTAGACATTTGATCTTCTGCATTGCTTACACTAAGGAGCTGCACTAATTTGCACCCCCCCCTCTCCTATCATATTTCTGAGCAACATATCCGGCTACATTCTCAATTTGTTAATGTACCACCCTTTCCATTTTGAAGCATATAAGCAGATTTGCCATCTGATCTGAATTCTGAATTATGCACATATGGCTCAATACAAAATTGAAACACTTACTCATCAGATAATATTGTGGTTTGATGTGGATACATTGTAAAAATTGATGAACTTGTATCTACGATTGGGGCACTTTGTATGTGTTTGCTACTGTCTAGTACTGGTTGTTATACACCACAGATATATATAATGCTCATCTTGTTCGTGTACTAATCTGCCAGGGTGTCCTGGAAACTGTGGCTAGAAGAGTAACGAAGAAGAATGAGACCAAAGACAATAAGTATGTTCCTAATCTACATTTGAGTCTTCTGTTTTCACTTGTAATGAGTTAACCTGGATTGATTTCACAATCACTTGTAACTATCCCAAATTTGTGAATTAGGTCGTTTCCATTTAAAGAAGTTTTCTTGGACCGGTCAGAGCAAGAGGATGTTCCCACATTGATTGATCGGAAGGTATGGGTGCAGATTTTCTTATAAGCTACTTCTGCGAGTGTTTTGGCATTTTACTCTGTTTCACCTGTGTTCTGTATTGACACAACTGCAATTCCAGGATAATGTATTTATTATATCAAATCGGAAGTCAAAGTACCCTGTACTGCAGCTGGATCTTACGTATGTTGCCTAATTATCGCAGATGATGTGCAAAGATAAAGTATCTGCACAGCATCATAACTTAGTTTTTTGAATTACTGTAGGTTGATATCAGATCTTGTTGTTGTTATTGTATCCGCTACATGTGGCGGGATCGCCTTTGCTTGCCTTGGGCAACCAGTGAGTGCTTCTTTTGTCTTGATCTCATTTCTTCCCAATTATGCATATGGCTCGTGTAAGACATAATTCATCCGGCTATTTGTGACGCACTATGTAATATTACAGGCGACCTAAAGAAACTCCATAAATATATTGCAGGTGATTACAGGTTATTTACTTGCAGGATCCATAATTGGCCCTGGTGGTTTTAGCTTTGTCAGTGAAATGGTCCAAGTAAGGTGCTTTTGTCTTTGTTAACCTTTTCTTGATGCTTAATCTAGTTCGAATGGAAGTTGCATGCGCATGTGTTACTTTCCACATGTTTCTGCTCAAGTTTTCATACCCTGCCAAGTTTATGAGAACATTTCGTAACGAGTATATGGCTTGTATTTATTTCACACAATTAATAATATGATTTCTTCTTTTCCATCCAGGTTGAGACAGTAGCCCAATTTGGTGTTATATTTCTTCTGTTTGCTCTGGGACTCGAGTTTTCTACAGCAAAAGTATCCATCTTTGATAGTTTGATTTTTATATACATTCGCTCATTTGCTAGGTATTCGGATCCAGGTCAATATGCACCAAATATAATAATAAGTGATGTTTCAACTTTGTCTCAGCTCCGAGCCGTACGTGCGGTTGCTGTTCTTGGAGGATTGCTCCAAATTATACTATTTATGTTCCTTTGCGGCATTTCTGCGACGGTATGTTTTATTTTCTGTTGATGTTGTGAATATTGATCACGTCAAATGTGTTATTGTATGTTTATATCCAAGCACCTTGATTCGTAGTAATTTCTCGATGAAAAATGATTAGAATAATAGTTGTTTGGTGCATCCATAGAACTTATCGTTGAGACTCATGTGAGTGTTCTTCAACTGAAAGTGAAGAGACCATGATATGCCATTGACACAGTCAAAGTTGTACAACAAATCACTATATCAGTTGGGTAGCTTTTGGCTCTCCTGTATTTGTTTGATACAAATTGAAGGTGGTTTAGCCCTAGACGGCTAGACTTTTCTTCTTTTCCTACAGTTACATAGTGCTTTGATTTTCTAATTCTATCCCTGAAAGCATGCTGAGCAATTCTATTCTATTTTGCTTATTCTCTTATCAAATTGCAGCTCTGTGGAGGCAAAACTAAGGAAGGTGTTTTCGTTGGTGTTCTTCTTTCTATGTCTTCGACAGCAGTGGTAATTGCTAAGTATTTAATGTCGAGTCTTCAAATTTGCACCTCTCATCTAAGTTGGGAATTGATATGTAGTAACTGACCTATAGTAAATCAATGGTTTTGTACACGAGAATGCGGACACTCATCGAAACCAACACACGTGCAGCACACGGACTCACAGAAGCATGTGCATTGTCCCCTTGTTTTTTAGCGACGATTCACCATGTGAATGTTATTTTTTGTGTTTTGTGCCATGCATTCTCTCGATTGCACGTGAGCTTTGCTGTAAACAAACTTATTGTTCGATAAATAACACATGACAACCAGGTTTCACTTTGTTACTTATTTGGTCTATGATGCTTGACCTGTCTCCCCCCATATTTAATAGGTTTTCTGAATGGTGTATCACTTACTGTTGCTGATCTTCATGCTGTATATCCATTTCCCTTTTTTCATCTTAGTGAAACTTTTTTTGGCTGCAGGTTTTAAAATTTCTAATGGAAAAGAACAGTATTAATGCCCTTCATGGTCAAGTGACGGTTGGCACACTCGTACTGCAGGTATGCTAGACATAGATGTCATCTCGATGTGTATCGATGAGATTAATTCATGGTTTTAAAGGCGTCCCTAAGGCGTCGCCTAGGCGTCAAGGCGCCCGCCCTCCGCCTTGGAAAATCGACCGCTTTAGGCGCCTAGGCGTCCAAAGCGCCCGCCTAGGCGTCGCTTAGGCGTCAGAGCGCCCCCTGACCGCTCTAAGACGCCTTAACGCCTTTAAAACCATGGATTAATTTGTAAGATACATATTTGTGGTATGGATGGATGACTAAAGCCTAGCGCAAAAATGATTGAATTTATCTGAGTTATGTCAGTTGCACTGTATTGACATGCCTTCCTCTCAGGATTGTGCTGTTGGTCTTCTTTTTGCACTTCTTCCAATTTTGAGTGGCACATCTGGTCTTCTTCATGGTGTCGCATCAATGGCAAAGTCGTAAGTGCAGTTTATTTCCCCTAAAACTTATATTAATCAATATGTAATTTTATCAGAACTCGAATATGTTGGCAATAAGTATTCTCGATGTCTAAATGATGGGTGTATTACTGTATTTGACATAGCACTATAGAGTGCCTGCGTGTGCCTCGTATCAGCAATAGTTTATGACTTTTCTCATATCACATGACATGGCTTATCATATTCTCCTATGTATATTTGGTTTGCCTGCTCATGTAGAAGTTTCTTACCAACCTAATCAGGTATTGGAGTTTAAAAAAATCTGACACAAAACTTCCAATATTCTCAGGCTTGTCATGTTGATATCATTCCTTGCAATTCTCTCCATCCTCTCCCGGACTTGTGTGCCTTGGTTTCTTAAGCTGATGATAAGTCTTTCGTCTCAGGTGAGTATAATTGCGGGCAAACAGAACATAAGATCTTTTTGAAAAATCAATTTGAGTTTCCTCTAGAACATTACACTGACCTTACACTGATGCTCCGATTGCTGCATTTCTTGCAGACAAATGAACTTTATCAGTTGGCAGCGGTTGCATTCTGCTTGTTATTTGCTTGGGTGAGTTTATCTACTGCTTGCAGGATACTGTATTATGTAATAACAGGGGAAAAATGATTATATACTGCTGGTAAGAGTTTGCATGTAGAAGTCTAGAAGATGTACTAAAACCTGGACAAAAGTTGCTTCCTAAATGTATGCAGTAAAGTAGGGCTGAAAATGGCTACATTAGCCAGAAACTAGCCAGAGCAGTAAAAACGCAAGTCTTTTGTTGGAGTCGACTTTATTCAACTATACTTGGATCGATTAGTGCATATGAGTTTTGATGGACATGTAGCTGATATGCAATCCAACACTGCCTCCCATCTTTCCTTAGCTGCAATCCAAATTTTCACACTTTATTGTACATGCCTTTTCAGTTTTCACCAACCTTTTCTTTGTTCTTATTGGTTTACTTACATATTGTACGAATAACAGGCATTTGTATATTTGACATTTTGTACTCTTCAATTTAAAACCATCTCTTGTAGGAGTATGTTAATATTTCTAATTTTTTATGTGTGGCTTTCCTTCTATGATGCAGTGCAGTGATAAGTTGGGCCTGAGTCTAGAGTTAGGATCATTTGCAGCTGGAGTGATGATATCAACAACTGACCTTGCACAACACACTCTTGAACAAGTAATTCCTTGCTGTTATCTTAGTCTTTTTTGCTTTGCTTTGCAAGGTTCTCCACCTTTATAGTTCAAAGGGCAACTATAAATCAGTATTTGGTTTCATCTTTCTCCTACTGCTTTAGTCAAACTCATAGCTAGACTCTTGTAGTTAGTAATTCATTATATGCTTTCTTATTTCAGGTTTGTTCTTTCTGCAGATCGAACCTATTCGAAACCTCTTTGCTGCTCTTTTCCTTGCCAGCATTGGGATGCTAATTAATGTCCATTTCCTGTGGAACCATGTGGATATACTTCTTGCAGCTGTTATTTTGGTGATAACTATAAAGACATTTATTGTATCTATTGTTGTAAAAGGGTTCGGCTATAGCAACAAAACATCTCTTCTTGTAAGTATTCATTATGCATGTTTACTATAGCTCTCATTTAGTCACGCACTAATCTCATCTTTTTTCTACAGGTTGGCATGTCTCTTGCACAAATTGGGGAGTTTGCTTTTGTTCTTCTTAGCCGTGCTTCAAGCATCCATCTGATTGAGGTTATTTATTCATATATTGTTCCTGATGTAATTACAAGTTTAAAACTCTTAAGATGACAAGCATAAAATATCTGCATGAAATCGTTACTTCAACTCTTACTTTGCTTCTCAGCATAGTTTGCTGGTACTACTTGTCTTGTCTTGTTTGGTCTATGTGACACTAAGTTCACAGCTATGTGTACTTTCGTTTGACAGCTGCATTGCTTTTCTTCAGGGCAAGCTATATCTACTTCTTCTTGGAACCACTGCACTTAGCTTGGTACCTATCTAATCTCTTAACTCTTTGTATGTAACCTTATTTGTGTCAAATATGCGAAGTAGAGACTCGAATGAGATCATGGTCATGAACTCGCGATGCCTACTCTTTAGTCATTTGATTCACTGACAGCCTCTACCTTTGATTACATTATGTCGTCATGAAGTATGTATAGTGAACTTACTGCTTTGTGTTTAACTCTGAAGGTAACAACACCCCTGCTATTCAAAATGATCCCAGCAGTTGTCCACCTTGGTGTTCTTTTGAGATGGTTTTCTGTTGATAGCAATCAGGTGGAGGTACACATTCATCTCAATTGAGTTCATCTATCGATTGTTTTACTCTGGGCATGGTTGCCAATCAATTCATCGGTTCTTCCCTTTCAGTTGGGCTTAAAAGGTGACGTCATCCGCATTGATAGCGGCAAGCGCATAAATGTGATAGTCCAAGGCCCGCATGACTCATGACATACTTGGCACACTGCAAACTACGTTTAGTATGGCGTAATTTAACAAGCTCTGTAAAGTGTATTCACAGCATGTACCTAAGAGTTTATAGCACATATGCGTGGCCAGGAGGGAGTGGAGGCAAAAGAAATCAGATCACGTGTGCGGGATTGATCCTTAATCCACATAGTTCTATGGGCATTGGAAGAGCGGTCTCCTGGATGATTGGCACACTGTTGCTAGCAGCTGAAGTGTGATCCCTCTAATGAGGGTTTTCTGTAGTATATGAATGTATGCTGATCAATTGATCAGATTAGCGTGATAGGATTTAGGTTTGACCCTTACACCATTGTATTCATTCCACAAATTGTATGTAGAAAACAACCTGATCATGAATCTTGCTGTAGTGAGTTTGACAGTATGATTTCCCCATGTATGTCCCACATCTGCAGCTCAATGGGAGGGTTTGGACAGAAATCATTTTGTATTTGTTTTTACTCTTCGCAAGAAATCTGATTAGGACTACTTTGATTAAAAAGATTTTGTAGGATATGAATCCTAAGAATCTTTTTCTATGAATGTCATTTGATTCGATCTTTAGGAATCTTTTCAAGGATTCCTTTGTGCCCAATTTTTGAAGAAAACTTCTCCTGTTACAGTTCCTTTATTTTTCCTATTTATCAGACACTTATTGTCCTATTCCCTCTCCGTATGGTCTAGCATCACTTGAATCAAAGAGGCCATATTCAATAGCCGACGGTACTATATTTTCTGTCGTATACGTACTGCTGCGAACGGAAAATTTATGGATGCCATCTTGCATCTCTCCGTGTGCTGAACTGCCGGCTATTAGTTCAATAGCTCCTCTGTTCAGTGAGCTTTTTGGTACTCCGTAAGATTAATTTGCTGCTTCTCGTCTTGTACTTAGTTATAATTCGCATCCGCTGTGGTCAAAAATATTTTGTGGTAATTTTTTTTTCCGCATCTGCTAACATCAATTCTTATAACATAAATCTCAGCATGTAGCATTTGATCAAACTGTCCTCCACTTAGGTGTTTTTCCTACCTGCCCTTCATTCCCTCTCCCGTCCTTCTTCACAAGACATTATCATCTGTGGGCGCCAATATTACTCATTCCGTTTTAAAAACATACGTATAAAGTTAGTCAAAAGTCGACGCATGATTGAAATGTGTCCATGACACATTTTTTCAGACCGGTCCTTTGAAGGTGCCAGGCGCCAGGTCTTGACGCTTTGTCTCCCTTTTTACAACGGCATTATAGCATTGTCAAAGATGATGTGATAGCTGGTGTTCATAGATATTTCGTTAACAGAATAATACCTGATAAACTGAATGACACATCCATTGTAATGATCCGAAGATAAAGATCCAGAAATACTAAAGGACTACCGGCCTTACAATCCATGCAATGTTCTCTTCAAGATCGTGCCTAAGAGCATCTCCAGCCGCGTCCCTCAAACCGTCCCCCAAACTGCGCCGGATTGAGCGTTTGGGGGACGTGTTTTGTTCGTGCCGCGTTTGGGGGACGTCGCTCCCCAGCCGCCCCCAACGCCGCCCCAAACATTTAAAATAATTTTTTTAACACATAAACCATTTATATCAAATGTAGCATATGAATAAAAATGTTTGCGAGGATTGTTTTCAAATTAAATTACAACAAACAATAAAACAAGTAATCAAATATAATAAATAGGGCTAGATGCTACATCAAGGTGCCACGGTATTTCCTTTGATCCTCCACAAATGCTCAACGAGATCAGCTTGAAGTTGCTCATGCACATTGCTGTCACGATCTCTGCATGGCGAGAAAATCAGCAAAATCTGAGGCAACTCATGATCAACCTCCGCAAGAGGGCCTTGACACTCATAGGGACCAACATGTGACCTAACATGATTCTTGCGGTCATCCTCGATGATCATGTTGTGCATGATCACACAAGCCTGCATCACCTCCCACATTTGGTCGTGAGACCAGCTTAGAGCAGGGTACCGGACAATAGCAAATTGTGCTTGAAGCCCACCAAATGCCCGCTCGACATCCTTCCTGCAAGCCTCCTGTCGTGTAGCAAAGTGAGAATTCTTCAGACCTGATGGATTCGAGATTGTTTTGACAAAAGTGGCCCATTTTGGATATATACCATCGGCTAGATAATAGCCTTTGGTATATTGGTGGCCATTGATCTCATAGTTGCATGGTGGAGCATGCCCTTCCACTAGTCTGCTGAACACCGAGACCGTTGCAACACGTTGATGTCATTGTGTGATCCCGCCATGCCAAAGAAAGAATGCCAAATCCACAGTCATAATCTGCCACAGCTTCAAGCACCACACTGCAATATCCATGACGCCATTTGTATATACCTTGTCAAGCAAACGGGCAGTTTTTCCATGCCCAGTGCATGCAATCGATGCTTCCAAGCATTCCAGGAAATCCTCTGGCAGTATTTTGTGCCATGATCCTTGCAGTCTCTTCCTCAGTTGGCCCTCTCAAGTAGTATTTGCCAAACTTTCCCACCACAGCTCGGCAAAACTTGTACATGCTCAATGGCAGTAGACTCACTCATGCGAAGGTAGTCGTCCTGTGTATCGGCAGTGCTCCGTATGCAAGCATCCTCATGGCGGCGGTGCTTCGAATGGACGAGAACCCGAGAACGCCTACAGCGTCGAGCTTGAGCTTGAAGTAGGGGTCGAACTCTCGAACGCCGTGGAGGATATTCATGAACAGCCCCTTGCTCACATCCTGTACCGGCGCCGAAAATTGTCGGCATGTGTTGCCCCGTCGGCGAAGTAGTCGTTGTGCAGCATGGCATGCCCTCCATCCTCTCCGGCTTCGACTTCCTTCTTCCCGGCCTTGATCCTCCGCGGCGCGGCCTCTTCCTCTTCTCCGCCTCAGCGTCAAGCATGTCCCGAGGGACGCGATGATCAAAAATGCTCCCGCAGGTCGTGTCGAACGCTTGCTCGTCCTCCAGCAGGGCAACCATCTCATCGTCGCTGTCCATGGCTAAAGCAAAATCAATGGTTAAAATTGCGCCGAGGCAGACGCAACAAACAGCGGCCAATCGCGCCTACCTGGCAAGTCGTCGAGCACCTTCTGTGCGCGGAGGTGGGGCGGATTTGACGGCGCGTTCTGGGACGCGCTGGCGACGCGGCGGCACGACCGGTGGGAGCCCCACCCGCGATAACGGTGCCGACTCTCGCAGAGATCGACGCCCAAACGGCCGGGAAATCCAGCGGCGGCGGGGGGGGAGGCGCGGAAGGAAGGAGCGACGAGAAAAGAGCCGCGAACCAACGGTTTATGCAAATAGTCGCCGACATGTGGGAGCCCGCCTCGCTTTTCGGGCGTCCGAGCGTCCCTGGGACGGGACGGCTCGGGCGCCGGACACCGTATCGGGCCGCGCCGGACACCGGCTGGAACGCTTTTTTTTTGTCCGGCGCGCCCCAAATCCCTTTGGGGGACGCTTTGGGGGACGCGACTAGAGATGCTCTAAGTGTCCTGTAAATCGCCTAAGACCCCTCTTGCAATATATTGTTGCATCATATCAGAGTACCTATTTTACTGATAATGCTCTCATTGCATTTGAGTGCATAATGCGATACATACTGGATCATCGGTGCGTACCAAGTTTTGTGCATGTAAATTGGATACAACAAGGAAAGGCAAGGGTGAACTGGGGTTTTCGAAAGGAGCTATGGTGAAAGGGCATTCGTAAGTCAGTGGATACGGTGGATTATGACATACACTATATTTGGTTTTCTGTGGAAATTTGTTAGTCTCCTTTACCCCTACTCAAATAGGAAGCTGAGAGCGCTGCTTTGCATGAATTCAAGATCCATGGTAGAGCCCCGAGAATATCCAGTCTTCTTTGAGAGTTCGTTCCAACATGTGGAGGTGGTGAAATCAAATTTGGACAAATATAAGAGAGGAACATGAGAATTGGCAAGCCTTGGTAAATGCTCAATTCTTTATGGAAACCAATTCTCAGATGATAACCAAAATGCAATCAAGAGCATGCTAGGCTACTTGCTTGCAAATGTGCGGCAGAACTGGCTAATTAAGTAACTGGGGTTGGTGATGCTGGAAACTGATTGTTGGGGGGGAGGGAGGGGGGGGTGGTTGTGGCGAAGTTGAAGAGCAATGAGCTGTACCGATCTTGGCACGGTCCATCAGTCGAAGAAGTGAAAGGCATTGCTAAATGTTTTGCCGATCATTAAGTTCGACATGTGCATGGTGTAGCTAATGAGGTTGCACATCGTCTAGCCAAGGAATCCTGCGATAATGAAGTGTGTAAGATCTGGTTTGGGTTACAACCGACATTGTGGCATTAGAGGGCTCCGATAATTAATATAATCGCCGCATTTTGTCTAAAAAAGGAGCACCCTAGGCTATTTGAAGAGAATATGGAGTATGCAATCATGGCAAGGTTTGCTTTAATCAAGTATAGGAAAGTTGTATCAAGAGGTGGTTTGTAAGACCTCTAAAAACCTTCTTCTTAATTAATAGGAAAAATAAAAATATTTTTCTTAAAAAAAAGAAAACTAGCTTGTTCTCCAACCGGCGGTCCATCGCCTTACCCCTGGTCTGGTCAGTCCAGTACGTCGCCAGCCGGATGGCGATCAGCCGATCTAGCCCAGATACGACGACAAACACATTGGCTGTCATGGACAATGTGCACCGACGAATTGCGATGTAAACAACACCTGCACCTTCTGCAAAAGCGGAATGAGAGAGGAAGTCAGGAAGGTGGGCACTAGTATGCCCTTGTTCGCCCACCCTCCGCACATGTGTCTTGCCTGCATCACCTCACCCGAAATGTAGTGTGTTATATAAACTGCATCGCCCCTCGATCCCCATTTCATCCCCACTCTGGAAAACAAAACCCACGCTCGCACCATCGATTTCTCTGAGTTGAAGCCTGCTTGCACGGATCCCGCGACGGAGAAGGCGATGGCCCACATCTGCTATGGTGGGCGGAGTTGCAACAGATATAGGCTCTACCGAACCTACCACGAACGAGGAGGTGGCTCCCTTGGCGAATGTGAAGGTGAAGAAGGCTCTGGAGGCGTCGGTGATGATCATGAATGATTGTATTAACACTGTCTAATAATCAACAAAGCTCTTGTTTCCCTAGAAAATAGTTAAGAGTCAACAAAATATAAACACCTAATAAGACTAAATTGATATCAATAGATTTGTCGTGAAATATTTCGAAGTGCATTCATTGTAGATGTTGATATTTTTTCTATATATTTAATCAAATTAGTAAACTAAAGTTATATGCCTTGTTTCTGCAACAGAGGTAGCAGGGACGGATGCGTCAGTTGCGGGAATAAACCCTTTGCTACCTCTCGTATATCAGATGTCACTAGTCCTACCTAATGATTGGCACGAGCGGTTACGTGCTCTCCCGAGTCTCTTCCAGTTACATTTCCAGTCAATGGGGAAAATGAAACAGTAAGGCCGAATCATATTCTTATTTTAATACTAACAACCGCAACTTTTTTGTCCTGCAAGCTGCAATAGTTCTTCATTGAGTTTAGGAATAACATGTCACTCTAGCCACATGGCTAAATGTTTAGGATACCGTCAACAGTATAGATGTTATGTGCGTAACGAATATCATGCTCAGTATAAAAATATGTGGTGACATGGCCGAAAATAAATGAGAAGAGAGCACAAGTTTGTATGTTCATCCACCAAGATGCCAAGTACAAGGCCTGGGGTTCGAAGATAGATCAAAATTGTATATCTCTTTCCTACACTAGACACAGGTTAAGATATATTGTCGCACTGTTGGTTGATGGCATGAACACTCTCCCCCACAAGCTAATACACAAACTGTATGAGACGCCCTTTAGGGGGAAAGGCACTTTTGCAGTATGGCTGATTGAAAATCATGTATTAGTGAGATATATTTTTTTTTACCATTTTTTCCATTCAAAAGATGTCATACGAGTGTCGTGAGAGTGTATGTCATAACATTTGAACTTGCTGAAGTCTAGCTCACTTCGGAAGAGACACTGCATGACACAACTTAAGATACATTGTTGCTTGTTTGATGGCATGAACACTTTGACCCACAAGCTAATACAAAAACTGTTTGTGATGCCCTTAGGAAGAAAAATATTCACTTTCGAAGTGTGATAGATTGAAAATCATGTATTAATGACATATAATTTGACCCTTTTTACACTCAGAAGTCATCATACAAGTGTCTTGAGAGGCATGCATAACATTTGAAGTTGCTAAAATCCAGTTCTCTTCAGAAAAGACAATATACTTGACAATAATTTTCTAGTATCAAGTAGAGAGAATCATGTGTAACACCTGAGATCAGCCATTTGCATACCCAACTATTGGTGGCTCAAAAAGACACGATAAATTCATACTCTTGAAGATGATAGTAAATGATATAACTTGAATATGATGAAGTTTAGAGGTGTGCATTAACTAGAGAGTAATGTGTTAATAGCGCCAGATTTTAGCCTCCTTGCACATCCAATGGTTGATGGCTTGAACCAAATGCTAAACAAAATGGATACTAATCCATATATTGCATTCCACTCGCATACGATCGGTGTTGATTAATAACGACAGAAATCACCCATGGTTGATGAGGAATGGTTTCCATGTCATCATGTATTAGTTAGATAGATTTTTTTTTTACCATTTTTACATTCAAAAGTTGTCATACGAGTGTCGTGAGAGTGCATGTCATAACATTTTAACTTTCTGAAATCTATCTCACTTTGGAAGAGACACCGCATGACACAACTTAAGATACATTGTTGCTTGTTTGATGGCATGAACATTTTGACCCACAAGCTAATACAAAAACTGTTTGTGATGCCCTTAGGAAGGAAAATATTCACTTTTGAAGTGTGACAGATTGAAAATCATGTATTGATGACATATAATTTGACCTTTTTTTACACTCAGAAGTCATCATACAAGTGTCTTGAGAGGCCTGCATAACATTTGAAGTTGCCGAAATCTAGTTCTCTTCAGAAAAGACAATATACTTGATAATAATTTTCTAGTATCAACTAGAGAATCATGTGTAACACGTGAGATCAGACATTTTCATACCCAACTATTGGTGGCTCAAAAAGACACGCGATAAATTCATACTCTTGAAGATGATAGTAAATGATATAACTTGAGGATGATGAAGTTTAGAGGTGTGCATTAACTAGAGAGTAATGTGTTAATAGCGCCAGATTTTAGCCTCCTTGCACATCCAATCATTGATGGCTTGAACCAAATGCTAAACAAAATGGATACTAATCCATATATTGTATTCCACTCGCATACGATCGGTGTTGATTAATAACGACCTAAATCACCCCAAGTTGATGAGGAATGGCTTCCATGTCATCATGTATTAGCGAGATAGATTTTTTTATTACCACTTTTACATTCAAAAGTTGGCTTACGAGTGTCGTGAGAGTGCATGTCATAACATTTGAACTTGCTAAAGTCTAGCTCACTTTGAAAGAGACACTGCATAACGCAACTTAAGATACATTGTTGCTTGTTTGATGGCATGAACACTTTGACCACAAGCTAATACAAAAACTGTTTTTGATTCCCTTGGGAAGGAAAATATTCACTTTTGAATTGTGATAGATTGAAAATCATGTATTGATGACATATAATTTGGCCTTTTTTACACTCAGAAGGCATCATACAAGTGTCTTGAGTGGCCTGCATAACATTTGAAGTTCCTAAAATCCAGTTCTTTTCAGAAAAGACGATATATACTTGATAATAATTTTCTAGTATGAAGTAGAGAATCATGTGTAACACCTGAGATCAGCCATTTTCATACTCAACTATTGGTGGCTCAAAAAGACACGCGATAAATTCATACTCTTGAAGACGATAGTAAATGATATAACTTGAAGATGATGAAGTTTGGAGGTGTGCATTAACTACAGAGTAATGTTTTAATAGCACCAGATTTTAGCCTCCTTGCACATACGGCTTGAGCCAAATGCTAAAAAAATGGATCCTAATCCATATATTGCATTCCACTCGCATACGCTCGTTGTTGATTAATAACGACCTAAATCACCCCAAGTTGATGAGGAATGGCTTCCATGGCATCTATGCGAGCATTGGCGGATTCAATAGTGGTTAGGGGGGCATCCCCCCCCCCCCCTAACCAAGTTTTTGATTAATATGTTGAGATGATATTAAGTTGTAGAAGATTTACGGCTAATAAGTTATGCCATACATGCCATTTATTTTAGTTTTTTCACGATAAATTTTACTAATTCTATGGGAATCTAGCAACAGGTTAATGTCAAGCACTCATGGGTCTTGATCAATTCTTCACACAAAACCTTAGAAGGTGCTTTAGTGTTGTGTCGCCCTATCTAACCTTGTAGTGAAAGAGTATCACCAAGAATGAAGGCACCTTTTGATGCTGCCCCACTTGCCCGGAACATTGTTGTAGTACATCCGTCGTCTGGCTCATAGTTGCCACATGCACGATTTTGATGTGGACATTGCGACACAACGAATCTGTGCGGCACAACAAGAAGTGAAACCTCATCATTCTCCCATTCTATGTGAATACTCCTTGGATAAGCCGCCGGCTCTAAGCGGTATCAAACTTGACATGAGCATGTGAGATGGTAGATTAAAAGAATTGCCAATCTTTTCAAATACGACCGCCTTGATAATCCCTATGATGGCACTTTTGTAATCGTGGCGGTGAATATTACATGGTCGACATACCTAATAGTGTCGACGTACCTAATATTGTCAACATTACGTGGGTGAACATCGCTAAGGCTCGCCTAGGTTGTAGGTGTTGGCAACACATTCAAACGCATCCAGGGGCAGACCTACGTTCATGCAACAGGGGTCATAGGACACCGGGTCAGAAGCCATTTTCTTTTACATAGTGCATGTATTTAGTGCGTTTGACACCCCAACATAGACTGAAAATTATGAATGACCACTTAGAGGATACCGGGTAATTTATGCTCTAGGTCCGCCCCTGAACGCATCAAAGAGGCGGTGTCATGGTGGATATGGAGGCAAGAGGTGGCTGCCATTGCAGGTGGGAGCTAACCCACTACGGCGTTGGCCATTGAAGGCGACATCGCCAAGCCATTGAAAGTTGGCTGGGCCAACACAACCAGGCAGCAAGGGGATGGACTGCGAGAGACCTTCAGCGGCGGCGCCCGCTCCGGTCATCTGCGACCATCTGCAGGCGACGGAGGCGGCTTGGGATCCCGGGGGTCTTCCGGTGACGGGTGCGGCGTGGGGCAAGAGGACCCGATCTGAGCCCATATGGGTTTGGCCGGGCCATCCGCACCTCGACGACCTCGACTTTGGCAGCCGGCGGTGCTCCTGGGGTGGTCCTGCAGCATGAGGAATCCATGGCGGTGGTGGTCTCCTCTTTCGCCGGAGGGGATCGTTCAGTTTGTGGCTATTTTGGCGGGTCTCGCGATCCGGCAAATAGTTCCCGATGGCGAGGAGTGGCTGCCGGTGAAAGCTGGCCCTGTTCGTCGCTACCTTGTTGAAGGCATTGTCTCTGCAGTCTACATTTTCTTCTCGCTTGGGCTGCTCCGGGGGAAACCACAGACCCGGGTCTCCCGGACCGGACGATGGCGGCGTGTAGCGTAGTTCTACCTGTTGGGGGCATCGTTTTTGGAGCAGACAACGGATGGTGGTGGTGCTCAGGTGGAGCGGTGTGTTTCTGTGTCGGCGTCGCCGAGTCTCGGCAGCATGGTGCAGTGTGATGGACGCGCGCAGGATGGTGGTGTCGTCTGGCGCCGTGGAGGCATCGATGGCAGGCTTGGCAAGGTCAATGCGATGATCCCTCTTGGAGATGGGTTCGAGGAAGATGGCGGTAGCGATTTCTGCGGCGCGTGCAATGGCGTGCGCTGAGGATATGCTTGACTAGTTGGGCTTCTCACCCGCCAATGGGCGGCTTGGGAAAGCACTCGGTTTTAGATGATGTGTGTTGGTGTATTGTCAGGGTAATGGCCCTGTTTATGGTCGCCCCCTTCATCACTTTTGTAGGTATAGCGAGTTGTCGCTGGAAAGGTGGCTTCGAGTTGATCTTTCTATCTTCCTTGTAAGACTTTGTGAACAATCTAATAAAAAAAGATGTGTGCATCCTTTGCATGCAGAGGTTGGGACCATGCTCACATTTCGAAAAAAAGGTGGGTGCACCAGAGCTCCAAGATCGCTATGCGAGACAACTCGGGAGGTTAGGGTTTTCCGAAATCGACCGAACCCCTGCTCATGCTTATGGGTACCTGCATTCCCAGTGCATCTTTCTATTTTTGTGTGGTCAAAGACATGAAAATACATAATATTACAGTGATCGCCTGCTGGGTCCTTCGAGAGAAGAGGCCAGCACACCAATTTTGTAGGCAGAGATGCCAAACTACAGTATCCTCCCCACGTGGAGAAATTTTCTAGTATCACGAGATCTGACCTTCAGAAAAGAAGTAAGATCACGATCTGCATTATTTGCATCGGGATCTTAATGCCAGGTGCCTGCGCAAAGACCGCAACCTCCTCTCCAGCCCTTGGCACGAATAGGTATTCCAAAGCATCGAAAACATCATGCTTTCACTCTCTGTAGAAGGTACCTCTGTCTTCTTTTTTACATGTCTCACTCCAACTCCAAGTCTTGCTTTGATGTCAATTATGTCTTGGAGATAGACTTGGAGAAGGAAGTATATCCGCTTGGAAAATTTTAAAACTTGCACTTGTGGATCTCCAAAAAGCTGCCAATAATTATATACCTAGATATATGAATCGAAATTGTATGCTAGAAATTTCGTTCAAAATTCGTTGTAGTTTGGGAAATACAAAAAAAGACAAATTTCTGACAGGAAATACTCGTATTTTACTCCTACATACTGTTAGAATTTGTTTCTATATCCCAAAACATAACGAGTTTTCTACCAAAACTTCGCACGGATATACAAACCATATATGCATATTCCCAATATTTTTAAACTCAAAAATTACAAATTACAAATTTTCAAAAAAAAGAGCACACTGATGCTCACCGGTAGAGGACAAAGCCGAATCTACGAGTAGAAGAAACAGACAACTGCTGCCGTGATCTGCAGGCTCCACATGATATCTGCAGCGAAGAATAGAGTCACCACAAGATCAAGAATTCAAGATCTCTCCATTTGTCACCACATGCAACTTACGTAAACAAAGCCAAGACGGGATTGGCTATGCTCAACGGTGAGTCAGTGACAGTGCACTTGGAATTGTTTCTGCACATGCCTATCACGGATGCGAGCAAGTGACATCAGCCCTGGTTGTTGCGAACATATGCCTATCGAGTATCGACGTACTACATGGTATTTGACTTTTTGCTGATACAGAATGCAACGGCAAAAGTCGGAATATGGAACTAGGATGAGATTGCCCATAGAGAAGGATCTGGAAGGGAAATAAAAGAAGCTCAAATTATACCTTGTTCATAGTTACAGATCACAACTGGAAGCTGTCAGGCACCATTGGGCTGGGCAACATTTGGACTTTATGGTTACAGTTATGCTAAAAACTAATGAGGGTAAATTTAAATGATGAGAATGATCGCTTTGTTTGGGCCCTGACAACCAATGACTTGTTTACGGTAAAATCGATGTATGAGGACCATATGAATGACCACACCCCTTATCTGAGAAAATATCTATGAAAAGTTAGAGTCCTTTTAAAACTAAAAATCTTCATGTGGTTTCTAAGTAACAAGGTTTTGTTAACTAAAGATAATTTAGCTAAACGGAATTGGAATGAGTGTACGAAATGTGTTTTCTGTGGAGAACAGGAAACCGTCGAACATTTGTTTATTGATTGTCCCTTAGCTAAACTTTTTTGCGCGCGATTAATTTCACTTTTGATCTTCCACCTCCAACCAATATTACGAATATGTTTGGTAATTGGTTAAATGGAGTAGATAGATAATCTAAAGTTTTCATCCGAATTGGGGTTTCTGCTTTACGTTGGTATATTTGGAGGGTAAGAAATGATATCATGTTTAACAAAAAAACAATCTTTTCACTTCTTGCAGGTTATCCATATGATGGCACACTGGGTTCAGCTATGGGCCCTTCTTTCGCCGGAGGGACAGCGGGATGCCATGGTTTCTGGATGCACACGGCTCCAGACGGTCGCTGAGGATATCTTGTGCCAGGCTGGTTGGCGTCATACTAGGAGGCTACAGTGATGTAGTGATACCATGTTTTATTTATTTCGCTGGTTGATTCTTGTATCAACTGTAGGCGATGATTGAGTTGTAAGATCAAATATTTGAGACCTTTTAATAAAAGACCGTGTGCATCATCATGATGCAGAAGCCGGAGTTTTAAATCCCCATTTCGAAAGAAAAAAACATTTGGAGCCAGCTAGTCGTGTTTCATCTCTTTTGGACGCTGTCATGTTTTGAGATCTTTTTTGTTTCTTTTTTGCATATGTTGTAACCGCATCCTCCTGGATGCCGGAAACACATTAGCCCGTTGCCTTTTTTCTTCCAATAATGCAAGGACACACAAAGCTTTTACTTGTTCGCAAAAAATAATTACAGATCACGACGATTAGAAAGTGCTTAAATGTTGCTGAATGCGTGATGCAACCTCCATATATAGACATATATGCTATATAGTTAACCATGAGCTCTGTCTTCTCGCCGTTCGTGGTAAGATTATGTGCAAAGCAAGTCGGTCATCATCGGCTTTGCATAGTGTGTGTTGTTTGCCTCTCGGCAATATATCACGTAAGTGCGTAAGCTGTAGCTTTCTTGGCGTTATATCAACCGTCTTGGTTTTCTTTTATACAATTAATACGCCTTGGAGGATGGATTCTCAAGAGAAATATAGTTTTGTAAACTAACACAGGCAATGAGACGTGTGAGCTCTAGCAAACACTATCTTCTTACACCCTACGATCATATACAATATACTCCTCCAGTCCTCCTCCTCAAAACTAGCTTTCGCCCTGCTTTATAAATAAAAGCCACAAATGGCCTGACCGATACAACATGGTGAGGAAACCCTCTTACAAAGCAAGCCAAAAGAAATACAAATAAGAGGGAAGAAAAACCCCCAACTCCTAGTCAAGCATGAAAACCGAAGAAGCCACACCTAACACTAGACAACCTAGACTACTGAGCAGGAACGAAGCCGCGCCTCTTGAGAAGTTAACGGACATCGTGTATTCTACGCACCAAGCAACTGTTGGAGAGGGCCTCTACCCTCTTGCTCTGGGACGCGGAGCGCAGATCCTATCCGCAGATGACGAGGAATGAGAACTATGACAATGAAGTCACGTGACAAGATAAGAGGCCAGCGAGGTCATCCCATGCCGAAAGTCAAAGAAGCTTCACGTCAGGACAAGGCATACTCGACATGCACCTGAGCTCCCACGACAACGCCCTCAAGAGGGTAATGACGCATAACGCCGCTGCTGCCAAGTCTGAAGATCAGACTAGGGTTTCCGCCCGAAGCCAAATGATACCAAATGATACCAAATGATGGATTTGCCCAAGGATCAACACACACATATACACATTGGAGAAGAACACACAGGGACTTTTTCTGGCACCGCACCTTCGTGCCTTTTGTTCTCTTATTCAACTCAAATAACTCAGCTGATTACAAATGCTTTTATAGCACATACACACGCACGGCCAGGGCAGATAACTCCCTGATCCTATTTTTACTCCACTAGCTACACACACGCACACACGTTGAGCACTACCAAGTCCATCTCCAGATCAACCATCAGGAACTAGTCCACAACGGCAACATATATGCACCCGCTTCTAGCTCCAACGTCTATCTGCTCGGTGAGTTATCTCCTGGTACTCCACACTATACGGTGCATGCAGCTAAACTAAATCACTAGACTAATTCTAATAGCATGTGTACGCATATACTCAACTAATGGCTACAAATCCAGCTCACTTGCTATGCACTCTCTATCTCTGTGCTAAGCTCTCTGCCGATTGTACCATGCATGCATATCACTTCTCACTACAAGAACATAGTCGGCACCAATGCAACTTGAAATAAACATGACACTAAACCTATACAACAAGGTTAACTCCAACACTAGCATGGAGAGGGTACCCCACAACGATGCCCACACGAGGGGTACGACACCCATAAGTGCCGCTGAGCTTTCGCTCGGTACCTCACCGGTGCCACCCAATGGTCACCGAAACAACCGAACAGAGGGACCGCCGTCGCCAGATCAAGTTCTCCAGATCTAGACTAGGGAGCCGCCACTTCATGGTCAGACACACAGGCTAAAGCACATGGCCCAAAATGACACCCTAACCCCACAAGCAACGATGAAATGACTCCATCTACTGTGTTCACTGCTGCCAGTCGACTCCACACGTCGATGTCGATGCATCATGCATGGGCAGCTATTGCGAGTCAGTTCTCATGGATCACTAGCTGCCGCATGTATCCAAAGGGCACGGTTGCCTAATGCCTATGCATGCTCCAAATTCGCTGAAAGTTAACCAAGTGCCACATTCGGCGTAGTATACTTTATGGAGAATCAGTTGGGCAGAATATAAGTGTCAGGGCTAATCAAACAATGGCAACTACGCATGTCATGTCAGACAACAGAAACTTCGTCGGTCGCTAGCTAGACCTAGCAGCCCTTCAAAGACGGCATTCACGTTCACGTCAACTCTATTTTGAGTTTGGTGTCAGCATGCTCTTTAAACTAATCGACGAGATAAGATGTAGATGTCGTCTGAAGAAAACAACTTGCAGCTATCTTGTGAGTGACGATCGAGCTGTCGATCAAACCGGCATCAAACTGGACCGTCAGTGAGTGATCCCCACGGATAGTCTAGGTGAGTGCAATGTACGCTTACTTGCATTGAATTTCAAGAGCAACAGCTCACTCTGGTCGTTGGTGATGTGTGTGCGTTCGTAGGCCACGCCCTGTGAATCGATGGACCTGTCTCCTTCAATTCTGTGCAGCCAAGTTACACCTCATGTTGCTGTACCGTTGTCCCTAGATGTACTGTATTGTCATCTTCGGATTAAAAGAACTATAATAACTTCCTTACGTGGAAAGACTTTCTAGTATCACGATCTGATTTTCAGAAAAGAAGGAAGATCAGGATCTGCTTTCATTTGCATCGGGATCTTAATGCCGGGTGCAGCACTTCATCAGGAATAGATATATGTCAGTTCTGCCTTTTGTTTTGATTCCCTGTGGGCGTCTGTGCAGGGAGCCCGCACAAAAGGCCTAAGAGCATCTACATCGGTAGCCTCCAAATAGGCGCCGGTAGAGGCGCCGGCACCTTCGTTTGGGGGCGCCGGCACTGCATTCTCTATTTGAGGACGCTGCTCCCACACCGACGTTCCCAAACGGACGGCCCCGATAGATTTTAAAATTTAAAATAATATTTAAAAACTGAAATTTATAGGAAATTCATAGGAAGTTCGTACAAAGGTAGCTCGAATTTATACTTAAACTTAATCCTATCTACTGGCCGTCGGTTGGTCCGCTCGACGGCCCTGCCTCGTCGTCGTTCTTCGCCATTGCCGCTTGCGTCCGTGCCCGTTTCTCCTCCCTAGCTTCGCGCATTTGGCGGTGGAGCATGGCGGCCGGCGTCGCAGGGGCTTGCCGGCGGCGCTGTCCCCGCGCTTCCATCCTTTCCCGAGAAGCTTGGATCTCGGCGCGCGCCGCCACCGGCGGGCGAACGCCTCGTAGTGGCGGTGAGCATTGAGCTCTGCGAGCTTCTGCCTCCGCCTCCATGAGGCGGCGTCCCGCTCCTCCCGCCGCTCACCGGCGCGAGATCTCGAGGCCGTGCTGGAGGTTCGCGTCGTTGATGAACTCGTCCCTCTCCTCCTTCAACCGCCGGTATCATTGCGCCTTCAGCGACGCGAGGATCGCCGCTTGATCCGGGTGGGCGGGGGCCTGCGGCGGCTGCCCCGACTGCGCTGCCTCCTCCGCTGCCTCCTCCGCCGCCTCTTCTTCCGTAGCTGCGACGTGGACGTCGTCCCACGCCGCGAACCGTGGGTCTACGTCCTCGTCGGTGCTGTAGTCGGCGTCGGCCTGCGGCTCCGACTGCGGCTGCGGTGGTGGCGGAGGCATCGCGCGGCCGTTGAGGCCAAGCATCGAGTAGGTGGTCTTCAGACGGCGCGGCATTTTGGAGAGGGAGCGCGCCGGTGGAGAGGATAGAATGGAGCGGCGAGAATGGAGCGGCGGTGGAGAGGAGTGAATGGAGCGGCGGTGTGGACGGTGTACGTACTATATAGCGGCGGCAACTACCCACATTTACGCCGGGTTGCGTGGCGTCGCTACTCTCGTGGTTGCCTCGGTTTCCGCGCGGGAGGCCATTAAACGCCGACGACCAACCTTCCCGCGTCGCGGCCGATGCGAACCATCGCGTCCACTCGCTGACAAGGCGCCCCCACCCGCGGAAACAAGCGTTCCGCGAGACGCCGGCACGCCCAATTCGCGCCCGATTCTATTGGGCTCGAAAAATGGCCGGCGCCGTTTGGGACGCGCCGGTGTGAACCCAAAAACGAGGCCGGCCCCCAAAAAGATATCGGGGCCGCCGGTGGAGATGCTCTAAGCTCCTCTACAACCCTTGGAATGAATAAATATTCAGAAGTATTGAAAATATCATACTTTCAATCTCTGTAGAAGGTACCTTCCAAGTCTTGGTTTGATGTCAATTATGTCTTGGCCCAGCTGGTTGGTAGTGACCACATGTACAATAGGCATATGAAACGAAACATGTGCATTAACAGGGCAACCAAAGATCGTCCGAGTAAAAACGTCCTCTTTCAATGGTGACAACCGGAGAAAAGTTCTTTGACAGTTTCATCACATGTGTTGCTATAGATCTGTACCACTCCGAAAGTAGTTATACACTTGTAGTTATTAACTCATGAAGTCCGCGTTAGTAGCTAACTACTCTTCGATCCCTCAGTCCATGAAAGAGTGTATTTGCAAGTTTTTTCGAAACTCGAACTTTTAAAAGTTTGACTGTATTTATACAAAAGGCACCAAGTATACTACCAAAGTAGTTGGATTAGTGATCAAGTGTATTTTCATCATATATCTATTTTGTATCATAATATTGTTCTCTTTTTGTATGAACTCTTGCAATATTTGAAATAGTTTGACTCTCCAAGAAAGTTTTAAGTACACTTATTTTGTGAATGGAGGGAGGACATGGTCTAACAAAAATTAGTCCCATTATATAGATCCGGATAAGTATTTTGCAGTATTTTATCAGTCAAATAAATTTAAAATTTTATTATCTATAAAAGAAGAATTACTAGAATCTACAAAAACGATGAGTATATTGCTAAATTTAACATAAATATATACTTCTACAATGTATATTTATCATGTGATGCAACATGTCTCATTTTTGGCAAAAAAAGGTGATGCAACATGTTTCCACATAAAATAATTATTACAATTTGTATTTTGGATCTAGATGACGACATTATAATTTCCTCAAAGGTAAGGTTGTGCCCTACTGGGGAAGGAAGTATATGCACTTATTCGGAGATAGTTTTATGGCCCTCCTCCAAATACAAAAAATGAAGAACTTGATGCTCACAATTGTGCAGTCTTGTTTTGAAAGGTTAGGGACTACCTGTATATATTCTAAATTTTAATCTTTGATTACAAGTGGTTAGCATAGTGGATTTCTATGTGGTTCTGCCTACAACCAACGAAGAAGCGAGAGGATATGGATACTGAATGCAACCAGCTGATGATGTTTGCTCAGAATTTCTTAGCTGGTGCAACTAGGGTTTTGCTTTTTGGGTACCATTTGTTGTCTTTGTTTTTAGATAACCGATACATATAAAGTCCTTATGTGACTTATTAGGAGAACCTTCTATATAATTAGATTTTAAAATGAAATAATAAATGATTGCATGCATCAATCGATGCAGATACCAGGATATCTTTTTGAAAAACAAATGGTTAGCACACACATAAGGCTAATCATATCTACATGCAACCAGAACAGATAAACTAGTGATGAAATCTATAAGTAGAAGAAACCGGTAGCAGACAAAGACTGTCGTGATCCGCAGGCTCCACATGATATTCTGCATCAGAGAATAATCATGAAGGTTGCCTACCACACAAGATCTCTACATTTGTCAGCACATGGAACTTACGCAAACAAAGCCGAGTCGGGATTGGCTATACTCAACGGTGAGTCAGTGACAGTGTATTTGGAATTGTTTCTGCACATACCTATCACGGATAGGAGCAAGTAACACCCCTCGTTGTTGAAAACGTGCATGTCGACGTACACGGTGTTGACTTTGGCTGATCAAAAATTGCATCTGGGCAATAGGACGAAAGACTGCTCACAGAAAGATCTGGAATGGAAATAAAAGAAGCACAAAATAGTAAAAAAAACCGATGATTAGAAAGTGCTTAAAATTTGCATGATGCAACCTCTAGGGCAGTCTGTACAGTCACCGGCAATGACACGTATGAGTTATATCAATGTTCAGGGAAAGGTACACAAAGACGATGAAATAACTCCATCCACCTGTTCACTGTCATGGGCTACTGTCAGTTGCCCGTGCATGCTGCAGCTTCGCTGAAAATAAACCAGTGTCAGTTGTTTTGCTGGCTTATTTCTCAAAGCCAACAAAGAAACTGGGACTGGAGTTTAGATGATTTAACTAGTATGTCAGATGGCTTATGGGAGAAACGAGATAGTAGGTGCCTTAATTTTCAAGCTGTGAAAAGAACTGGGCTCAAGTTTGACCATCGGCTTATGTTTTATGGGCAATCAGTACGCAAGAATATGAGCCGAGGCTTATAAGTAGCTGGAAAGGCAAATTAGTATTCCTAGGAGCAACCTAATACTCATTAAACCAATATGAGTCTTGCATCCTTTGAATTATGTACGATCAAGATTCAGGGTAACTAGGTGGGGAGTTGTGTGTCGGCCTAAGGATCAAGGGGAGCTCGGCGTTCATGGCCTCGAGGTTAAAAAAATACCTATGCTTGGTAAATGGATGGCCAAACTACTCACTGAAGATGGGGTTTGACAAACCATTCTGAAGAGGAAGTATATTGGAAAGCAGGGGATTCAAACTTTTGAGCTAGTCTTATGGTGGCGAAGAGGCACTTCTTCCCATTTGGTTCCTTCTGTATTAAGGATGGGTCTCAGATAAGGTTTTGCGAGGACACGTGGATCAGGGATTCCACTCCCCGAGAGCAATATCTGGCGTTATACAATATTGTTCGTCATAAAGGGGATACCTTGACCAAGGTGTTGGAGACTTCTCCACCCTCTATTATGTTCACAAGGGATCTTGTTGGGGAGTTCCATTTAACACAAGGGTCCAGATGAGTTCCATTGGAATCTAAATGAGAATGGCAAATGAGGATGCTTTGTTGTTTGTGTTTGGCTTCTGTCCATTTAACGCAAGGGTCAGATGAGTTTCATTGGAATCTAAATGAGAATTCTCCGTTGATTCCATGTATAAAGCTTTGATTCAACCTGCCGGTACTTACTAATAAGCTTATTTAGAAGATGAAGATACCACCAAAGACAAAGGTTTTTTGCATGATATCTACGTTGTGGGATAATCCTGACTAAGAACAATCTTGCTAAGCGTAATTGGCAATAAAGTAAAAGTTGTGTCTTTTGTCATCAAGACGCGACAATTAAACACTTATCTTCGAGTGCCAATTTGCGAAATCTATATGGTCAATCATCCAAATAGATTCTACCTTATACCCACCACATAGTGTCGCCAATATTTTTGGCAATTAGCTCAATGGGGTGGATCATAGGTTTATAATACTTATTAGGGTGGAGCGATTGTCGTTATTTGGTCGCTTTGGCCATGTAAAATGACATGGTTTTTAATGAAAAAATGCTTCTCTCATGCAGGTAATCTACCGGTGCACCAGTTTGCTCTGTCCATGATCGTCGCTTCACGTTCGGAGCATCACGACCTCTTTATGGAGATGTCTACACGGTTGGAGGTCACGGCCAAGGATTTTATTATCCCACATGGGTGGCAGCATAATCTTAGGATTGGACCTCCACATACTTAGTATCGAGGATGCTTCTTGTTTTAAACTGTGTTGACTTTTGCTTTAACTCGTTTGTTTGTGCGGCTGTGTACATCCTAGCTATGCAGAGGCTGGGTGTAATACTTATACCTCTTAAGTAATATAAGCGCCCTTTATCGGAAAATGTGCCGAGGCTTAATCAAACTATGGCGACAACGCATGTCAGACAAGAGAAACTCCGTCGGTAGCCAGACCTATCAGCCCTTGAACAATGGGCGTTTACGCAAACTCTACGTTGAGTTTGGTGTCACCAGCCTTTTTACTATTTTCTCGTTCACTAATATAAAATATTTTTTTTTCATAAATATATGTATCTAATCGTATTTTACCGTGTATATTTATTTTCGTAAATTTTTAGTTTATTTTAAAATATCTTAAATTAGTAAACATAGGAATTAATGAGAAAACTTGCTAGCTTGAGGAACATGAGCAATAGCTAGCTCCAAACCAGCATCAAATTGCATAGGTAAGGCACCCTCTCCTTCCCTACATTCTATCTCCGCCGTTAGTGGATAGTCTATACGGTAGATTTAGCAAATACTCATGTTAGATCTATTTTAATAGGTTGATGGGATGAGTATGATCCATCATGTAGCAACATTTATAGATGCCAGTCATGTCTGGATTATCCTCTTTCACAAAATAGAAGTTAAGCGAGCTACCCATTCGATAGTAACTTATGGCCCTATGCTTGTCTGAGATCAGGAGATGATTGCCAATCTAAACTACATCTACAACTCGAACTATGTAGAGGATGTCCAGATGCTTCGGATGAAGAAAGCCTCCTTCTATGAACTTGCCAAAAGGTTTAGCGAGAGAGAGGACCGTTGCAAGATAGCATCCACACGTGTGTGGAAGAGAAAGTTCCTATGTTCCTTCATGTTGTTAGCCATAACTAGAGATTCAAAGCGATCCACATCACATTTGGGAGATCCATAGAGACAATATCACTGTATTTCAACCAAGTCCTTTACGTAATTAGGGAGCTCGGGTAAGACATGATCAGGCCACCTTCTGGTGAAACACACAGATGGTATCCATAATTCATGGTGAGCATAAATATTGCTTTGTCATTTGTTCAGAATAGAATAATGCACTTTTCACACTCAAGTTAAGATTGTTCTTGCATGTTGCACCCTTCACAGTTGGATATTTGGGTGGGGCCTAGATGACCATGTCCTAGATGAGCTTGAAGTTAATCCTAATGATGTTGAGCAAGACGACACCCAAGCTTGGAAGAACAAGAGGAATGAGTGAGCTCAAGCAATGTGGGTGCGCAGAAATGACGTGCACGGTTGAGAAGCAAGAAGAAGAAGGTTTCCCCGCCTCCTTGGTTGCCATTGATGAACTGTTCCCTAGTACTATATAATAATAAACTTCTATTCTTAGTAGCCTTTAGTCATGATGAACTGATAGATGATGTGTGTGTGATGAATTGTTAATCGTTGTATATTTTATATCATTCATGGTAGATATGTGTGAATGTGATGGTGGTGCGCTATGTTATAGTCACCACTAAAGAGAACAGGTGACCATAAACATAGGCTACACACAACCAAATATACAAACTAGCAACGTCATATCCATTTGTGCATAGGCGTAGGCAACCAATCACCAGCACAAAAATGACCAAGTAGTACGACCCGGGGTACCAAACAAAGTCCACAATGTGGCTATTGGTTCATTTTCCCATGGCCATGCGCCCAGGACATGCCCCCCAGAGCTCAAAAAATGAAACCATGCAACCACTCATGCCCATAGTGAGTCCATGTGAGTGCAATTAGGCTTAGTTGCATTGAATTTCAAGAGCAATAGGTAAGTTTGGTCGTTGGCGATGTGTGGGTGTAGGCCACAATTTGATGGATCAATGGACCATTTTACTTTTTTTTTATCTTTTGTTGGACTGGATTTGAGAGGTTGTGTGCATCCTATGTATGCAGAGTCCGAGTGTAATGCTAGAATCTTTTAATTTATAAAGTGTCCTTTGTCGAAAAGAAATGGAGTACATGGTGTCTCTCCTTCAATTCTGCATGACCAGGTTTCATCTCTTGTTGTTGTATGATTGTCCCTAGTTGTATTCATTTTTGCTTATTTCTTCCCAATAAAAAGAGTCATTTCCACTTTGTTTAAACCAAGCATTTTTCTTATGTTTAATGAAAAGGATAGGTAATCAAATTAAAAAACAAATGATTGATGTGTTGCACGGTTGTGATTTGTATGCTTGGCATGTTTCTAGCTAGAGAGCGTTTTGGAGCAGGTGTTGGGACCGGTGGGGCGGCCGCTGCCACCGTCCGCTCCTTTCAATGGATATGCATATCCCTTTCCCGGTTCCACAACGACACCGTTGGACGTGTCAGATCTCTTAGGGATCGGGGATTTCACACAACTGCCTTCCCATCGGCACGTTGATGGGAGCGCACATGAGCCCGATCGGCCTTGAATGATCATGGGTGAAGCTGCTATGACAATGGTACTGGTAGGGGAGGTCCCTATCGAGATGTCACCCACATCCTTGGTGCCGGCGCTCTGAAAAAGGTGCACTTGTCAGTTAAGGCTCGATGGCGGTGAACTCTCCCTACACGTGGGCCGTCCGGAGGCGGCTGGGCTAGGGGTTCATGGGCTGCCAACCCAGCAAGGTTGAAGTGGGGTTGGGCTTCTAGTCCTCATCCCGTGAGCCCACTGTGATCCACTCGATACACGACACTGTCCCAAGGGTAAAAATCTTCGACTGTGATTACCAGGGAGGAGCGATCGGAGTGAGTGAAAGTTCTACCCGTGCTCACACTTTCTCTCAGTTTCAGCCACCACTACATAAGTGGAAGTGGCTGCCCCCCGGAACCCTAGACCTAGTTCTAGAGTTTGTAGCCACTCCCCAGGAGATCAAGCGACATCGACACCAAACCAAGATCTTGCGCCTCTCAACCAACCCAACCACATGTGTGAATCGCTTGCATCTAGTAGCCATGGATTAGGAGAGGAGACAGAAATACCATAGGAAGCGCTCGTTTAAGCAATCTTTGGCGATGGCAGGCATGGCCGGGACCAATACCTCCATCAAAAGGTTGATTGGGAGAAAGATGAACAACGCTGCCAGCTACGGCAACATGACTACAAGTACCAGCGTCGCCGGGATGAGGAGAGAGAATAACTAGAGTACAAACCACCTGCCGCCCCTCCTCTGAATCAGCTAGGCTGGGATTTCACGAGGGGTACGTGTAGGGATATGCTAATTAAGGCAAGCAGACAAAGGGTCCATGTAGGGTGGGCCCTTTGATCACTGCGGCTCCTGGCTTGGGCTTGGGCGTAGTTGATCTTGCATCCACTGACGTTGCCAATATTTCTTGTTGCCAGATAGAAGTTTGATGAAGACAAGATCAGGGAATGGGAACATAGGATAAAGAGCAACGCCGACCGCCCAACACGATCCAACAACCCTGATATCACTAAAGTGCCAATGCATCTTGATTTCGCTCATGAGTTTGGTAAGTGTCTGTTGGATCTGGTCGGAGAGCGGCTTAAGGAGGGAACTTGGGGCTTCTGCCGCCAGGGTGCCCAGGATCAAGGCAACACCAGTCGATGCACAACGCGAAAGTGTGAGAGTCCAAGGCCTCATAGAAGGCCTAGTCTTGGAACACGTTGATGCATGTAAAATGCATGCATGAACACCTGCAGCACTTGGACCTCACGAGAAGGGCTAGGAGCCCAAAAGATCCCAGGTGGCGCCCCCAGTTGGGGTGGGTGCGCCACCTGCCCTCTTTCCCTCCTCGGCCACCCGATTCACTTGATTCTTTTTCCCATGGACTCCGTCTAGCCTAAAAACATCTATATAAAGGACCCTCTATGCTTCCTCGAAGAGAGCGCCACATAAACACCAAAACACCAAAACAGAGCCAGAACCAGCTTGGGGATGCTTGGATCCCCAAAACAACTATATGATTTACTACAACCTCGAAACGATGGACAAATGATCAATAGATCTTTTTCTTGCTGATGAATCAACCAAAAATGCTTTAGGAAAAGTAAATGATATTATGGTTGAGTTAAATATGCCTTTTGTGCCTATTGAATTTGTTATCATGGACATGGGGAATTAAACCTCTAGCCCTATAATTCTTGGAAGACCTTTTTCAGAACTACAGGTGCAATCATTCACTCAAAGAAAAGGAATGTGAAGTTTCAGTTCCCACATAAGAAATGTATGGAACACTTTCCAAGGATGAAGGAGGTAGCACCAAGGTACAAGCTACCACACGATTTCAATGTCACTTGAATCGGTAAGTAAAGCCTAGCTATATGTCTATACAAAAGCGCTTTTCGAGAGGCAGCCCGGTTATATTTATTTATACTTGATTGATGTAGCAAAAGAGTCCTTTTTAGTGTCTTTGTTGTAGGTTAGCAATAAATTACAAAGTAGAAGCCGTTTTGGATGATAGAAAGTTGTTAGAACACATGGAGTAGCAAATTCCTGCGCAACGCTGTTTAGCACAAAAATTCCCTGAGTTTTTCTGTAACTCTGATTGCTCTCATATTTTGCATGGTAGTTGCAACTTTTCATCTTTTATGTGCAAAAAATTAGTTTTTCTGCTGCTGAAAATCTGGATAGATTCTATCCACTAGTGTCTGAGCCATTCCTTTGGGTCCCAAAATGATTTGCCATGAGTTTTTTGATATGCTAGAAATTTGTAGGACACTATATGATTTATTGAATATATATATATATATGGAAGCTACTATCATATCCTTGTACCACTAATATCAACCTATAAAAAATAAAATGGGAGAAAATTATGTGTTGAAGTTTTTTTACAGGAAATTGAGGAACACCACACAAAGGGCTATCCAGGAATGGTGAAAACCATAATCTTGGGATGCCCAAGGCACTCCAATGGACCTATTAAACTCTCAGTTTTCGAACCTCTAAACTTTATTTTTCGAGCAACATAGAATGATCGTAAAAACTTGGAGCGCCTTTGTATAGTGTTATGTCTAGTTTTGCTTGGAAATAAATGAGACCACCATGATATAAATTTTGCATTCTTAGGAAAGAGCTAATGAATAAAAGTATCCCATGATTGAATGCCTTGATTGTAATAAGTTGTGTGCTATCAAAATAAAAGGGAACAAAAGCAAAAAAAAGCTGTTCAAAGTAATTCTTAGTGTTGCTAGATAAATACTTTGATGGATGATAATTTTCTAGTGGCTTATTTAGTGCCACATTTTTCTCATATACATTGATGCTTAATACTAAGGATCCTTGTTTGATAAGAAATGATTGACACTATGGACACTATGGCATGCTTATAGACCTTTTTGCTAGCCCAAAATTCTCAAACAAGCTAAGACTTGTATCCAAACACCTCAAACCAGACACCCACCATATCTACCTTTGTGGAACTTGCTACTTCAAGTATAATATGTGTGCCATGTCCCCAAGTATTTCAAAATATCTCTTTTGTGTAGTTTAAAGCTCATGAGAAAGTAGTGACAAGGTATCAACTTGTCAATGCCTACGTATTGTAAACTAGGGTTTTGCTAGAAGTAGAGGGCAAGTAGATCTCGAAGGTTTCAGCCGAAAAGTACTCGACGATTGTAAAACTAGGGTTATCTTGACAATGATTTCGATCCTCTCTTTGTCCCTCGACTCCCCCTTATATAGGATGCGGAGCCGAGGGATTCGTAATACACAAGTTACAGAGTCCGGGACGGCTTTCTCATCTGTCCCGTAAAATTACAAATCTTTATACTTCCTAATACAACTCTATCTTTTCTCAATACTAACTGGGCTTCCGAACTTCATATCCTTCGACTTGTGGGCCTTCAGTAAACCTCGGTACCATCTTCGGCAGGCCCATTGGGGATGCCTATGTCAGTGGATTTTGCTTGAATCGAAGAATCAAGGAAAATCTCCAACTTTACAATCATCCAATAACTTTGTCGATTTTACTGCATATCTTTAGACACACAATTATATATTGTACAGGGATAACGGTAGTTGGGGCTAGTTCATCTGACGGATCAGGTACTAGTTAACTGCTCTTGTGGCAATCCGCAAAAACCTACTTCAAGATCACGTCCCTGGACATGATCTCGGGATACTGGTGTAAACTTCGACAGGTGCCGAAGGTTTTTTACCATTCTGTCGAGTCCCAGTCATATTTTATCTGTACCTACCGCGTCCGTTAGGATTTTTCTACGTATCGTTGATACGGAAAAAGTAACAAACCGCCGTCAGAGATGGTGCCACGCCGCTCAGAACGGATCTGGGTCTTACCTTCGCAAAGTTTTGCGGCATTCAGAGATTATTCGCGACTTTTAGCGCTCTGAGAATATATTGTCGAGTGCTTTTTGGCTGTTGGAATAGCACATTTTATTGAGTCAACCGGATGACTTATTTTGCGTTCCCGATGGGAGTATATGTAGAGTTATTTGTATAACTCGAAATATAATCACTTCTTTTCTCTCTCTTTATTTTTTATAATATCACCGGGCACGCGAACAGCGTTCCCTATGGGAGTATCCCCCGAGGCTACAGCCAAGGACTTGTACTTGGTTGTAGGCTCAACAAATTAGTACCGCTTGTCGCTATATTGTTATTCTTTCTCTTGCTTTTTCATATCTCTCGGGTGCGCGACCAGCGCTCCCGATGGGAGTAGCCCCCGAGGCTATGAACAAATGCTTGCATTTGGTCATAGGCTCTCGCCATTTCTATTTTGCCATACTCGAATTTTCCTTTTCCCCAAACATTTGATCAATAACTTGTATTTGGTCAAAGGCTCTCAAAATTATCAGCCGTTCTTTCATGTCGCCATTTTCACATCACCTCTGCCGATGTTTTTCCATTGGTAAAATGACATCATTGCTGACGTTGGCCACGTCCTCTTGTATTGGGAAGGTGCGAGCAACGCTCCCTCTCTGTCTTGTGGGCCCAGAGCCTCATTTGTTTGACACGTCGTGCAAGTGGGGGACACACGTCCTCCTCTTTTACTGGCGCACACGTAGCGCCTGTTCCTTCCTTTCTCAGTGCGTTTTTACCCCTTGTCCACGTGTACACCATCTGTCTCACAATTTCTCCATCTAACGGTGCGTCGATTCACCGCACCTCTACTTAAGGTCATCGTCTTCCTCCTTCCACACTTTCTCTCGCGCCGCTCCTCTGCTCTCCTCCGCTAAAATCCCCCATTGCGCCTGATACGTCTCCAACGTATCGATAATTTCTTATGTTCCATGCTACTTTATTGATGATACCTACATGTTTTATGCACATTATATGTCGTATTTACGCATTTTCCGGAACTAACCTATTAACAAGATGCCGAAGAGCCAGTTGCTGTTTTCTGTTTTTGGTTTCGAAATCCTAGTAAGGAAATATTCTCGGAATTGGACGAAATCACCGCCCAGGGTCCTATTTTTGCACGGAGCTTCCAAGACCGGAGGGGAGTCGAAGTGGGGCCACGAGGTGGCCAGGATAGGCGGCGCGCCCAGGCCCGGCCGCGCCACCCTGTCCCGGGCCCCTCGTGCCGCCTCTTGACCTGCCCTTTCGCCTACAAATAGCCTCCGTCGCGAAATCCCCGTGCGAGAGCCACGATACGGAAAACCTTCCAGAGACGCGCGCCGCCGCGAATCCATCTCGGGGATTCAGATCGCCTCCCACCTGCCGGAGAGGGGATTCATCTCCGGAGGACTCTTCATCGCCATGATCGCCTCCGAGTGATGAGTGAGTAGTTCACCCTGGACTATGGGTCCATAGCAGTAGCTAGATGGTCGTCTTCTCCTAATTGTGCTTCATTGTTGGATCTTGTGAGCTGCCTAACATGATCAAGATCATCTATCTGTAATACTATATGTTGTGTTTGTCGGGATCCGATGGATAGAGAATACTATGTTATGGTGATTATCAATCTATTGTTTATGTGTTGTTTATGATCTTGCATGCTCTCCGTTATTAGTAGAGGCTCTGCCAAGTTTTTACTCTTAACTCCAAGAGGGAGTATTTATGCTCGATAGTGGGTTCATGCCTTCATTGACACCTGGGACAGTGACAGAAAGTTGTGATGTGCTGTTGCCACTAGGGATAAAACATTGATTCTATGTATAAGGATGTAGTTGTCGATTACATTACGCACCATACTTAATGCAATTGTCTGTTGCTTTGCAAATTAATACTGAATGGGGTTCGGATGATAACCGAAGGTGGACTTTTTAGGCATAGATGCGGTTGGATGGCGGTCTATGTACTTTGTCGTAATGCCCGGATTAAATCTCACTATATTTATCATATCATGTATATGCATTGTTATGCCCTCTCTATTTGTCAATTGCCCGTGTAATTTGTTCACCCAACATGCTTTTATCTTATGGGAGAGACACCTCTAGTGAACTGTGGACCCCGGTCCTATTCTTTACATAGCATACAATCTGCAATACTTGTTTTACTGTTTTCTTGCAAACAATCATCTTCCACACAATACGGTTAATCCTTTGTTACAGCAAGCGGTGAGATTGACAACCTCACTGTTTCGTTGGGGCAAAGTACTTGGGTTGTATTGTGCAGGTTCCACGTTGCGCCGGAATCCGTTGTTGCGCCGCATCACATTTCGCCACCATCAACCTTCAACGTGCTTCTTGGCTCCTCCTGGTTCGATTAAACCTTGGTTTCTTTCGAGGTAAAACTTGCCGTGCGCATCATACCTTCCTCTTGGGGTTCCCAACGGACGTGTACATTTACGCGCATCAAGCTGTTTTCGGCGCCGTTGCGGGATCAAGACACGCCGCAAGGGAGTCTCCACTTCTCAATCTCTTTACTTTGTTTTTGTCTTGCTTTATTTTATTTACTACTTTGTTTGCTGCACCTAAACAAAACACAAAAAAATTAGTTGCTAGTTTTACTTTATTTACTGTCTTGCTCTCCATATCAAAAACACAAAAAAATTAGTTACTTGCATTTACTTTATCTAGTTTACTTTATTTCTGTTGCTAAAATGAATACCCCTGAAAATACTAAGTTGTGTGACTTCACAAATGCAAATAATAATGATTTCCTATGCACACCTATTGCTCCACCGCTACAGAATTTCTTTGAAATTAAACCTGCTTTGAACCTGGTTATGAGAGATCAATTTTCTGTGTTAGTTCTGATGATGCTGCCCATCTCAATAATTTTGTTGAACTTTGTGAAATGCAAAAGTATAAGGATTTAGATGGTGATATTATTAAATTGAAAGTGTTTCCTTTCTCATTAAGAGGAAGAGCTAAAGATTGGTTGCTATCTTTGCCTAAGAATAGTATTGATTCATGGACTAAATGTAAGGATGCTTTTATTGGTAGATATTATCCTCCCGCTAAAATTATATCTTTGAGAAGTAGCATAATGAATTTTAAGCAATTAGATACTGAACATGTTGCTCAAGCATGGGAGAGAATGAAAACTTTGGTAAAGAATTGCCCAACCCATGGATGACTACTTGGATGATCATCCAAACCTTCTATGCGGACTAAATTTTTCTTCGCGGAATTTATTGGATTCTGCTGGAGGTACCTTTATGTCCATCACTTTGGGGCTACAAAACTTCTTGATGATATGATGATAAATTACTAATGGCACACGGAAAGAGCTCCACAAGGTAAGAAGGTAAATTCGTTGAAGAAACCTCTTCCTTGAGTGATAAGATTGATGTGATTATGTCTATGCTTGTGAATGGTAGATCTAATGTAGATCCAAATAATGTTCCTTTAGCTTCATTGGTTGCTCAAGAAGAAAATGTTGATGTGAATTTCATTAAAAATAATAATTTCAACAACAATGCTTATAGGAACAACTCGGGTAATAACTATAGGCCATATCCTTCGCTAATGGTAATGGTTATGATAATTCTTATAATTTTACAACAATAATAGGAGTGTACCCTCTGGTCTTGAAGCTATGCTTAAAGAATTTATTAGTACACAAACTGCTTTTAACAAATCTGTTGAGGAAAAGCTTGATAAAATTGATATTATTGCTTCTAGAGTTGATAGACTTGCCTCGATGTTAATCTTTTAAAATTGAAAGTTATGCCTAATAATGATATTGATAATAATATTACTACTACAGCAAATGCCATCCAAGTTAGAATTAATTAGAATATAAGATTAATGGCTGAATTGCGTGCTAGGTGGGATAGAGAAGAAAATGAAAAACTAGCTAAAGAGAATAATGTAGCTAAAGTTTGGACTATTACCACCATTAGTAATGATAATGATTCACATGTTGCTGCACCTCCTACTATCAATGGTAAAATAATTGGTGTTGGCAATGTTTCTACTCCTAGTGCAAAGCGCACAAAGCTAAATTGCTAAAACTGCTGAAATGATAAAACTGCTGAATTTTTTTCCAACCTTGGGAACAATGATCCCATTGCTGTAGCTCATAATGATTTAGATTTTGATGATTGCCACATCTCTGAAGTTATAAAGTTCTTACAAAAACTTGCTAAAAGTCCTAATGCTAGTACTATAAATTTAGCCTTTACAAAACATATTACAAATGCTCTCATAAAAGCTAGAGAAGAGAAACTAAAACTTGAAACTTCTATTCCTAGAAAGTTAGAAGATGGTTGGGAGCCCATCATTAAAATGAAATTCAATGACTTTGAATGTAATGCTTTATGTGATCTTGGTGCAAGTATTTGTTATGCCTAAAAAGATTTATGATATGCTTGACTTGCCACCATTGAAGAATTTTTATTTGGATGTTAATCTTGCCGATAATGTTAAAAAGAAACCTTTGGGGAGGATTGATAATGTGCGCATTACGGTTAACAATAACCTTGTCCCTGTTGATTTTGTTGTCTTGGATATCGAATGCAATGCATCTTGTCCTGTTGGGAAGACCTTTTCTTGAACTGTTGGTGCTGTTATTGATATGAGGGAAGGTAATATTAAATATCAATTTCCTCTCAAGAAAGGTATGGAACACTTCCCTAGAAAGAGAATGAAGTTTCCTTTTGATTCTATTATTAGAACAAGTTATGATGTTGATGCTTCTACTCTTGATGTTACTTGATTTGCACTTTCGCGCCTAGCTGAAAGGCGTTAAAGAAAAGCGCTTATGGGAGACAACCCATGTTTTTACTACAATACTTTGTTTTATATTTGAGTCTTGGAAGTTGTTTACTACTGTAGCAACCTCTCCTTATCATGTTTTTGTGCCAAGTAAAGTTTCTATGTCAAAGTTGAGGTTATATTTGGGATCGCAGAAACAGCATTGCTGTCTGTCACGAATCTGGGCACAAGTTTCTGTAGAAAATTCGAAAAAATCTGCCAATTTACGAGCGTGATCCTCAGATATGTACGCAACTTTCATTAGTTTTGAGTTTTTCCATTTGAGCAAGTCTGGTGCCACTTTAAAATTCGTCTTTACGAACTGTTCTGTTTTTGACAGATTCTGTCTTTTATTTCGCATTGCCTCTTTTGCTATGTTGGATGAATTTCTTTGATACACTAATGTCCAGTAGCTTTATGCAATGTCCAGAAGTGTAAAGAATGTTTGTGTCACCTCTGAATGTGTGAATTATTAATTGTGCACTAACCCTCTAATGAGTTTGCTTGAAGTTTGGTGTAAGAAGTTTTCAAGGGTCAAGAGAGGAGTATGATATACTATGATCAAGAGGAGTGAAAGCTCTAGCTTGGGGATGCCCCCTGGTTCATCCCTGCATATTCTAAGACTCAAGCGTCTAAGCTTGGGGATGCCCAAGGCATCCCCTTCTTCATCGACAACATCATCGGTTCCTCCCCTGAAACTATATTTTTATTCAATCACATCTTGTGTTCTTTACTTGGAGCGTCGGTTTGTTTTTGTTTTTGTTTTTGTTTTTGTTTGAATAAAATGGATCCTAGCATTCACTTTGTGGGAGAGAGACACGCTCCGCTGTTGCATATGGACAAATATGTCCTTAGGCTTTACTCATAATGTTCAAGGCGAATTTCTTCTTCGTTAAATTGTTATATGGTTGGAATTGGAAAATGCTACATGTAGTAATTCTAAAATGTCTTGGATAATGTGATACTTGGCAATTGTTGTGCTCATGTTTAAGCTCTTGCATCATATGCTTTGCACCCATTAATGAAGAAATACATAGAGCTTGCTAAAATTTGATTTGCATATTTGGTCTCTCTAAGGTCTAGATAATATCTAGTATTGAGTTTTGAACAACAAGGAAGACGGTGTAGAGTCTTATAATGTTTACAATATGTCTTTTATGTGAGTTTTGCTGCACCGGTTCATCCTTGAGTTTGCTTCAAATAACCTTGCTAGCCTAAACCTTGTATCGAGAGGGAATACTTCTCATGCATCCAAAATCCTTGAGCCAACCACTATGCCATTTGTGTCCACCATACCTACCTACTACATGGTATTTCTCCGCCATTCCAAAGTAAATTGTTTGAGTGCTACCTTTAAAATTTCATCATTCACCTTTGCAATATATAGCTCATGGGACAAAATAGCCTTAAAAACTATCGTAGTATCGAATATGTACTTATGCACTTTATCTTTTATTAAGTTGCTTGTTGTGCGATAACCATGCTTCGGGGGAACGCCATCAACTATTGTTGAATATCATGTGAGTTGCTATGCATGTCCGTCTTGTCTGAAGGATCTATCACCTTAATGATTGGAGCATGCAAATTGTTAGAGAAGAACATTGGGCCGCTAACTAAAGCCATGAATCATGGTTGAAGTTTCAGTTTTGGACATATATCCTCAATCTCATATGAGAATAATAATTGTTGCTACATGCTTATGCATTAAAGAGAGTCCATTATCTGTTGTCCATGTTGTCCCGGTATGGATGTCTAAGTTGAGAATAATCAAAAGCGAGAAATCCAAAATGCGAGCTTTCTCCTTAGACCTTTGTAGGCGGCATGGAGGTACCCCTTTGTGACACTTGGTTGAAACATGGCATTGCAAAGATCCGGTAGTCCAAGCTAAGTAGGACAAGGTGCACTATTAGTATACTATGCATGAGGCTTGCAACTTGTAAGATATAATTTACATAACTCATATGCTTTATTACTACCGTTGACAAAATTGTTTCATGTTTTCAAAATAAAGCTCTAGCACAAATACAGCAATCGATGCTTTCCTCTTTGAAGGACCTTTCTTTTACTTTTATTGTTGAGTCAGTTTACCTATCTCCCTCCACCTTAAGAAGCAAACACTTGTGTGAACGTGTATTGATTCCTACATACTTGCATATTGCACTTGTTATATTACTTTATGTTGACAATATCCATGAGATATGCATGTTATAAGTTGAAAGCAACCGCTGAAACTTAATCTTCCTTTGTGTTGCTTCAACACCTTTACTTTGATTTATTGCTTTATGAGTTAACTCTTATGCAAGACTTATTGATGCTTGTCTTGAAGTACTATTCATGAAAAGTCTTTGTCATATGATTCATTTGTTTACTCATGTCATTTACCATTGTTTGATCGCTGCATTCATTACATATGTTTACAAATAGTATGATCAAGATTATGATGGCATGTCACTTCGAAATTATCTTTGTTATCGTTTTACCTGCTCGGGACGAGCAGAACTAAGCTTGAGGATGCTGATACGTCTCCAACGTATCGATAATTTCTTATGTTCCATGCTACTTTATTGATGATACCTACATGTTTTATGCACATTATATGTCGTATTTACGCATTTTACTGAACTAACCTATTAACAAGATGCCGAAGAGCCGTTGCTGTTTTCTGCTGTTTTTGGTTTCAGAAATCCTAGTAAGGAAATATTCTCGGAATTGGACGAAATCACCGCCTGGGTCCTATTTTTGCACGGAGCTTCGAAGACCGGAGGAGAGTCGAAGGGGGCCACGAGGTGGCCAGGTGATAGGGGCGGCGCGGCCCAGCCCCGGCCGCGCCACCCGTCCCCCTCGTCTCGCGCCCCTTGACCTGCCCTCGCCTACAAATAGCCTCCGTCACAAAACCCCCGCACCAGAGCCACGATGCGGAAACCTTCCAGACGCCGCCGCCGCAATCCCATCTCGGGGATTCAGAGATCGCTCCGGCACCCTGCCGGGAGAGGGGATTCATCTCCCGGAGGACTCTTCATCGCCATGATCGCCTCCGAGTGATGAGTGAGTAGTTCACCCACTGGACTATGGGTCCATAGCGTAGCTAGATGGTCGTCTTCTCCTAATTGTGCTTCATTGTTGGATCTTGTGAGCTGCTAACATGATCAAGATCATCTATCCGTAATACTATATGTTGTGTTTGTGGATCCATGGATAGAGAATACTATGTTATGGTGATTATCAATCTATTGTTTATGTGTTGTTTATGATCTTGCATGCTCTCCGTTATTAGTAGAGGCTCGGCCAAGTTTTTACTCTTAACTCCAAGAGGGAGTATTTATGCTCGATAGTGGGTTCATGCCTTCATTGACACCTGGGACAGTGACAAAAGTTCTAAGGTTGTGATGTGCTGTTGCCACTAGGATAAAACATTGATTCTATGTCTAAGGATGTAGTTGTCGATTACATTACGCACCATACTTAATGCAATTGTCTGTTGCTTTGCAACTTAATGCCGAATGGGGTTCGGATGATAACCTTGAAGGTGGACTTTAGGCATAGATGCATTGGATGGCGGTCTATGTACTTTGTCGTAATGCCCGGATTAAATCTCACTATATTTATCATATCATGTATATGCATTGTTATGCCCTTCTCTATTTGTCAATGTCCCGACTGTAATTTGTTCACCCAACATGCTTTTATCTTATGGGAGAGACACCTCTAGTGAACTGTGGACCCCGGTCCTATTCTTTACATAGCATACAATCTATCGCAATACTTGTTTTACTGTTTCTTGCAAACAATCATCTTCCACACAATACGGTTAATCCTTTGTTACAGCAGTGAGATTGACAACCTCACCGCTTCGTTGGGGCAAAGTACTTGGGTTGTGTTGTGTGGGTTCCACGTTGGCGCCGGAATCCCGTTGTTGCGCCGCATCACATTTCGCCACCATCAACCTTCAACGTGCTTCTTGGCTCCTCCGGTTCGATTAAACCTTGGTTTCTTTCTGAGGGAAAACTTGCCACTGTGCGCATCATACCTTCCTCTTGGGGTTCCCAACGGACGTGTACATTTACGCGCATCGCGCCCTACGGTTCTTGAGCTCCACCACGCTTGCGCTTTTCTCCTCCACTTTCGTTGATGCCACCGCGCGCGGCTCACCAGGCACAGCATGCCCGAGTCGAAGATGGCGCCAAGATCTGGAGTGGTGGGAGAGATCCAAAATCTCCAATCAAGACATGAACCTGTTGAAGAAACTTGGGTTCACGAAGAAGGAGAACGCCCTGCGCTTCCCCAAGGAAGAAAGCTATCCATCGCCTCCAATCGAGTATCGGGTCAGTTTCGTTGACCATCTCATTCGCGGTCTTTCTCCCCAATCACGAGTTCCTTCGTGGTCTCCTCTTGTCTACGGGTACAGCTGCATCAGGTGACGCCAACTCCATCCTCCATGTGTCGATTTTTATCACCCTCGTGAATGCTTCCTAGTTCAACCTAATTGGTCTCGTGGAGCGCATCTTCGCCTCCGCCGCAATGGCTCCCACAACGTTGCCTATAACATCGGCGGCGTTGTCATTTGCGTCGCTCCGATGTCGAGTACTTCGACGTCAAATTCCCGACTCCGTCAGGGGTGGCGGAAAAGATGGCTCTATGTGCGCGAAGAGAGCTCCGGCTCGATGGAGTACAATATTGCTCCTTTCAACGGAGGAGCCAAGATTCTTCGCCGTCGTTCCTGGGACGCTGAAGCCACCAAAGAAGAGAAATCGGCGAAAGAGGCGCTGATGACTCGCATCCATGAGCTCCAGAACACCCGTGGCAAGGAATTGTCATCCAGATCACAGCCTACTTCCTTAGGATTAGAGTGCAGCCTTTACAAGCTCGCAAAAATACCCTTTGGATGTATGCCGGTGAAGAGGACGTCGACAGGCTCTCCAAAGATTTCGTCGCTCAATAAGAAGGATACTATTCCCTCTTCTTGCCGCGTTGAGCCATATAGTGGCACCAACGCCCTTTCCGAGGTAATTTTTCTCTTGAATACTATCTTGTCAACGTTCTTTGCATAACTTTTGGTTTACACTCCTTGTTTTTTGCAGAACCACCCTGTTCTAGCTTCTCTTCCTCCTCTTCCTGAAGGTGGAGAAGTCGAAGAACGGACTGTTGTCACCGATGACAACCAAGGTACCTCTCGCCCTGAAAGTGAAGTCACGGGTTCTCAAAAATCCGCGGCTTCTTCTAAAAAAGAAGTTGAAACCGAGGCTACCGCCTCGACACACTCTCCTCCCTCAGCTGCTTCTCCAAGGAATAAGAGAAAAAGGGGCGAGGTTGCTGATTTCGGCACCTCCAAAGCCGGCGCCGCTCATGCCGAAGAAGTTGTTCCTGAGGTCAGAAGGAAAACTTTCGATCCTTATGAAGATGCTCTTGTCAGCTCGTAAGTTCCTGCTGCTCTTTGTTGTTTGTCTTCAATATTTTTTCTATATTGTTTCTTATCTTGTCATCTTATTTATTGTAGTGGCGACGAAGATAAAGATACACCTATTGACGCGACTGCTCGAACGAGTACGTCTCGTACTTTAGTTGTCTCTGAAGCTCGACTTGATGGGGATGAAACTTCGCCTCCTCAACAAGACATAGAGCATCCAACTCCAGTTGCGAGCCCTGCCCTTCACCAAAGAGAGCTAGGTGGATCCAGCCAAGAGCCTGCCATGTTAATTGGTTGTTCCACGACTCCTTTAATGGAGGAAGTAAGTTGTTTCTTTTTCGTGTACTGATTTCAGTGCTTTGAACTACCCTCTGTTTTTTGCTTGGTGATGTCGAGCATTTCGCTTCCTATATTGATTTTCTTTTCTATGATTTTCTCTTCAGCCTTTCATGAAGGAGCTTATCCGCCTCGGTACCCAATTTGCCGGGTACCGTGATTATGCCGCCAAGCTTGAAGCTGCTTTTCTACCTTTTCTCGGAGTATACTTCGTCGCTATTTTTGCCACAATGTTTCACTTGTCTTTTATTATGCCAGAAACTCTTGCGGAATCCAACAAACGCGCTGACGCTCTTGCTATTAAGTTAGAGCAAAGCGAAAAAGCTCGCAAGAAAGCTGAAGCGGATGCTGCCACTGTCGGCGATCTTCGAAAAAGGCTTCATGAGGCGGAAACTTCTTTGAGCGACAACATAGCTCACCAGTCTGCTCGCGAGAAAGAAATCCTGACTCGCTTAGAGTCACAAAGTCGACGTTTTGTCAGTAAGTACACATATTTTTGCTGTTTCTTCGGGTCACTTTATTTGCTCTTGCTTGCTCTTTTTGACAAACTTCTTTTTACTTATTTTAGGGAAAACTCAACAAGATTATGAACTGGAGAGCCCTGAAGGTAATCAGCTTCTTGACGCGCTGTCCCTTCTTGAGATTCATGGAGAGGAAGCTCGTGAAGGTCTTGCTGAAGCCAGGACTGGCCTATCACGGCTTTTCCCATACTTTTTCAAGAAGAAGGAGGCACCCACGACTTTTACCGCTCTCGCCAAGTGCTTCAATTCTCAAGAAGATTGGACTCCAACTTCGCCAAGAAGGTTTTAAAGTTGGTGTTGAAGGCACCATTGCCTTGATTGCTGACAACAACAAGAAGTCGATTGGGCAAAAAGTTGGCAACACAGAGGAGATGGAGACGAAGAGGTGGCGTTCTTTGATTAAGGCTGGCAAGCCAAACTCGAAGAAGATCCTTGCCTATCTCGGATACAAACCAGCTCCTGCTCCCAGTTCGTCGAAGTCGGAGGTCAAATAGACCACATTGTCTTCTTTTGTTGTTGTTTTGCCTTTCTTTTGATGTTGTCGCCATAATAGTTTTGGCGACAACATAGCTTCAGTAGTTTATCAGGGACCTTCCTTCTGTAATATCTATGTAAGCATGTTGCATATCAATGGAAATCTATTTTTACTGGATGATTGATGTCGAAACTTTTGTTTCCAGTTGATTTTTGATAACTACACTTCAACTCCTCATCCTTCGGATGCCTTTCCTGCTTCATCCTATTCGAAGAAAACTCTAGACCCTGAAGGACATGCTAAAGATTTCTCGGGTACGGGTTCATCACGAGATTTGGAAAATCTTCGCCAACAGCTTCAATCCATGAAGAAACAAGTACTCTTGGTGATGGAGCAGTCCCGAAAAACGACTGAAAGGGAACAAGTTGCACGTCGACAAGCTCAAGAAGCTACAGCTGCTAAAGAAGCTGCAATTGCTGAGGCTAACCAAGCCACTTCTCGAGAGAATTCTATGCTTCAATTAATGAATGACTCCATGTCGGATATGACAGGTACGCTTCATTACTTGGTCACATTTGATTCTAATCTTTGTTGGTTTTCCTTTCGTGCTGATTCCTCCAAAGCAGGTTCTTTTGATACTCGCCGAAGATCAACGTGTTGAAGCTCGATCCAATGCGCTTCAAGCTTGCATTGGAGTATGGTTCCAATTTTTGGGCGACACCGAACGTACCCAAAATCGTCGGTTTCAAGATCGCGCGATTCAGGTCCGCGATTTTCTTGACTTCTGCACAAGGACATTGTCTTTGGTTTATAGCACAATGTTCCCGCGCAATAAAATGCCAGAAACCCTTCTCGCTCGATGGAGAAATTTCGGGATGCTCCTCGAATCCACGGCTTTGTGCGGGCCCAATGCTGGGCGCAAGGTTTGCTATGATGATGATACAAATTTGCTACCGAAGTTAGACATGAGTCGAATTGTTCCCAAGTGCCTGGCCAAGATGGCGAAAAGGAAGAGGAACGTCGGCAAGATTGATGACCCCTGTTGCAGAGGACATGATGGATGAACTTCTTCGGATGGACGCTGAATTCTTCGTGAAGGGTAGCTATGCTGAACATAGTACTCGTGCAACAAATAATGAGCGATTAACCATAGATGATATATTAGGCAGTGAATGAAGGTTTTTTCTCTTTTTTGTCAGACCCATCTTTGTAATTTTTCTCTTGTATATTGTAAACACAATCTATGTTGTACAGCTGCTAGATATATTTTTCTTGTCAGGCCGCCGAGTGTTTAGGTGGCGATTTTCTCTATTGTAAGCGAAGGTTGAGCCAAAGCAAAATAAAGTATATTGAGCTTACTATATTTGCGGGTCTTAGCCCCCGAGTCTTTTTTTGTTGATCACTATTTTGTATGTGTTCTGTTTTGCGAGGTGCTTCACACCATGGCGTTGTATTTGCCGACATTGTATATGTATATTGTATCGTCTGGGTACAAGCCCCCGAGCCTGTCGAAAAAGATGTATATCTCCACTATCTTTATTATATTGCAGCACCGCGAGTCCGCCTCATTAAAAACCTTCTTCGGCCCCACTCGGTGCCCAAAAGGAAAAGTGCGTCTGAAACTCCGGCTTTCAAGACATTGTATGTTTACAAGGAAGACTATATTTCGACTACTAGGCGTAAAAACGCCTGAGCTGCGCCACGTTCCAAGGATTTGGCTCGGCAACTCCTGTCTTCTTGTCCTTGATTTTGTATGCTCCTCCTTCTATTACCTCTGTGACGATGTAAGGGCCCAACCACGGCGACTCGAGTTTTTCATGGCTCTTTTGAGTTAGCCGAAGAACTAAATCGCCATGGAAGGATCTTGGTGCAAACGTCATGGTAATTTTTCAGTCCCGCTGGTACTTAAGACTCGTGACAATACTTCGTCGCGAGCCTCGTCGAGTGCCTCGACATCGTCCTCCAAAGTTTTTCTTGAAGCTTCTTCCTCATGTTCCACTACTCTTGGAGAGTCGTGCTCTATTTCTATCGGTACACGGCCAGCTCCATGGACCGAAAGAACGGAGTTTCTGTGTCGTGTTTGGTGTTGTTCGAATACTCCATAACACGGGGCAACTCCTCCGGCCAGGTATGTCGAGCTTTCTCCAATGGTGCTAGAGACGTTTCTTGATACCATTGCATATGGTACCGTTGGCTTTCTCGACTTGACCATTGGTTTGCGGGTGCCCGGAGGCAAAGTGTAGTTTTATGCCTACCTCTGCACAATATGCCTTGAATTCATTGGATGTGAAATTGCCATTGTCCGTGACGATGCTATTGGGGACGCCAAATCGAAAAACGATACTTTTCACGAACTTGACCGATGCTGGTTCGGTGAATATCGCTTTGCTTCTATCCACTTCGTGAACTTGTCGACGCTACCGAGCATATACTCGTATCCTCTGGCGAAGCCTTATGCAATTTTCCCACCATGTCAAGACCCCATTGACGAAGGCCACGACAACGGTATTGGCATGAGTTCTACCGGAGAATGAGGTTTTGCGGCAAACCTTTGGCACGCATCACAAGTGCGGACTATGTCCTTTGCGTCTTCTATTGTCGTTAGCCAATAAAACCCTGCTCTGAAAACTTTGGCTGCTATAGCTCGACTACTTGCGTGGTGTCCACATACTCCTTCGTGTACATCCTTTAGAATTATCCTCCCTTGCTCAGGTGTAACACATCGTTGTAACACTCCCGAGATACTTCTTTTATACAGCTCTCCCTTCACCACAGTAAAGGCTTTGGATCGCCTGATAACTCGCATTGCTTCAACTGGATCGTCGGGTAGTTCTTTTCTCTAAATATATGCTATGTACGCCTGCATCCACGGGATCTGTATCATCATTACTACTTCAGGCTCTTCCGCTTCTTCTGATGGTATTTCTTTAGCCCCCGAGGGATTCTTTTCCTTCTCCTTCTTCTGATGTTTCTTCGGCTTGGTGGATCTCTCGTATATCTCTTCCCAAAACACACCGTGGTATTAGACAGACATTGCGACCCGATGTTTGCAAGAACATCGGCTTCATCATTACTTAATCTGCTGATGTGATTTACCTCGCACCCATCAAACAGATTCTCGAGCTCATTATACACCTCCTTGTATGCTATCATACTTTCATTGACTGCGTCACATTGATTCATGACCTGCTGAGCCACCAATTGAGAGTCGCCGAAGATTTTTAATCAGGTTGCGCCGCAAGCCTTTGCCATCTTCATCCCGTGTATGAGAGCTTCGTATTCTGCCTCATTGTTAGACGCGTTTGGGAACGTCATCCGTAAGACATATTTCAATTTATCGCCTTCAGGTGATACTAATATCATGCTTGCTCCAGCTCCCTCCAATCTCTTGGACCCGTCGAAATTCATAGTCCAGGTTCTCGATAGATCTGGGGGGGGGTCCCGTATTTTGTAGCTCCATCCACTGCGATGAAGTCGGTAAAATTTGCGATTTTATTGGTTTTCTTTTTCGTACGTGATGTCTCGAGGAGAAAGCTCTATTCCCCAAAGGGAGACGCGACCCGTAGCTTCTGGATTGTTTAGTATATTGGACAAAGGCGCCTCATTGACCACTATTATCGGGTGCGCCGAAAAATAGTGCCGCAGTTTTCTTGCAGTTGTAAAAATTCCATATGCCAACTTCTGGTATTGCGGGTATCGTTGTTTGGAAGGCGATAAAACTTCGCTGACGAAGTATACCGGTCGTTGCACGCCATGGAGTTTCCTTCTTCTTCTCTTTCAACCACTAGTATTGTGCTTACCACCTGAGGTGTGGCCGATATATAGCAGGAGAGGCTCCTTCTCCTTTGCTGCAGATTGGTGGTGTCGGATGTGCGCTTGAGGCTCTCAAAGCTCTGTCCTTCCTCGTTCCATGGAAATTTATCGCTTGCTTGATCAGTCGTAGAACGGTAATGCCTTTTCTCTGTACCATGACGAATCTGCTCAAAGCTGCACTTGCCCAGTTAAGCTGTATTTCTTTCAACTTTGTTGGCTTCCTCATTGTTACAATGGCTTGGATTTTCTCTGGATTGGCACGATCCCTCTCGGTGAAACTAGGAACCCGAGAAGTTCTCAGCGGGAACACCAAAGGAACATTTTGTGGGTTTAACTTCAAGCAAAACTTGTCGAGGTTGTTAAAAGTTTCCTTTAGATCCTCAATCAAGGTTGACCCCTTTTTGTTGTTATGACGACATCGTTGATATATACTTGTACATTTTTTCAATCATGTTGTAACACTTCTGCATCATCCGTTGATATGTTGCTCCCGCGTTTTAACCAAAAGGCATTGTTATGTAGCAGAACACGCCATAAATTGTTATGAACGCTGTCTTGACTTCGTCATCTTCTTTTAATCTGATCTGGTTATAACCAGAATATGCGTCGAGGAAGGAAAGACGTTATCCTGCCGTGGGTCGATGATTTGATTGATCCTAGGGGAAAGTGATTCTTTGGACAGGTGTTTATTGAGACACGTAAAGTGACACATCGCGAAGGACTTTCGTGTTTTCTTTGGGACCATCATGGGTTAGCTACCCATGTGGATTTTGTATATATCTCTTTAATAAAACCAGCTTCTCCGGACTGTGAATCTGATAGCATGACTTTGCGGTTTGGTTCCAAAACGCCGCAAAGGTTGTTTGATTGGTCTCGCTGTTGGATCCAAATTTAAGTGGTGCTCGGCAAGTTCCATGGGTACTCCTGGCATGTCAGCTGGACACCATGCGAAGATTTTCCGGTGCTCACGGAGGAACTGACGAGCGCGCTTTCCTATGCGAGGTCCATGTTTGTTGCAATGGACGTCGTTTTCTTTGGATCGGGTGAATCTGCACCTCTTTGGAGTCCTTAGCAGTGTTGAAGGTTGGTTCCACGGGTGGCCTTCTGCATCAAACACATCATAATCAGTTGTGAGCCTTGGCGCCATATATTACGCTTGCATCCCGAAAGTTCGATGGTCGATGAAAATCCTTGTCGCATTTATCGGCTAACCAAAACTTCCTTTGACTATAATTGGTCCTTTAGGTCCAGGTAACCTCCACAACAAGTATGTGTAGTGTGGTACCGCCATAAACCTTGCATATGCTGGTCGTCCCAACAAGGCGTGATATTGCGACGGGAAATCCACAACTTCAAACTCCAGTTTTTCTATCTGTAGTTTTCTCGGGTCCCAGAGCCGTCGAGATTGATCTTCCCCAACGGATAACTTGGCTTCTCGGCGTGATTCCATGGAAACGTGTGTCGGTTGGTTTTAGATTTGCTTGGGATATGTTCATCTTCCTTAGTGTATCTGCATACATAAGGTTTAAACTTGCCGCCATCTATAAAGACTCGACACGTCAAATCCGGTGATAACTGCAGGTAAGATAAGTGCTGATTGCCCTGGTCGAGGAACTTGCTGGGTGATCCGCAATTGTGAAGCCAATGTCTTGTCTCGACCAATTTAGGTACTCAATCGTTGGTGGGCATCTTCTACCATGAATACCTGTCGGCGAGATTACTTTAGGCCTATTAGACGGCCTAGCTCAGATCATCGAGACAGCCGTTGAGTTGTCGACATATGGAGGTGGGTGTGGTGCCGCCCCAGCTCTGCAGTGGTGCCGATTTTCATCCGTAATTGCGGGAGGAGGTGGCGGTGGATCTGCTCTCGGCCCTTGGGGATTTCTATTTATTGCTTGAGCGTTGGCTAGCCCTGCGACCCGCAACATTGCTTGAAATTTGCGCAATTCTTTTCAGGTGTCCCGTTACCTCTTTCGTTATTGTCGAGATAAAAATGCATCGACATGGCCCGTTCATCATATCCTCGGAGACACATATGGTCTCTGAGCCTTGACCCACTATTTTGCTACGGAAATTACAATGCGCTCGCAGTTGCTTTGATAATCATCTCGATTATTTCCATATATCTGGCGCCTTGGTGATGTTATTGGGGGCATCATTACTATAGACTTGTCACGAGAATCGTTGTCTATTTTGAAAATTTCGACTGCGATCCTCCTCCGGCGATCTATGTCGCTTGTTATGTATAGCATCTTCTCCATCTGCCCATTTGTTTACTATTTCCATCAATGTTGATATTGTTTTCTGGGTTGGTTCTCCCAAGTCTTCGCAAATCTCCTTCGAATTCTGCCACAAACGCATCTATGGCTCTCTCGTCGGATATGTCCTCTGCCGAGTTTTTGATAATGTTCCACCTGTATATATTTTCTCATTGACTCGCTGTTTTTGTCTACACCCTCAACTCTTCTAATGACGCGGGTTTTTTTGGTGGACCGGAAATTCTTCACGAAGATATCCTCAAAACCTCAGTATCGATGGAACCAGGGGAAGTTTCTTTGTCCAAGATCGCGCGCCCGCTCAAGTGTACTTGGATGCTCTGCATGGCTGTTGCCCTGGTTCCGCCTATCAACTTCACCATCTCGAGGTAATCAACAAGCCAATCTTCGGGATCCTGGGACCGTCGAATTTCTTGAAATTTTGGGTAACTTAAACCACGACGGGACTCGAGTTTCGAACTCGTCGTAAAACACGGGAGTCCACACATATCTTCCTCACAACTTCCGGTGAATGTCGATGTTCCCTTCTTTCTTGTCGCGCTCTATCCCCCGCACAGCCGCTGAATCCCTTGCTCCACTTGCTCGATGGATCTTGCACTGCTGCGTTGGTCGCGGACTATTTTGCCTGCAGTTCCCTTGGGGAGGTATAGCTGGTGGTATTCCCATGGCTCCAACTCCTGCCATCGCCATGTTAAACAATGCTTCTCTCAGTCCCTTGAGGTGGTCTGGGCCGCGAGGATGAAAACGCGTTGCCATATACCCAGCCTTGTTTTAGGGATAATATTTCCCCTTGTGTCGATTGACATAAAAGACATGTCGAGATTTTGAATTATATTCTCCCTCTCTGCTTCAGGTATATTTCGATAAGATCTTGCTCTCCTCCGAGCTTCTCTATGACTATCTCCCGAAGTTCCTGGCTGTCGGTGCCTCGTGCCTTGCTTAGCAGGAAGATTACCTTTTCTTCTATTTAATTCAGCTGTCTCTTTTTCAACTCTCTGCTCAACGAGCGAGTCTATATTGATAAGCTTGCGGTTCTTCCGCCGTAGCAGTTGGGTCATTGGTTCTAAGCATTATATGGCGACTGTTAATATTAACATTGTGGGATGAACCATAGACGTGGAGTAGGCCCAACATATTTAGTGCCTAAACCTCTGAGATCAGCAGGATCATATGGGTTTCCACATTGTTAAAGCTCTACGTCTCCATTTCTGTGGATTGTTTCTCAATTAGCAGATCTGATGTTTGAATTTTGATTTTTATCGGGATTGGTGACACCATAGAGATTGGTGAAGACCTTCAATAATAGCAGGTTCGATGAATTTGAAGCTGTGTGTGTAGTGTTGCTTATATCAGTCATGACAGACTCGAAGGACATGTGTGGCAATGGTCTGGCGAGCTTTTTGCTTGTTATTGATGAAAAGTCGTGGAGATCTCTTCCCTGATGAAGAGTCGGAATGGTGAATAATCCCGATGGATCGGAACTTTGAGACGATACGATCATTCTTTCTCTCAACGAGAATCGGAATTGTCCGATCTTTACATGGGCTCCTCGGATACGATATGCATCCAAACGGGAGGCGGGTGAGGAACAAAATCGACTAGATGGTTTGACATGTTTACCTCGATCCATTGTTGCTTTGGCAGGCGGATGATCTTGTGCCATCGAATCAACTCCTTAGCCTCTAGTTCCCTGGGCGGCGTAATTGACAGGTATCAACTTGTCACAGCCTACGTATTGTAACTGGTTTTAGAAATAGAAGACAAGTAGATCTCGAAGGTTTCGCAAAGTGCTGACGTTGTGAACTAGGAGTTATCTTGACAATGATTTGAGTCTCTCTTTCCCCACTCCCATATAGGAGGTGGAGAGATTATCTACCACAAGTTCAGAGTCAGGACTTTTCTCATATCCCGTAAATTACAAATCTTTATACTTCCTAATTAACTCTATCTTTCCTTAATACTAACTGGGCTTCCGAACTTCATATCCTTCGACTTGTGGGCCTTCAGCAAACCTTGGGCACCATCTTCGGCAGGCCCATTGGGGATGCCTATGTCAAGTAGGGTGTGGGATGACACCACTATCTAAGTTATGTGTTTGACATTTTATAAGTTGTTTGTCAGCTTAACCATGTTATTCTGGAGAAAGCTTTCAAACATTGCACTCCTAGTTGATATCATGTTTTTTTTGCTATGGATTCTCATCGATGTGAAATAAAATGGAACACTCAATAAGCTTTCTGGAGTATATATGCATAAAATGGAAGAGACGCCTGGCTGCTAACCAAAGTCATGTTATGCATCATGGTGGAAGTTTATAGCATGAACATTCTGTGAAGAATTTTTTTTATAAAAAAAGCTATGCAAATAGTTAATAAAATAAAGTGATGTGGTGATTCATTTGTCTGTTTCTTGTCTTCTGAAGTATGGATAAGACCCGCTAAACAAAAGGACTTCTCCTACCAAGGGGAAAGAGGTACCTCAGTTGACGCTCTTGAGGAAACTATATGCTTACAATGACAAAATCGCTTAAGTGATCCTAAGTTCAATAACATGTGTTGTGGGTACTCATGGTGAAGGGGCATGAAACATTCAAATTGTAAGGGGTCAAACACATAAACCATATGAATTTTTGTAACAAAAGATGCTTGGAACCCCATCCTTACGATCAACGTTGACATGAACTACATATCTCAAAACTTTATTTTATGCTAAAAATATCTTTTATTTTTATTGGAGGACTAGCACATGTGTTTTCTGCTTACTTTCTGTTATCCAATTCAGAGTCAATATCCAAAAAAGAAACAAATGAGTCTTCCAAAAATTCTATAGGTTCATCTAAGTATGCTTGATGGTCTATAATATTTTTTCGTTTGTTTGAACGCAAGACCACTTATTATTGGGCATGTTTTTTAGAGTGTAAAAGAGATCACTTTATAGCTCACTTGCTTGTTGTTATTATTTAAAGATTGAACATTGTGTGACCATGAGAAAGAAGGAGAGCAACAAATTCCAAAGTGCATGTTAGTTTTGTCACCTATAAGCTCGAGGACGAGCATAGATTAAGATTGGGGATGTTGATGCATGTAAAATGCATGCATGAACTTTGAATTTTGTTGACACATATTCCCACATATTTGCAACATATATGATATTGTATCCATGTTTTATATTTATTTTTGGGGATTTACCAATGATCCCCTTCATTTTGGTTATAACCCTGCAGGACAGGAAAACCTTGTTTTGTGTATTTTTAGTTTTCAGGGATCTAAATGAAGTCAAACAGAGCGAGGATTTTAAGGATGTCAATATTTCGTCAAGAGAAGAACTTGGAGCACTTGGACCTCACAAGAAGGGCCAGGGGGGCCATAAGAGCCTAGGTGGCGCGCCCAGTTGGGGTGGGCGCTCCACATGCCGTATTTACCTCCTCGGTCGTGCGATTCGCTCGATTGTTTCACCCACATACTTCATTTGACCTAAAAGAGCTATATATAAAGGACCCCCAAGGCTTCCTCGAAGAGAGTGCCACAAAAACACTGAAACACCAAAACAGAGCTAGAACCAACGAAGATTGGAGGGGGAACTCCGCCAGAGCCACCGCTGCAGGGATCTCTACCTTCCCCCAACATCTCCACCATCATCACTATGATGAAGAGGGAGTACTCCACCTTTAGTCTATGGGTTTGTGGCAGTAGCTTGATCTATTTTTCTCTTGTTCTTTATCGATCTAGTACCATTATTTATTTGGTTGAACACTCACCTTGATCTTGGTGACGATTACGTGTTCATTTATAGCTAGGAATAGCCCCTAGCGTGGCCTTACAAGTTAATTTCCACTCAGCCTTAATTAGCATGATATGGAAGATTACAAACTGAAAGCACTAACAAAATGGGAAGCAACACTAGTGGAATAGGACGAAAGACAACAGACTGTTGGCATACCATTTTACTGGTATCACTAACACCCTCCCTTAATCACAACTTTCTCAAGTTGAGATTTGCCTGGATTCTTGCAAGTTCTTGACTGGAAGTGCTTTTGTAAAGTGATACGTCTCCAACGTATCTATAATTTCTGATGTTCCATGCTAATTTTATGACAATACCTACATGTTTTTCTCACACTTTATGATGTTTTGATGCATTTTCGGCACTAACCTATTAACAAGATGCCGAGGTGCCGTCTGTTTTACTGTTTTGGTTCCGGAGTTGTTCTGGCAATATTCTCGGAGATTGACGAAACAAAGCCAAACATCTTATTTTACCGAGACGGACCCGGAACAGAAGAGGAGACGGAGAGGAGGCCCAGGGCCTCCGCACCACAGGGCGCGGCAAGGAGGGGCGCGCCTGGTGTGGTGTGGGCCCCCCAGGGCTGACGCCGCCTCTTCGCCTATAAAATCCTTGTAAAAACCCTACAAAAATTGTGAAACTCGAAAGACTCCCGGGGCCTTGCCGCCATCGAAACTCCGTTTCGGGGGACGGCTTCTCTGTTCGGCGGACGGGGAATTGCCCCCGGAGCCATCTCCATCGACACCACCGCCATCTTCATCGCCGCTGCTGTCTCCCATGATGAGGAGGGAGTAGTTCTCCCGCGAGGCTAAGGGCTTTATCGGTAGCTATGTGGTTCATCTCTCTCTCCCATGGTGTGATCTTTATGTGATCATGAGCTTTGTATCACTATTAATCTATGTGCTACTCTAGTGATGTTATTAAAGTAGTCTATTCCTCCTCCATGATGTAAAGGTGACAGTGTGTGCATCATGTAGTGGCGTAGGTTATGATTGTAATCTCTTGTAGATTATGGAGTTAACTATTACTATGATAGTATTGATGTGATCTATTCCTCCTTTCATAGCTATTGGTGACAGGTGTGTATGCTATGTTAGTACTCGGTCTAAATTGCAATGGTCTATTATGCACTCTAGAGGTTACTTTAATATGAACTCCGGATGTTGTGGAGCTTGTTTACTCCGGCTTGAGAGTCCTACACAATGAATGGTGTTGTTATCCAATAAAATAGTGTTTGAAAGTAGCACAAGTGAGGATAAGTTATTTATTTATTATGTGATCAATGTTGAGAGTGTCCACTAGTGAAAGTAGGATCCCTAGGCCTTGTTTCTAAGCATTGAAACACCGTTTCCAACAAGTTCCGTTACATGTTTGCTTGCTGCCATCTTTATTTCAGATTGCAATTGTTACTTATAATCATCCATATTACTTGTGTTTCACTATCTCTTTGCCGAACTAGTGCCTATACATCGAAAGTGTATTAGGTGTGTTGGGGACACAAGAGACTTCTTGTATCTTAGTGCAGGGTTGCTTGAGAGGAATATCTTTGACCTCTACTCCTCGAGTTCGATAAACCTTGGGTGATCACTTAAGGGAAACTTGCTGCTGTTCTACAAACCTCTGCTCTTGGAGGCCCAACACTGTCTACAGGAATAGAAGCGTGAGTAGACATCATAAAGCCATCTGCAACTTGATCTTTTGAATGTATGAATCTGAGATCAGTTGTTTGTTTGTTGCTCTATCTCTCTAACGAAGCGGAAGTCGATTTCAATATGCTTAGTTCTGGAATGAAATACTGGATTAGCTTATAGATAGGTAGCACCCAAATTATCGCACCAAAGACAAGGAGATTGTTCTTGTTTAACTCCAAGTTCTGCAAGTCATTATTGAACCCATATTATTTCTGCAGTAGCATTTGCCAAAGATGTTTATTCGTCTTATGTGCTTGATCTTGATACAGATGCTTGTTTCTTTGCACACCATGATATCAAATTTGGTCCAAAAAGATAGCAAATCCACCTGTAGACCTTTTGTCATCAAGACTCCCGCCCAATCTTCATCAAAAAAGGCACTCACCAAGGTGGAGGAAGATCTCATTAATGTGAGACCAAGACTAGCAGTCCAATGTACCAAGGTGGAGTATTCTTAACGTATCTAAGTATTCTCTTAGCTGCAGTCCAATGTACAATGTTGTAGGTGCATGAAGAAATTGACATACCTAAAGTCTAGTAAGTTTCAAATACTGGAGTGCACCAACAATACTACTATACCTTGTGTTGTCTTCTTGTCCCAATGGATCACCATCCAAAGGAGATGATTTTGCAGTGTTAGAGAGAGGTGTAGGTGCAGATTTACACGCTTGCATTCCTAATTTAGTCACAAGATCAGTTGCATATTTCTCTTGAGTAAATATAATACCATTTCTTGTTTTATTCACCTCAATGCCAAGAAAATAATGTAGATCACCGAAACCCCCCAAGTGCAGGGGATCACCGCAGTACAATTCGATAAGTATTTGAGGGTTGAATCCACGAGGATCTGAAGGTAAACTATCTATTCTCTAAAGCCCTATAACCCACTTATATGGCCTTCTATACAAAGCTAGGAGATACGGTGTGTGTATGTGAAGAGGTTTTTACTATGAAACTACAAGTGCTAAAATTAAAATGCAAGAAGTAAAACTGATGCAAGAAAAGTAAAGTGCAATAAAGTAATATGAGATGAAGTGAAGTGAAGTGAAGTGGATTAACTCGAGGGAGTAGTTGTTCTAGCAAATTGCTACTTTATTTGTGTGGTTGTCATAATTAGTGAAGCACAAAGATAGTCTTTTTATTGTTTATTCTAGAGAGGAGCCATAGATAGGTGTAGCCATGGATATGCGCAAATACGCCCCTAGTGATTGATCCTAAGGCCATAGGTATGAGAAAACATAGGAATTATTAAGACATAAAGTCCAACCACCATTGTAAGTTTAAAGGTCCACATAGTAAAACCTGTTGTTTGATTAACCATGGTAATACTACATGCATATTTAAGAATTGGGACATGGTTTCTGTCAGGCTCCAGCTGTCCCTCCTCCTATCATCATACAACGGTGACAACCTTATGCAACCCCTGACATATGAGTGCACTCATATATCAGTACAAAATATCATCATAGAAGATAACAAATACTTATATGCAACCATCACAAAGTATCTCACAATTTTCAAGAACAAATCACTACTCAAACAAAGACATAGAGGTACAATACATAAAACGATAGATTGCCTCACACATCATGTTTGCCAAGAGATTACAAGGGGTAGATGAATATGGTGCTGCTGTAGATGGTGATGATGATGAAGATGCTGATGATGCCCTCACCGGAGGGGGGTGGAGTCCACCAGAGGCGATTCTGGCAGCGTTTACCCCCTCCGATCTCCACCGGTGGCGGCCTGCTAACTCTCTCTTTATGTGTTTTTGATCTCCGCCACCGTAGCCGCGGTGAAACCCCTTGGGGTCATATATATAGTGGTTGTTATGGCAAACCAAGTTGGTTCGTGAAAGATTGTGGCAAAACGGACGCTCAAGGCGGGAAAGATACCTAGTGGCGCGCTGATGCGCGTAAATGTACACGTCCGTTGGGAACCCCAAGAGGAAGGTATGATGCGCACAGTGGCAAGTTTTCCCTCAGAAAGAAACCAAGGTTTAATCGAACCGGGAGGAGCCAAGAAGCACGTTGAAGGTTGATATGGTGGAAATGTGATGCGGCGCAACACCGGGGATTCGGGCAGCAACGGAACTGCACAACACAACCCAGTACTTTGCCCCCAAAGCAGTGGGGTTGTCAATCTCACGAATTGCTGTAACAAAGGATTAAACGTATCGAGTGGAAGATGTTTGCAAAGAAAACAGTAAACACAATTGCATTGATTGTATGCTATGTAAAGAATAGGACCGGGGTCCACAGGTTCACTAGAGGTGTCTCTCCCATAAGATAAAAGCATGTTGGGTGAACAAATTACGGTCGGGCAATTGAACAAATGAAGGGCATAACAATGCATATACATGATATGATAAATATAGTGAGATTTAATTGGGCATTACGACCAAGTACATAGACCGCCATCCAACTGCATCTATGCCTAAAAAGTCCACCTTCAGGTTATCGTCCGAACCCCATTCAGTATTAAGTTGCTAAGCAACAGACAATTGCATTAAGTATGGTGCGTAATGTAATCAACAACTACATCCTTAGACATAGCATCAATGTTTTATCCCTAGTGGCACACATCACAACCTTAGAACCTCGTCACGATCCCGGTGTCAATGAAGGCATGAACCCACTATCGAGCATAAATACTCCCTCTTGGAGTTAAAGTACAAACTTGGCAGAGCCTCTACTAATAACGGAGAGCATGCAAGATCATAAAACACATAAACAATAGATTGATAATCACCATAACATAGTATTCTCTATCATCGGATCCCGACAAACACAACATATAGAATTACATATAGATGATCTTGATCATGTTAGGCGACTCACAAGATCCAACAATGAAGCACAACAAGGAGAAGACGACCATCTAGCTACTGCTATGGACCCATGGTCCAGGTGTGAACTACTCATTCCTCCGGAGGCGATCATGGCGATGAAGAGTCCTCAGATGAATCCCCTCTCCGACAGGGTGCCGGAGGCGATCTCTGAATCCCAAGAGATGGGATTCGCGGCGGCGGCGTCTCTGGAAGGTTTTCCGTATCGTGGCTCTCGATACTGGGGTTTTGCGACGGAGACTTTCGTAGGCGGAAGGGCACGCGGGGGCACACGAGGGCCCGGAGGCAGGCAGCGCGCGGCCAGAGCCTGGCCACGCGCCGTGCTCCAGGCTGCCTCGTGGCCCCACTTCGTTATCTCTTCGGTCTACGAGCTTCGTGCAAAAATAGGACCACGGCGAAGATTTCGTCCAATTAGAGAATATTTCCTTACTAGGATTTCTGAAACCAAAAACAGCAGAAACAGCAACTGGCTCTTCGGCATCTTGTTGTAGGTTAGTTCGAGAAAATGCATAAATATGACATAATGTGCATAAAACATGTAGGTATCATCAATAGTAGCATGGAACATAAGAATTATCGATACGTTGGAGACGTATCAACATCCCCAAGCTTAGTTCTGCTCGTCCCGAGCAGGTAAAACGATAACAAAGATAATTCTGAAGACATGCCATCATAACCTTGATCATACTATTTGTAAACATATGTAATGAATACAGCGATCAAAACAAAGGTATGACAGAAAACGTGAATCATAAAGCAAAGACTTTTCATGAATAGTACTTCAAGACAAGCATCAATAAGTCTTGCATAAGAGTTAACTCATAAAGCAATAAATCAAAGTAAAGGTGTTGAAGCAACACAAAGGAAGATTAAGTTTCAGCGGTTGCTTTCAACTTATAACATGTATATCTCATGGATATTGTCAACATAAAGTAATATAACAAGTGCAATATGCAAGTATGTAGGAATCAATGCACAGTTCACACAAGTGTTTGCTTCTTAAGGTGGAGGAAAAAGTAAACTGACTCAACAATAAAAGTAAAAGAAAGGTCCTTCAAGGGAAAGCATCGATTGCTGTATTTGTGCTAGAGCTTTTATTTTGAAAACATGAAACAATTTTGTCAACGGTAGTAATAAAGCATATGAGTTATGTAAATTATATCTTACAAGTTGCAAGCCTCATGCATAGTGTACTAATAGTGCCCGCACCTCGTCCTACTTAGCTTGGACTACCGGATCTTTGCATGCCATGTTTCAACCAAGTGTCACAAAGGTACCTCCATGCCGCCTGTACAAAGGTCTAAGGAGAATGCTCGCATTTTGGATTTCTCGCTTTTGATTATTCTCAACTTAGACATCCATGCGGGACAACATGGACAACAGATAATGGACTCCTCTTAAATGCATAAGCATGTAGCAATGATTATTATTCTCATATGAGATTGAGGATATATGTCCAAAGCTGAAACTTCAACCATGATTCATGGCTTTATGCGGGACAATGTTCTTCTCTAACAATTTTGCATGCTCCAACCACTAAAATGATAGATCATTCATGCCAAATCAAGACGGACATGCATAGCAACTCACATGATATTCAACAATAGTTGATGGCGTCCCAGAAGCATGGTTATACTTTAACAAGCAGCAATAAAAGATAAAGTGCATAAGTACATATTCAATACTACGATAGTTTTTAAGGCTATTTTGTCCCATAGGCTATATATTGCAAAAGGCGAATGATGGAATTTTAAAGGTAGCACTCAAGCAATTTACTTTGAATGGCAGAAAATACCATGTAGTGAGTAGGTATGGTGGACACAAATGGCATAGTAGTTGGCTCAAGGATTTTGGATGCATGAGAAGTATTCCCTCTCGATACAAGGTTTAGGCTAGCAAGGTTATTTGAAGCAAACTCAAGGATGAACGGTGCAGCAGCAAAACTCACATAAAAGACATATTGTAAACGTTATAAGACTCTACACCGTCTTCCTTGTTGTTCAAAACTCAATACTAGATATTATCTAGACCTTAGAGAGACCAAATATGCAAATCAAATTTTAGCAAGCTCTATGTATTTCTTCATTAATGGGTGCAAAGTATATGATGCAAGAGCTTAAACATGAGCACAACAATTGCCAAGTATCACATTATCCAAGACATTTTAGAATTACTACATGTAGCATTTTCCAATTCCAACCATATAACAATTAACGAAGAAGAAACTTCGCCTTGAACATTATGAGTAAAGCCTGGACACATGTGTCCATATGCAGCAGCGGAGTGTCTCTCTCCCACAAAGTGAATGCTAGGATCCATTTATTCAAACAAAAACAAAAACAAAAACAAACACGCTCCAAGTAAAGAACACAAGATGTGATTGAATAAAAATATAGTTTCAGGGGAGGAACCTGATGATGTTGTCGATGAAGAAGGGGATGCCTTGGGCATCCCCAAGCTTAAACGCTTGAGTCTTCTTAAAATATGCAGGGGTGAACCACGGGGCATCCCCAAGCTTAGAGCTTTCACTCCTCTTGATCATAGTATATCATACTCCTCTCTTGACCCTTGAAAACTTCCTTCACACCAAACTTCAAGCAAACTCATTAGAGGGTTAGTGCACAATTAATAATTCACATGTTCAGGGGTGGCACAATCATTCTTTACACTTCTGGACATTGCATAAAGCTACTGGACATTAATGGATCAAAGAAATAAATCCAACATAGCAAAAGAGGCAATGCGAAATAAAGGCAGAATCTGTCAAAAGCAGAACAGTCCGTAAAGACGAAATGGCACCAGACTTGCTCAAATGGAAAAACTCAAAACTAATGAAAGTTGCGTACATATCGAGGATCACGCTCGTAAATTGTGATTTTTGAGATTTTTCTGGGAACTGTGCCCATATTTGTGACGAGACAGCAATGATGTTTCTGCGCAGCGTCCCAAATATAACATCACTTTGACATAGAAACTTTACTTGGCACAAAAACATGATAAGGAGAGGTTGCTACAGTAGTAAACAACTTCAAGACTCAACAAAACAAAAAATTGCTGTAGTAAAAACATGGGTTGTCTCCCATAAGCGCTTTTCTTTAACGCCTTTCAGCTAGGCGCAGAAAGTGCAAATCAAGTAACATCAAAGATAGAAGCATCAACATATAACTTGTTCTAATAATAGAATCAAAAGGCAACTTCATTCTCTTTCTAGGAAGTGTTCCATACCTTTCTTGAGAGGAAATTGATATTTAATATTACCTTCCCTCATATCAATAACAGCACCAACGGTTCGAAGAAAAGGTCTTCCCAACACAATAGGACAAGATGCATTGCATTCGATATCCAAAACAACAAAATCAACGGGGACAAGGTTATTGTTAACCGTAATGTGCACATTATCAATCCTCCCCAAAGGTTTCTTTTTAACATTATCGGCAAGATTAACATCCAAATAACAATTCTTCAATGGTGGCAAGTCAAGCATATCATAAATCTTTTTAGGCATAACAGAAATACTTGCACCAAGATCACATCAAGCATTACATTCAAAGTCATTGAATTTCATTTTAATGATGGGCTCCCAACCATCTTCTAACTTTCTAGGAATAGAAGTTTCAAGTTTTAGTTTCTCTTCTCTAGCTTTTATGAGAGCATTTGTAATATGTTTTGTAAAGGCTAAATTTATAGCACTAGCATTGGGACTTTTAGCAAGTTTTTGTAAGAACTTTATAACTTCAAGAGATGTGGCAATCATCAAAATCTAAATCATTATGAGCTACAGCAATGGGATCATTGTTCCCAAGGTTGGAAAAAATTTCAGCAGTTTTATCACAAACAGTTTCAGCAGTTTTAGCAATTTCAGGCAGTTTTGTTCGCTTTGCACTAGAAGTAGAAACATTGCCAACACCAATTATTTTACCATTGATAGTAGGAGGTGCAGCAACATGTGAAGAATTAGCATTACTAGTGGTGGTAATAGTCCAAACTTTAGCTACATTATTCTCTTTAGCTAGTTTTCATTTTCTTCTCTATCCCACCTAGCACGCAATTCACCATTAATCTTATATTCTCATTAATTCTAACTTGAATGGCATTTGCTGTAGTAGTAATCTTATTATCAATATCATTATTAGGCATAACTTTCAATTTTAGAAGATTAACATCAGAGGTAAGCCTATCAACTCTAGAGGCAATAATATCAATTTTATCAAGCTTTTCCTCAACAGATTTGTTAAAAGCGGTTTGTGTACTAATAAATTCTTTAAGCATAGCTTCAAGACCGGGTAACTCCTATTATTATTGTAAGAATTATCATAAGACCATAACCATTACCATTAGCAGAAGGATATGGCCTATAGTTATTACCGAGTTGTTCCTATAAGCATTGTTGTTGAAATTATTATTTTTAATGAAATTCACATCAACATTTTCTTCTTGAGCAACCAATGAAGCTAAAGGGAACATTATTTGGATCAACATTAGATCTACCATTCACAAGCATAGACATAATCACATCAATCTTATCACTCAAGGAAGAGGTTTCTTCAAGAGAATTTACCTTCTTACCTTGTGGAGCTCTTTCCGTGTGCCATTCGAGTAATTTATCATCATATCATCAAAGAAGTTTTGTAGCCGCCCCCAATGTGATGGACATAAAGGTACCTCCAGCAGCTGAATCAATAAATTCCGCGAAGAAAAATTTAGTCCTGCATAGAAGGTTTGGATGATCATCCAAGTAGTCAGTCCATGGGTTGGGCAATTCTTTACCAAAGTTTTCATTCTCTCCCATGCTTGAGCAACATGTTCAGTATCTAATTGCTTAAAATTCATTATGCTACTTCTCAAAGATATAATTTTAGCGGGAGGATAATATCTACCAATAAAAGCATCCTTACATTTAGTCCATGAATCAATACTATTCTTAGGCAAAGATAGCAACCAATCTTTAGCTCTTCCTCTTAATGAGAAAGGAAACACTTTCAATTTAATAATATCACCATCTACATCTTTATACTTTTGCATTTCACAAAGTTCAACAAAATTATTGAGATGGGCAGCAGCATCATCAGAACTAACACCAGAAAATTGATCTCTCATAACAAGTTCAGTAAAGCAGGTTTAATTTCAAAGAATTCTGCTGTGGTAGCAGGTGGAGCAATAGGTGTGCATAGGAAATCATTATTTGCATTTGTGAAGTCACACAACTTAGTATTTTCAGGGGTATTCATTTTAGCAGTAAATAAAACAAACTAGATAAAGTAAATGCAAGTAACTAAATTTTTTGTGTTTTCGATATAGAGAGCAAGACGGTAAATAAAGTAAAACTAGAAACTAATTTTTTTGTGTTTTGTTTAGGTGCAGCAAACAAAGTAGTAAATAAAATAAAGCAAGACAAAAACAAAGTAAAGAGATTGAAGTGGAGACTCCCCTTGCAGCGTGTCTTGATCTCCCCGGCAACGGCGCGAGAAAACAGGCTTGATGCGTAAATGTACACGTCCGTTGGGAACCCCAAGAGGAAGGTATGATGCGCACCGGTGGCAAGTTTTCCCTCAGAAAGAAACCAAGGTTTAATCGAACCAGGAGGAGCCAAGAAGCACGTTGAAGGTTGATGGTCGCGAAAATGTGATGCGGCGCAACACCGGGGATTCCGGCGCCAACGACACACAACCAAGTACTTTGCCCCAACGAAACAGTGAGGTTGTCAATCTCACCGGCTTTGTAACAAAGGATTAAACGTATCGAGTGGAAGATGTTTTCAAAGAAAACAGTAAACACAATTGCAGTAGATTGTATGCTATGTAAAGAATAGGACCGGGTCCACAGTTCACTAGAGGTGTCTCTCCCATAAGATAAAAGCATGTTGGGTGAACAAATTACAGTCGGGCAATTGACAAATAGAGAAGGGCATAACAATGCATATACATGATATGATAAATATAGTGAGATTTAATTGGGCATTACGACAAAGTACATAGACCGCCATCCAATTGCATCTATGCCTAAAAAGTCCACCTTCAGGTTATCATCCGAACCCATTCAGTATTAAGTTGCTAAGCAACAGACAATTGCATTAAGTATGGTGCGTAATGTAATCAACAACTACATCCTTAGACATAGCATCAATGTTTTATCCCTAGTGGCAACAGCACATCACAACCTTAGAACCTACTGTCACCCAGATTCAATGAAGGCATGAACCCACTATCGAGCATAAATACTCCTCTTGGAGTTAAAAGTACAAACTTGGCCAGAGCCTCTACTAATAACGGAGAGCATGCAAGATCATAAACAACACATAAACAATAGATTGATAATCACCATAACATAGTATTCTCTATCCATCGGATCCCGACAAACACAACATATAGAATTACATATAGATGATCTTGATCATGTTAGGCAGCTCACAAGATCCAACAATGAAGCACAACAAGGAGAAGACGACCATCTAGCTACTGCTGGACCCATGGTCCGGGTGAACTACTCACTCATCACTCCGAGGCGATCATGGCGATGAAGAGTCCTCCGGGAGATGAATCCCCTCTCCGGCAGGGTGCGGAGGCGATCTCCTGAATCCCCGAGATGGGATTCGCGGCGGCGCGTCTCTGGAAGGTTTTCCGTATCGTGGCTCTCGGTGGGGTTTCGCGACGGAGACTTTAAGTAGGCGGAAGGGCAGCGCGGGGGCCACACGAGGGGCCCGGGGGCAGGGCCGCGGGGGGGGGGCCGCGCCGCCCTGTCTCTGGCTGCCTCGTGGCCCCACTTCGTTATCTCTTCGGTCTTAGGCAGGTGCAAAAAAATAGGACCCTGGGCGAAGATTTCGTCAATTAGAGAATATTTCCTTACTAGGATTTACGAAACCAAAAACAGAAAACAACAATGGCTCTTCGGCATCTTGTTAATAGGTTAGTTCCGGAAAATGCATAAATATGACATATAATGTGCATAAAACATGTAGGTATCATCAATAAAGTAGCATGGAACATAAGAAATTATCGATACGTTGGAGACGTATCAGCCCAATGCGCTACATACCTCTTTCCTAGATATGACCTCCTGGTGGCCCACTTTAGCTCATTTTGTTTGTTTCTAAATTTTCGAAGTGTGGACCCTGACCTTGCCCTTTTTCGAGTCCCTTTGCTCCTATAAATTTAAAAACACTAAAAAGAGGCGTTTTCTGCCGAACAGAATTAGAACCGAAGGAGAGGGGATTATTTAGAAAACCCCTAAAACATCATAAAACATGGGAATACATTATATAAGATGCAAATATGTGGTAACTTGTTGCAATAAAGTGCAAAGTTCATGTATGCATTTTACATGTATCAATCACATAAGTCCTTAAGGGAAAAGTTTGCACCTAGATCATTTAACAATGCCGTAATAGCTTCATCAGATGAGCTTGTAACAATTATGTCATCAACATATATAAGCATGAACATTGTAATACCAACCTTGTGATAGATGAACAATGATGTATCAGCCTTAGAGGGCACAATTTTAAACTTAACTGAGAGTACCATACTCTTGGGGCTTGGTTGAGTTCATATAAATCTTTATCAAGTTTGTAAACATGGAGTGGTACTTTCTTGTTTTCAAAACCTGGGGGTTGTCTCATGTACACATCCTTTTCTAGAACACCATGAAGGAACACGTTCTATACATCTAGCTGTCGAAGACTCCATCCCCTGGAAATAACAATAGCCAAAAAAAGACGGATAGTAGTAGCTTTAACAACTGAACTAAATGTGTCCTTGTAATCTATACCGTATCTCTGTTTGAAGATTTTTTCCACGAGACTTACTTTGTAACGGTCTATGGATCCATCAGCCTTTTTCTTGATCCTATAGACCCACTTGAAATCTATAATATTTTTACCTTCTTCATGTGGAACTAAATGCCATGTTTTGTTTTTCATCAAGGCCACATACTCCTCGTTCATGGATTCCTTCCATTTTATTTTATCCTGAAGCGCATCCTCAATATTCTCTGGTTCCCCTGTAGATGATAGCATAGCATATCGTATCATACCTTTGAATTTTTTTCTTGGTTGTACAATCCCTCGCTGAAGTCTTTTGACAGGGTGTTGCTGCAAAGGCAGAACTATAGTGTTGCTCATTGCAGAAGATTCGGAGGCACCTGATGCCTCATTGCTTGATGTTGATTTTTTCGACCCACTCGCTATCGGGGATGCAGGGCTCACGGCTGCTTGGGCCGGCGTGCTTGGGCCCGGGAGATCTTCTTGGGGATCTCCCCCATATGCGTCGTTTTGTTCAAGCACTTGTACATCGATCAACGGAGGTTGTAGGTCGCAATTTTGACCAAAATTTTCACTGTTTTCTCCTTCTTTTTCTGCAGTAAATTCACCACTAGGTACATAATTAGTAGTATGAGAATTAAGCAAATGATGAAAATGGTTATTATCCTCCCCATGGTCAAAAGGACGCAACTGCTCAGGAAGAAGCAAAATTTCTCTGCGAAGTTGAGGTCTTGCATTTGGTAGAAGATGTTGAAATGTAAAAAAATGTTTCATCAAATACTATATCTCTGGAAATATATACCCGACCTGTTTGAACATCAAGACATTTCAATCCCTTGTGTATGGCACAATATCCAATAAACACACATTGTTTTGATCGAAAGGATAGCTTGGGAGTATTGTAGGGCCTAAGGTTTGGCCAACACGCGCACCCGAAAACACGAAGTGTGTTGTAACCAGGAGTTTTGTAAAGAGACGCTCGACAGGTGTATGAAAATCAATGACTTTTGAGGGAAACATATTTATGAGATGTGTGGCAGTCAAAAAAGCTTCATCCCGAAATTCTAGTGGTATAGGGGTGTTAGCTAGAAGTGCTAGGCCTACTTCTACGATATGATGATGCTTTCGTTCGGCATAGCCATTTTGTTGATGGGCATGACACATGAAGAGAGATACCACTTCTTTGAAAAAAATGATTTAACTTTTCATATTCGCCTTCCCAATCAGATTGGGGAGTAAAAAATTTTCTCCCAAATTTGCGTTCAACGAGTGCTTCGAAATTATGAAAATGTTGAAGACATCAGATTTCATTTTAACGAGATAAATCCATGTGAACTTCCTGATGGTGCTCCGGTGATGGTGCCAAACAATCTTGTTGGCAGTTGTTGTGGAAGCGGTTGGGAAACCCCAAAAGGAAGTTGTGATGAGCACAACAACAAGTTTTCCCTTAGTACGAAACCAAGGTTTAATCGACCAGTAGGAGAAAGGCGTGACTTCTGAAGGTGTTGTTGGCTGACTAGTGGCAGGGCGCACTACCGGCGTTAGCAACAACGTGGAACCTGCACACAACACAACCAAGTACTTTGCCCCAACTTGCAGTGAGATTGTCAATCTCACCGGTTTGCTGAACACAAAGGATTAGATGTATCGAATGGAAGGAGATGTTTGTAGAAAGTAAACCGAACAGGATTACAGTTGAATTTATCAGTAAAGGAAATAGGACCAGGGTCCACAGTTCACTAGAGGTGTCTCTCCATAAAGAAATAGCATGTTGGGTGAACAAATTACAGCTGGGCAATTGACAGAATATCGACCATACATGACAAGATGATTACTATGATATTTGGTATTGTACATTACAACATAATACATAGACTGTAATCCAACCGCGTATATGACTAATAATCTATCTTCAGGTTAGCGTCCGCACCCTTTCAGGATAAAGTTGCAAGCAACAGACTATCACATTAAGAAATGTGTGTAAAGTAAACAATACAATTACCCTTGGATAAAACATCGTTGTTTTCTCCCTAGTAGCAACAACACATCTACAACCTTAGAAGTTATAAAGTCACTCTGCCAGGAAATTAGAGGCATGAACCTACTATTGAGCATAAATACCCCCTCTTGGAGTCACAAGTATCCACTTGGCCAGAGTTTCTACTAGCAACGGAGAGCATGCAAGATCACAAATAACATATGACATAAATATATAATCAATCTCAACATAGTATTCAATATTTTTTATTTCTATTTGCAAATAAGTTTGGACTTTTGAGTTTTATATAAAATAAATTGTTGTGGGGCCTTTGCCTCACAGTCTTGGGTGTAAAAAAACATATTATTCAATATTCATCGGATCCTAGCAAACCAAACATACAGGATTACTTAAAGATGATCTTTATCATGTAGGGTAGCTCATAAGATCGATACATGAAGCACAAAGTGGAGAAGGCAACCATCTAGCTACTGCTATGGACCCATAGTCCAGGGATGAACTACTCACACATCACTTCGGAGGCGGGCATGGCGATGTAGATGCCTCTGGCGATGATTTCTCCCTCGGCGGTGCGGGAAGAGCTTGAACACGAGATAGGTTTGGCGATGGCGGCCGCGACGGAACTTTTCGTGGATGGAGGCTCGGGTATCCAGGGTTTTCCCAAGAAGACGTATAAATAGGCGGAGGATTCAGGTCGGTGGGGTGCCTGATGGCCCCACACCTACCCTAGGCGCAGACCAGGCCTAGGCCACGCCTAGGGGTGGTGTGGGCTCCCTGGTGCGCCTCTTCGTCCCCCTCCAGACTTCATCTTTGTTTCGGTAAAATATTGACTTCGGCTTTTGTTTCGTCCAATTCCGAGAATATTTCCTATACAACTTTTCTGAAATACTGCACACCATGGCATCTTGTTAATAGGTTAGTACCGGAAATCATGTAAAAGTGCAACGAAGTGTAAGCAAAACACATATGAATTGGTGTAAAACAAGCATGGAGCATCAAAAATTATAAATATGTCTGAGACGTATCAGTATCCCCAAGCTTAACTCCTGCTCATCCTCGAGTAGGTAAGTGATAACAAAATAATTTTTGAGGTGACATGAAGCCAACACAATCTTGATCAAGCATGTAAAGCATTGTGAGATGGGATCTAAGTGTTCTAACATATGCATTATAGATATGATTCAATTGAACTTAGTAACTATGTTATAACATGAAGAGTAACTCAAACAAAGGATCATGAATAACAGTACATTGAAAGCAACTGTGTGTTTATGATTATAGAGCAAACATAATAAAGTGGTACTCAACATGTCCTTATGGAATAGCAAAACATAAATGCAAGGACACCTTCAAAGTTCAAAGTGTGACTAGATACAAGTAATTTGAGAGCAAGCAATAGCACAATCATGAATCAATCAATAATAATTTTGGGACTATGCACATTGCAGTAAGAATGACAACTATGCTCTCTTAATTGGTGCATAAATTAGAAGGTGGAGACTCAACATGAAAGTAAAAGAAATGCCCTTCGCGGAGGGAAGCAGGGATCACCCATGTGCTAGAGCTTTTTATTTTGAAAGCAATAAGAGTGTTGAAAATATTTATTTTGAGAGGTGCTACTTATGTCAACGGTAGTGATAAATAGTATGGCTTATGCATAATTACTTCCTATAAGTTTGCTTGCCTCATGCATAATATACCAATAGTGCTCACACCTTGTCCTAATTAGCTTGGACTTCCATGGATTTTCATCGCATACATATGTTTTAACCAAGTGTCACAAAGGGGTACCTCCTGGCCTCCTGTACAAATGTCCTTAGGAGATGGATCTCATTTCTCAATTTTGATGAATCTCAACTTTTTTGTACATCCATACCGGGAAAGCAAGGACAACCGATATTTGGAATTTTGCCCAGCTGAAACTTCCACCATGTGAACATGGCTTTAGTTGGCGGCTCAATGTTCCTCTCTAAGAATATGCATACTCCAATCTTTTTAACTCATGGTAAATCTCCCTTACTTCAAACAAGATGAGCATGGATAGTATTTCACATGATATTCAACAAAAGCATATTGATGGTGTTCCCCATGACAGCATGGTTATCACACAACAAGCAGCTTATAAGAACAAAAAAATGCATAGGACATAATACTTACTACAATAGTTTTCAAACTACTTTCCCATGAGCTATAATTTACACAAAACAAGCGATAATTTTTGAAGGTTTAAAGGTAGCACACAAGTAATTTACTTTGGAGTGGCGGTGAAATACCACATATAGCTAGATATGGTGGACACAATTGGAAACTTTGGTTTTTGGTGGTTGGATGCACGAGTAGAGCTCATACTCAGTACAGGTGAAGGCTAGCAAAAGACTGGAAGCGACCAACTAAGAGAGCAATAATGGACATAATCATGCATAGCGACAAAACATTATCAATCAAAGCATAAATTGATATTACAAATTAAAAATTAAATGATCATAGAGGCTTTAGTTGACTGGTTATAGTCATAACATGTTATAAGCATGCGCCAAGTCAACCCAATAAAGCATCAAATGAGAATACCACAATACTATGCTTTTTATGATAGAAACAACACATGATTCTTTAAATGACACATTATGCACTCTCAGATATTTGAAACAAGTTATGCTAAAACAATAAATACTAAGCATATGAAAAGAATAACATCCAACATGACATGCCAACGTCTATGCCACGGTCTGGACAAGCTTCCATTTGCATCACTATAGTCATCAAATGTTTTACTCGTATCCAACACCAATCAACTTATTTGATATAACTCTCAGAGATGAAATACATTATGGACCAGAGAGCTAATCATACACAAATTAAGAATACTAACTAAGTTCTGAACAAAATTCAAGTGAAAGAACAAGAGCTAAACGCAGTACCAGAAAACTAGATCACTCGCAGAACAATAACAACGAAAACTAGAGCATTCAATGCAATTAAAAAGGAGCGGGTATTTCTCTAAAACAAATGTGCCAGGATCCAACATATGAAACAAAAAAAATAAACAAAAATAAAGATGCTCCAAGAACAACACATAGCGTATGAAGCAATAAAAATATAGCGTATAGAGAGATGACATGTTGCTTTGTAGATGAAGAGGGGATACCTTGGGCATCCCCAAGCTTTGACGCTTGTACCTCTTGAATATGTCTTGGGGTGCAGGAGCATCCCAAGCTTGAGCTTTTGTCCATTCTTTATCCCATCACATCATTCTTATTTTCCTACACTTGAAAAATTCCTTCATACAAAAACTTCGCACAATTCTTCATTAGCAGCATTAGTACAATCAAAATAAACAAATCCACTTGTGTTCAGTAATAACATATATCAAACATCTATTAAAGCATAAGCTACTGTAGTAACCTTTCAAAAAGCTCTTTGATCATAAGAAGTCAAAAAGAAAGAGATTTAAGAGGCAAATGCAAATAGTGCAGAAATCTGTTAAAACAGAACATCAGGTAAAGATCGATTTTTCCGAAAATGCTCTGTTGCTTATCTCGAAAAGTGGTGAACTAATGAAAGTTAGATAATAACCTGGGGCATATGCATAAAAAATAACAGCTCAAAATTCCGCTCTGGCTATGTTTATGAATTTTTATGGTAACAACACATAATCTGTTTTCAGGACAGCAACTTCCCCAAACATTACTTTTTTCCTATTAGAGGCTATTCTTGGCACAAACACGAAATAAAAATGATAAGGAGAGGTTATTATAGTAGTAATAACTTCTAAGACTCAACAAAAAGAAAAAAATACTGTAAATAAAATATGGGTTGTCTCCCATAAGCGCCTTTTTTAATGCTTTTCAGCTAGGCGTAGTAAAAATGCGAGCATCAAATATTATCAAGTGAAGAAGCGTCAACATTATAAATGGCGGAAGCCTCATACCTCTCTTATTTTTAAGATTTTTCATAGGGAAACGATGAGAACCACCTTGTGAGGTGGTGAAGATCATGATACCTTCCCCAAAATCAATCCTTGCTCCCAGGAGTTTTAGCGGTGATCACCCAAGAGTGATTTGTTCTTTTCCTACACATTCAATAACAAGATAATCAGTAGATACCATCCTCCCTAAAAAATTTATGTGCACTCCTTCAGCAATTCCAATGGGTAATATAACATCATTATTGGTAAGAGATATTTCTTCTCCTCCCTCAGAAAGTCCCCAAAAATTTAAAGACTCGTAAATATCTCTAGGCATAAGAAAATATCTATCTATTATATACTAAAAGCAAAATGAGAATGTTTAAACGAGACACTACGTTAGACACCACGTTAATCCACATGTACTTAAATTATTTTATCCGTTGATCTTAATTATAATGGTTAATATTTAAAGTTAGCAATGCTACGGAAACTGGAGTCATGTACAACATGTCACGTAGATGGACACATAATGTATTTATACATATCCACCGACTATAAGGATGGTTCATCATTGTCACGTGAGAAAAAAAAAGATTAGAGATTTATGGTTATGATTTAATAAAAGAATATTACTCACGTAACCTATCTAACCTATCTGACGCGCTATTTGTTACAGAGATCCTCCGCTAAAAAGACTACCATATACGCTAGCTATCTTGGTAGGAAAATCACATACAGGATATGTTTTCCTGTAATCAAGCAGTCAGACCAATCTGCCAGAATAAAAATAACGTTTGCTAATGATTTGTTTCCATACGGCACAACCGCACAAGGTGCAGCTTGCAGGTATATGTTTCGTCCGTTCAACATAATATATGGAAGGAACAAGAAACAACTGATTCATTTTCTTACGATGTGTCTAAGGAAAAAACCAAAGAGCATCAATCGTCTGGTAGGTGCACGTCTGTTCACGGAAAAAAACATGGCAATGTTTTTTCTTGAGATGAAAACAAGGCTAAACCATGGTTACATGCTAGATATTTTTTTGCGAGGAGTTACACGGTAGATGTGATAATATAAGCCGATAACGTACTGATCCATATAGTACATATGTAGTGTATGCAAGTTATTTTTGTTGGCTTGTATTTCCGAATTGCAGGAAATCAGTTTTACCGGCTACAATCGGTATTTTTCTACTGGAATAAATTTGCCGATATTAATATAATTTGGTCAATTTAAATATTTTTGAGATAGTTTGAAAGAATTTATGAATTTTTTTTGAATATCTCGGGCGGAATGCCTGCCCATATTTCCATATTGTGAACAACGAAAACGGTACGTAGCTATTTTTCTACCCTTCCGAGAAAAAAAAACTTGACTATCCATAGATTTTTTTTTCAGCTAGAGAACAGCTACCGCAAATTCAAAATATATTAATCATAATACATGGTATGATCCATGTCGAGCTACATATACATCTACCCGATTGGATCTCACAACAATATTTTCTCAGCGGACAAAAAATTACCGGTATTAACATAATTTGCTCAAATATAAAAAAATAGGTACTTTTGGAAGAATTTATTAATTTGTTTTGAATATCTCAGGCAAAATATCGTCCAATAATTCAGGTCCCTACAGTAATTTTAGGCAACCAAGAAAAAAAAACTTGACCATACATAGAATTTTTTTTCCTCCGTAGGGAGGCTACCGCAAATTCCAAATATATAATTCAGCAGACAGGGTTCAAATCCATGCCAATCTACATGTATATCTACCAGATTGGATCTCCAATTAAATTGATGGAACTTAGGTAGAATACGCCCTACTACCGTCTCCCCGTACAATAAAAACTTCATACACAAACCTAGGTAGATCGTGATATTATAATTTCAGTTATATCACATACAAAGAGATATAAATGTTTGTAAAACATGAATTCTGTTCTAGGATGCAAACCTTACTCGGGGATACGGAAATCCTGACATGTTCACATTGAAATGAAAATAAACAATTGCAATCTATTACAGAAAATATCAGCGAATTACAACACAAACTACAATCCTGAATTTCTAACATCTATTTAACTATTTTTGCGGAATATGGAACTATACTATTTCCTTTAGTGGAAAGTGTCAGTTCCGAAAAATTAAAAAGGATGCCCTCGCATTTGCGAGGGCCACGCTGCTAGTTAGCCAAAATTCAATATAAGCATGATTATCAAGGGTAATGCGATTGATTGAGAGAAGGTTTTTGGAGGCAGCTGGCACATGTAGAATATTGTTCAAGAGGATTTTGTGAGTGGGGGTTTTAATAACTGAATGAAAAATATGGTTAATTTTCATATGATACTTGTCGCGGATGGTCACCTTCTCCAGCTCACTTGTGACATGGTCTGTTGCTCCGCTGTCCATCTACTAGTTTGTATCGACTCCATATGAGGCGATGTTTGCGGTGTGCTCTTCTTGATCATCATCATTGTAACAATACCAACAATCCCGTGCGCTACGGTCGGGTTTGCCACAAACTTGCAGGGGATCTTGATGTGATCCGAGCATTGTCCACCACCACCATGTGAGTTGTTGCGAGATGGCAGTGCCCCTGTTGTTGTTGTAGAAGGGGGTCGACCACCACGGTTTTGGCCACGGCCTCCATTGCTGCATCCACAAGGTGGACCTCCATGTCCACGTACACGACCACGTGACGCGGAGTAGTTTTCTGAGGACTTGAATCCACCATTGCTGTCCATGGTTGATCCCTGAGGAGTTCAGCGCGCTGGTCAACGTTCGACATTTGCATGAACAACTCAATGAGAGTGACCTCCTCCGTGCGTACATCCAGGGCCGACACAAGAGGATTGCAGTTCTCGTCGAGCCCTGCCAGAATATAGGAGATGAATTCGTCTTCTGAAAGTGGCTTACCAGCCATGGCAAGCTCTTCAGCGTATGACTTCATCTCTGCGAATTAAACTGCCACTATCTTGTTTTCCTTCCTGCCGTTGTCAAGAGCGATGCGATGGTTGTTAATCCGTGAGCGTGAAGTTGAGGTGAACATGCTGCCGGTTGCATCCCACATAGACTTGGAGCTCGTAAGCGCTGCCACTTGGATGAGGACCTCCTTGGACAGAGAGTTCAGCAGATAGTCGAGTATCTCTTCATCTTGCGCTTCCCATAGAGCAAAGTTTTGGAAGACCTTGGGCACGCCATAAGAGAAAATTCTCACGAGTTAATTTCTCGGAGACTTGATGATTGATGTTGATATGGTTGAGGACGTCGCCATGGATGGGTCTGGTTGGTTGCTAGATAGAAATAGAAGAGGAAGGCTCTAATACCATATTTGTTTGGTTGAATGCTCACCTTGATCTCAGTGGCGATCACATGTTCATTTATAGCTAGAACAGCCCCTAGTGTGGTTGTATAAGTTAATTTTCTGTAACATCCCAAAAATTTCAAAATAAAGAAAATGAATTTCCTAAATTCCCAAATTTTGGAACCAACAAAAACTTTTATTAAACTTAGTTTGACACATAGTGACCCTACTTAATTCCTGTGTTATTGCCATGATTGTTTGTGTATTACATTAAACAGAATTACAAAACCCTAAACCTTAACCTTCTCAATACCCAATAGGTCAAACAAGAAGAAACTAAAATAAAATAAAAAGACATATGTGGGCATATAGCCTAGTATGCAAATCTTGACAAATACCCATCTTACTTTTCTCAATAGTGGTGGACTATTGCTAGACCCCACTAAACCCTAAACCTCATCCCTCTTATCACCATCCAATAGAAAGTAAATAAAAAAATTGAAATTAAATAAAAAAGGGCATATGTGTCTATGGCTATCCTTGTGAAACTTTACCCTAAACCTTTCTACTTTGTCTAGAAGATTGGAAAACCTTCATGAACCATACCTAGCACTTATCACATTAAAACCAAGGTGGAACAAAAGAAATTAAAAAGAAAATAAAAATACCATAGAGGCATATGTGAGAAAAGGAAAATTTGTGAATTTGAGAATCCTGACCCTATGAATTGTTGTGAATGGTTGGATCACTCCTATATACCATTTCAACACTCAACAACATCAATTGGGTCAAGCCAAGTCAAATTAAAAATCAAAAGCCACATATGCATAGAGGCATATGTAGCACATCACTAACTTACCCAAACCTTGATCTAAGCAATTATGTCTTGACCAAATGGTGTGAAACCCTATCTAGAACTAATCTCACACTAATTGAATCCTAACTCATGCCCAAGTAATACAAGATAAATGAAAGAGGAAAATAAGAAAAATAGGAATATCATCTCTCATGTGTTATGGCCATTTTTGCAAATTTTTGAGCTAGACCTTTTGGAATGGTTTCAATGGTTTGAAAATGTTTCTAAACCAATAAGAATCACTTTGGAGTAAAGAAAAGTCAAATCAAAAATAGGGAAAATAGTTAGAAAATCCCATATTTCCCTCACATACACTTTGGCCAATTTACCAAATCTTTAACCAAGGCCACCATAGCTTGATCCTTTGCTTGTAAAACCTTTGTATATCAAAAACAAACACAAATGCATCAAAGAAATCAGAATCAAATCAAAGAAATTTGCAAAACCAACATACATGTGATAATGGTTATTTGGCCATCTTATAAAATCTTCACCACTTTGCACCCCTGGTTTTGACTTTTCTTAAACCAAACTTGGTCAACACTTGCCACCTCATCCAAGACCATGTCAATGTGAACCATTTTGTTGTTGACCACCAAGGTTGACTCTGACTAGGTTGACCAGGGTGAATAAAACAAAATGCTACATGAGAGTAATGTGAAGATAAGCACATTTTGGAAACTTTGCAAATCAGCACTAAAATGAACACCACCATCATCATTGGGTCACATTATTTATATAAATGAGCTCCACCAAAAAGATTTCAAAAATTCAAACAAAATTCTCTTGCGGCCATTTCATCGAACACTTGGCATGCATGATTTTCATTTGCACACACACTCTTTTATTCACTGGATTTTAGACTAAACCTCTCTTGTTCTGAGATGATCATTGCTCTCCTATGTCCACTACATCATTCCTTGTACTGCAGCCTTGAAGAAAATGGAGAAATACTCACCCTTGCATCCATGCCGTGTACCATGCACACCTCACACGCACTCAATCGCCATGGTCCTCTCCTGCCCCTCTCATCATGTCCACTAGACTCCCTACACTCTCTCAAGCCTGCTGGTACCATCCCTAGCTCGAAAAGATCACGACATTGGCAAGAACGCCGCACGCCCAGACGCGCCCATGCCGGTCATGGCGCGCCAGAGCGCGCAAGGACACGTCTCTGGACGCACCAGAGCGCTGCCTCGCCTGGTCGCTGTCGTGCTCCTCTTCCTATCTCCTTGTGCATGCACCCTCCACACCGCACCAGGACACCGCCAGACACCGCCATTGGCCATCACCGACGCTGTAGACGACGACATCATCAAGCTCTGCCGCGCCGGTACCACAAGGACGGCAATGTTGCCGCACGCCCTCGTCCTCCCCTAGCGATGCCATCAAGAGCTCTAGCATCGCCTAGCAGCCGCCTACACGACGCGCCCATCACTTGCCCCTTCGTCGACCTGGAACGACGAGCTCGTCGACGACCTGCCCGCTCCGCCACGGCCACCCCCTCGCCCTATAAATAGAGGCGCCCTCCGATCAAATTGAGCACGCCCACAGCTTCCTCTCCTCACCCTGACTCTCCTCGCCACCTTACCTCGCTCGATTAGCCACCGCACCGCTCCAATTGCAAGATCGTCGCCGCCCACAGTAGCCGAAGCTCGCCGGAGAAGGAGGCCACCCCAGGACGACGCCACTTCCAGGCGCTTCCTCATCTACTCCAACGTCGCGGCGCACAACTCCGACGATCGCCGGAGCTCCGACGACCGCTCCGACCCTACCTCCGCCTCCCGTAAGCTTCCCTCGCCGGAGAAGACGACCATCCTCGGCCGTCGATCTCGCCTCTAATCGCACGGCCATCCTTTCCACGTACCGTTTCGCTGCTTAACCCTCACAGATAGGTGGCCCCCACCTTGTCAGCTGGCCTGCTGCGAAGCTGGGCCGGCCCATCTCTCTCTCGCTCTGCACAACCCATTAATTCTCCCGCCAGCCCACGTTTCAAATTCAAAAATCCAGAATAGAGAAATATATCAATCTGATGTCAACTTTAAAATTAAATAGGGACAAATCCACTTGGCCAAATTTTACAAATTTTATATATTTGGAAAGCCTAGAATTTTATCTACACAATGCCACTGGATTGAACCCTAGATCTATTATAGAATTAAAGTAGGAAAATAAACAAGGCAGGGACTTTTCTGCCTTAGAATAATTATTAAAAATCAACCACAAATGCTTTAAAGTTAATTCCAACTCCTATAAATCACATTACACTTGTATTAATCGTTTCTGCAAAGATATGCCATGCTTACTTTGAATGATCATGGCCTAGTTTAATTAAAGGACTATATGGCTATTGCTAGTCAAAGATATTGTCCAAAACTATTAATAAATCATATGGGAGTGTTTCTCTCATTTAAATCTTGTTACAAACAATTCAAATTGAGGTAGAGACTCTGGTAATTTAAGTTCTCATATGATTTGTTTGATGATATTAAATCATTGCCATGTTAGGATTAAATTGTATGAGGTATAGCACCTCAATTAAATCACATCCCCAAGAGTTATAAAAGTAATGTGATGACCCTTGTTGCATGGTATCATACTTGCTCACTTAAGGATCTTAAACCCAAGTAACATTTAGAATGCATGGGGTGAGGACATTAGTCTTCATGACCCATAGGTTATATTTGAAAGTATTAAAATCATTTGTATAGTAGTATTTAAATTGTTTCCAACTATTTATTAAATCCTATGAGATGTATTAGTCTCATTTAAATCCTTGTCTCAAGTAAATTCAACATAAGGTAATAACCTTAATATAATGAACCTCATGTTGTATGAATTGATGATATTAACTCATTAGTAATATAGTATTAAATTGCATGAGGTGTATTCCCTCAGTTAAGTCATATTTCTCAAAGGATAATTGTGAAGTGTTGACCTTGGTCAACATGTGATCATACTTTGTCAATTGAGGAGATTAATTCTTAACCAGGTTTAATGAGAGGAAATTATTTCTCAAAGAATTAAATACAGACCCTAGATTAATATTTGTAATGAGAGGAAATTATTTTTCTTTAAAAGAAAACCAAGTCAACCAACATGTTAATAATTTGGTGATGCTAGAATAGTTTGTGTGAACCATTTGTGTGATTAGTCTAGCACTTAAGTATTGTTCGGTGATTGTATCCTTGTGTTCGTTTATAGACGCTAGTACCGGAGACTATCAAGAGGTGGAGTTTTTCTACCAAGAGGAAGAAGAAAACTTTGATCACCTCACCAATCAAGGCAAGCTAACTATTGCAAGCTATATTAAGTGCAAGTGATATTAGTGCAAGCTATTACGAATGCAAGTTAAACTAATATAAGTTATATCATTGCAAGATAATATTCTTGCAAGCCATCTTAATGCAAAGCTCTTTATAGAGCAAGGCACCATTACATTATACTTTATGTTTAATGATCCTATCCCATGTTTTTGCCTTACTATTATTTCACACATTGTATTTCAAAATCTATTTTTTTGATTCATGATTCACTTGGTCTAGAATAGATCAAGAGCACCAAATTTAGCCTAAGCAAAGAAAGCTAGATAGCACCCCTCATGATTAGTTGCTATTGCTAAATAAGTAAAATTGACTACTCTAGATGGGAACAAATGTGAAATGAAATGATCTGGAAAACCTTGGAATGATGAAGCATTCTATTGAAAGATTTTGAAGGTGAATGTGACTTGTGAATGACTTGGTGAAATTTTACAAAAACTGATGGTTGGGTTCGGATGCGATACCATTCCAATTTTTGCAAGTACCCCCACAATACCTGAATATGGGTAAGGGCTTAACCAGAAATTTATGTGCCTTAGTATGGGTTCCCTCTAAACAAGCGTCATAGGGGTTATGCCGAGGCTGCCTCCGTTGAAATGTGAACTGATGTGAAATGACGTGAATGAGGTGAATTGTCCGGCCCAAGCCTGTGCAGTTCGGTGACTGATGTCTTCATTGGGAGGCCAAGCTCATGGGGAGAGATACCTATACTAGGGTATGTAGGTGAAAGGTTATGGTTGGTAGTCCGCGCACGGAGTGTGGTAAATCAGGGCCAGTTAACCCTGACGGATTATTGCAAATGTTGTGGCACAAGTGTACGATCTCTGCAGAGTGTAGAACTATTTGAATAGCAGCGTCCACGGTTATGGATGGTTGGAAAGGCCATACTGTTCCGTCATCCGACCATTTTCAAAAATATGATCTGTGACTTGTGACCTGAATTTGAAAGGTGAATTGGTGACTTTGAATTGAATCACAACAGAGTTGTGGGAATGACACTAATGTTCCCATTGAGTTAGTCTAGAGATTCAAGCATCTTTACTAAATGTTGATGAAATAAACTTGGCTTTATGCAAATAAACCTAGAGCTTAGCATCCCCTTAATAAAATTGATAGTGCTTACACTAGTATTAGTTTGCGAGTACTTTGAAGTACTCATGGCTTTGTCCCTGGCTATTCCAATGGCCAGACTATGAAGGAGAACAACAGTACGAGGAGGATGGGCAACAGGACGTCTACGACAACTAGGACTGCTCCTGACGTCAAGCGTTGGCCTGTGGATTAGATAAACCGCTACTACTTCACTTCCGCTATTTGTGATGTTCGTTGATCAATAGATCACTATTGTAATATTGGATCATGTGATTTACCTGTGTAAGACGATTACGTGTTGTAATAAATGATGACTCTATGATATTCAACGGTTATGTCTCGCAACAACAATATTCCTGGGATTGCGATGTATGACATAACAGGCATCTGGACTAAAAAATTCGGGTGTTGACAAGTTGGTATCAGAGCCATTGTTTGACCTTAGGAGACCCTAGTTAGAATGGACGTTCTGAAAATTTTAGTTTCAAAAACAAATGAAGTGGATATGTCTGAAAAACTTACTCACTTTCTTCTCTTTGAGACCTTTTTCGAAATGCTAAATCATGCTCTACCTTGTAAATCTACATAAAATTTTGTCACACGTGTTCATCTCTAACTTACTTATCCAATTCACTTTCAGATGGTGGGAGCCTACCCCAAGTTTTACCAGCTGGGAAATGGTGGAGGTTTGGTTTTCGAGAGGGACATAGACTTGGTGTCTGAGGAGCTCGGACGCCCACACCCCGAGTTTCACGGAGTCCGGATCCACAACCAGCCCGAAGGGGAATGGATGATTACCGCTGACTTGAGGGGCAAGATGGAGCCTCCGACTTCTGAGGATCCTCTTCTCCATCAAGGCAAGCAACTGGATGGACGGACTTGCTCGTGCCCTTCAGGAGGCACTTGCTCGTGTGTGCGGACAGAACATCGCTGCACTCCAGGGTACTCGCTTCACTCACTTTGCGAGGCATGACACCATGGGAGAGCCCATGGCACTCTCTTCGCACCCGGTGCTCAAGCATCATGTGGAGCATTTGGATTTCATGCTTCACGAGACCCGGAAGGATCTGGACAATGCGCGTGTCCACGCCAACCGTACTCGTATGGCCTTGGCTCACCATGCCGATGCCATCAGGCTGCTCGCCAAGGACCGCAAGTCACTCCGCCTGCAGCGCGCCAAGAAGGACGCTACCATTGCGCGCCTCCGCGCGAAGATACTCACCTTGGAGACCACTGTCAAGGCCCAAGAGGACCAGCTGAAGGAGATGGAGGAGGATGGAGAAGACATTCAGGGAGGCGAGGACTTCCTGAGTGACGACGACGACTTTGAGGAGGATGAGTTCACTGAGGAGGAGGACTACGAGTTTCTGGAGTCCGGAGAGGATGGGATCATTCCCATCGATGTGGATGAAGATGATGAAGAGTAGCTGCACTAGTCACTTGTGTAGGTGTGAGTTGTATCCCCGCCCGTTGTATCGTAGCTGGAGAAAAATGGTTCTTAAAACCATTAGTTTGGTGTGTTAGTTTGTAGTATATGCTGAATGAATGAATGAATGTGTGTTATTTTCATCATCAAAAAGAATCCAAGTTTTTAAGTTTTTAGCTTAACCCAAAACAAGCCATAGAAAATTCCCTCTTATCTTATCATCTACCTCAATCTTCAGATGGCCCCACCAACCAGCGCCAACCAAGATGCAATGATGCAAATGCTGGATGATGATGGAAGACCGAGAAGCCGGGAGAGCTGAACGCCAAGCCAACATTGCTGCACTGCAACAGATAGCTCAGAACAATCACGGCCATGGAAACCACGACCACCCTGGGTCCAAACTGAAGAACTTTCAAAACACCAACCCACCCATGTTCAGCAAGACAGAAGAGCCACTTGACGCAGATGATTGGCTCCAAACAATGGAGAACAACCTAGAAGTTGCGGGAGTTGAAGCCGCAGAAAAGAAATATTCGCGCCACCCACTACCTGTCAGGACCTGCAAGAGCCTGGTGGACAAGTGCACGTGCCATGAATGATGCCAAATAATGAATTGGGAAGATTTCAAGCTGAAGTTCAGCAAATACCATGTACCCCAAGGACTGATCAAGAAAATGAGAGACGAGTTTCGCGAACTCAAGCAAGGAAAATGTCTGAGGTGGAATACCGTGACGGATTCTCACTCTGTCAAGGTACGCCCCAGATGAGACCGACACTAACTGAGAAGAGGAAGGAAAGATTTCGAATGGGTACGATGAAATGCAAACGGTGTTAGTGAACATTCCGTTCGCTGACCTTGAAGCCCTCGTGGACTCAGCCATACAGATGGAAGGAAAGCTGCATCAGGCCACCGAAAACCGCAAGCGCATGATGATGAACCAGAGTGGACCCCATCATACCGAGAAGTACCGCAACAACTCAACTGGAGGATTTACCCCAAGACACAACAAGCCAACCACTCAGACTTATCGCCCCAACTACACCAATAACAACGGAGGACCCCCGAAGCCCGGAGTCCACCACAACCCCAACAACAGCAACCCCAACCACAACAACCACCACCCCAATGGGAACAGTAACAACACCAACACGGCCAGGGTGGAAGCAATGCTACCCCTATCACCCCCAAGGACAAGGCAACAATCACCTGCTATAAATGTGGCACCGTGGGCCACTACTCAAATGAATGCCCCAAGAAACTTGCCACAACTGCCCCCAATACTGCTGCACCTGCGGCGCTTCGCAGGAAGAAGGAACCGAACAACAACAACGGCCGCCTCTACCATATGGACGCCATTGAAGCCAGGAAGAACCCCAGGACCATGCCAAGTATGTTTCCGGTTAATCACACTGCTCAATCTCTCTTAGGAAACCCAACTTTTCTTAAAATCTCGGGACGAGATTTGTTTAAGGGGGAAGGGTTTGTAACATCCCAAAAATTTCAAAATAAAGAAAATGAATTTCCTAAATTCCCAAATTTTGGAACCAACAAAAACTTGTATTAAACTTAGTTTGACACATAGTGACCCTGCTTAATTCTTGTGTTATTGCCATGATTGTTTGTGTATTACATTAAACAGAATTACAAAACCCTAAACCCTAACCTTCTCAATACCCAATAGGTCAAACAAGAAGAAACTAAAATAAAATAAAAAAACATATGTGGGCATATAGCCTAGTATGCAAATCTTGACAAATACCCATCTTACTTTTCTCAATAGTGGTGGACTATTGCTAGACCCCACTAAACCCTAAACCTCATCCCTCTTATCACCATCCAATAGAAAGTAAATAAAAAGAATTGAAATTAAATAAAAAAAGGGCATATGTGCCTATGGCTATCCTTGTGAAACTTTACCCTAAACCTTTCTACTTTGTCTAGAAGATTGGAAAACCTTCATGAACCATACCTAGCACTTATCACATTAAAACCAAGGTGAAACAAAAGAAATTAAAAACAAAATAAAAAAACCATAGAGGCATATGTGAGAAAAGGCAAATTTGTGAATTTGAGAATCCTGACCCTATGAATTGTTGTGAATGGTTGGATCACTCCTATATACCATTTCAACACTCAACAACATCAATTGGGTCAAGCCAAGTCAAATTAAAAATCAAAAGCCACATATGCATAGAGGCATATGTAGCACATCACTAACTTACCCAAACCTTGATCTAAGCAATTATGTCTTGACCAAATGGTGTGAAACCCTATCTAGAACTAATCTCACACTAATTGAATCCTAACTCATGCCCAAGTAATACAAGATAAATGAAAGAGGAAAATAAGAAAAATAGGAATATCATCTCTCATGTGTTATGGCCATTTTTGCAAATTTTTGAGCTAGACCTTTTGGAATGGTTTCAATGGTTTGAAAATGTTTCTAAACCAATAAGAATCACTTTGGAGTAAAGAAAAGTCAAATCAAAAATAGGGAAATCAAATAGTGAGAAAATCTCATATTTCCCTCACATACACTTTGGCCAATTTACCAAATCTTTAACCAAGGCCACCATAGCTTGATCCTTTGCTTGTAAAACATTTGTATATCAAAAACAAACACAAATGCATCAAAGAAACCAGAATCAAATCAAAGAAATTTGCAAAACCAACATACATGTGATAATGGTCATTTGGCCATTTTATAAAATCTTCACCACTTTGCACCCCTGGTTTTGACTTTTCTTAAACCAAACTTGGTCAACACTTGCCACCTCATCCAAGACCATGTCAATGTGAACCATTTTGTTGTTGACCACCAAGGTTGACTCTGACTAGGTTGACCAGGGTGAATAAAACAAAATGCTACATGAGAGTAATGTGAAGATAAGCACATTTTGGAAACTTTGCAAATCAGCACTAAAATGAACACCACCATCATCATTGGGTCACATTATTTATATAAATGAGCTCCACCAAAAAGATTTCAAAAATTCAAACAAAATTCTCTTGTGGCCATTTCATCGAACACTTGGCATGCATGATTTTCATTTGCACACACACTCTTTTATTCACTGGATTTTAGACTAAACCTCTCTTGTTCTGAGATGATCATTGCTCTCCTATGTCCACTACATCATTCCTTGTACTGCAGCCTTGAAGAAAATGGAGAAATACTCACCCTTGCATCCATGCCGTGTACCATGCACACCTCACACGCACTCAATCGCCATGGTCCTCTCCTGCCCCTCTCATCATGTCCACTAGACTCCCTACACTCTCTCAAGCCTGCTGGTACCATCCCTAGCTCGAAAAGATCACGGCATTGGCCAGAACGCCGCACGCCTAGACGCGGCCATGCCGGTCGTGGCGCGCCAGAGCGCGCAAGGACACGTCTCTGGACGCACCAGAGCGCTGCCTCGCCTGGTCGCTGTCGTGCTCCTCTTCCTCTCTCCTTGTGCATGCACCCTCCACACCGCACCAGGACACCGCCAGACACCGCCATTGGCCATCGCCGACGCTGTAGACGACGCCATCATCAAGCTCTGCCGCGCCGGTACCACAAGGACGGCAATGATGCCGCACGCCCTCGTCTTCCCCTAGCGATGCCATCAAGCGCTCTAGCATCGCGTAGCAGCCGCCTACACGACGCGCCCATCACTTGCCCCTTCGTCGCCCTGGAACGACGAGCTCGTCGACGACCTGCCCGCTCCGCCACGGCCACCCCCTCGCCCTATAAATAGAGGTGCCCTCCGATCAAATTGAGCACGCCCACAGCTTCCTCTCCTCACCCTGACTCTCCTCGCCACCTTACCTCGCTCGATTAGCCACCGCACCGCTCCAATTGCAAGATCGTCGCCGCCCACAGTAGCCGAAGCTCGCCGGAGAAGGAGGCCGCCCCAGACGACGCCACTGCTTCCAGGCGCTTCCTCATCTACTCCAACGTCGCGGCGCACAACTCCGACGATCGCCGGAGCTCCGACGACCGCTCCGACCCCCTACCTCCGCCTCCCGTAAGCTTCCCTCTCGCCGGAGAAGACGACCATCCTCGGCCGTCGATCTCGCCTCTAATCGCACGGCCATCCTTTCCACGTACCGTTTCGCTGCTTAACCCTCACAGACAGGTGGCCCCCACCTTGTCAGCTGGCCTGCTGCGAAGCTGGGCGGCCCATCTCTCTCTCGCTCTGCACAGCCCATTAATTCTCCCGCCAGCCCACGTTTCAAATTCAAAAATCCAGAATAGAGAAATATATCAATCTGATGTCAACTTTAAAATTAAATAGGGACAAATCCACTTGGCCAAATTTTACAAATTTTATATATTTGGAAAGATTAGAATTAAAGTAGGAAAATAAACAAGGCAGGGACTTTTCTGCCTTAGAATAATTATTAAAAGTCAACCACAAATTCTTTAAAGTTAATTCCAACTCCTATAAATCACATTACACTTGTATTAATCGTTTCTGCAAGATATGCCATGCTTACTTTGAATGATCATGGCCTAGTTTAATTAAAGAACTATATGGCTATTGCTAGTCAAAGATATTGTCCAAAAATATTAATAAATCATATGGGAGTGTTTCTCTCATTTAAATATTGTCACAAACAATTCAAATTGAGGTAGAGACTCTGGTAATTTAAGTTCTCATATGATTTGTTTGATGATATTAAATCATTACCATGTTAGGATTAAATTGTATGAGGTATAGCACCTCAATTAAATCACATCCCCAAGTGTTATAAAAGTAATGTGATGACCCTTGTTGCATGGTATCATACTTGCTCACTTAAGGATCTTAAACCCAAGTAACATTTAGAATGCATGGGGTGAGGACATTAGTCTTCATGACCCATAGGTTATATTTGAAAGTATTAAAATCATTTGTATAGTAGTATTTAAATTGTTTCCAACTATTTATTAAATCCTATGAGATGTATTAGTCTCATTTAAATCCTTGTCTCAAGTAAATTCAACATAAGGTAATAACCTTAATATAATGAACCTCATGTTGTATGAATTGATGATATTAACTCATTAGTAATATAGTATTAAATTGCATGAGGTGTATTCCCTCAGTTAAGTCATATTTCTCAAAGGATAAGTGTGAAGTGTTGACCTTGGTCAACATGTGATCATACTTTGTTAATTGAGGAGATTAATTCTTAACCAGGTTTAATGAGAGGAAATTATTTCTCAAAGAATTAAATAGAGACCCTAGATTAATATTTGTAATGAGAGGAAATTATTTTTCTTTAAAAGAAAACCAAGTCAACCAACATGTTAATAATGTGGTGATGCTAGAATAGTTTGTGTGAACCATTTGTGTGATTAGTCTGGCACTTAAGTATTGTTCGGTGATTGTATCCTTGTGTTCGTTTATAGACGCTAGTACCGAGGAGAAGAAGAGGTTTTCTACCAAGAGGAAGAAGAAGAAAACTTTGATCACCTCACCAATCAAGGCAAGCTAACTATTGCAAGCTATATTAAGTGCAAGTGATATTAGTGCAAGCTATTACCAATGCAAGTTAAACTAATATAAGTTATATCATTGCAAGATAATATTCTTGCAAGCCACCTTAATGCAAAGCTCTTTATAAAGCAAGGCACCATTACATTATACTTTATGTTTAATGATCCTATCCCATGTTTTTGCCTTACTATTATTTCACACATTGTATTTCAAAATCTATTTTTTTGATTCATGATTCACTTGGTCTAGAATAGATCAAGAGCACCAAATTTAGCCTAAGCAAAGAAAGCTAGATAGCACCCCTCATGATTAGTTGCTATTGCTAAATAAGTAAAATTGACTACTCTAGATGGGAACAAATGTGAAATGAAATGATCTGGAAAACCTTGGAATGATGAAGCATTCTATTGAAAGATTTTGAAGGTGAATGTGACTTGTGAATGACTTGGTGAAATTTTACAAAAACTGATAGTTGGGTTCGGATGCGATACCATTCCATTTTTTGCAAGTACTGATGCGCATGATGTACACGTCCGTTGGGAACCCCAAGAGGAAGGTGTGATGCGCACAGCAAGTTTTCCCTCAGAAAGAAACCAAGGTTATCGAACCAGTAGGAGCCAAGAAGCACGTGAAGGTTGTTGGTGGAGGAGTGTAGTGCGGCGCAACACCGGTGAAACCGGCGCCAACGTGGAACCTGCACAACACAATCAAAATACTTTGCCCCAACGTAACAGTGAGGTTGTCAATCTCACCGGCTTGCTGAAAATAAAGGATTAAGCGTATCGAGTGGAAGATGGTGTTTGTTTGCAAAGAACAATAAAGAACAATGATTGCAGTAGATTGTATTCAGATGTAAAAGAATGGACCGGGGTCCACAGTTCACTAGTGGTGTCTCTCAATAAGATAACTAACATGTGGTGAACAAATTACAGGTGGGCAATTGACAAATAAAGATTCAATACATATCAATGATGATTACTATGAGATTTAATCAGGGCATTACGACAAAGTACATAGACCGCTATCCGGCATGCATCTAATCCACCTTGGGTTAGCATCCGCACCCCCTCCGGTATTAAGTTGTAAACAACAGATAATTGCATTAAGTATGGTGCGTAATGTAATCAACACAAATATCCTTAGACAAAGCATCGATGTTTTATCCCTAGTAGCAACGGCACATCCACAACCTTAGAACTTTCTGTCCTGTCCCAGTTAAATGGAGGCATGAACCCACTATCGAGCACAAATACTCCCTCTTGGAGTTACAAGTATCAAATTGGCCAGAGCCTCTAGCAAGGAGAGCATGCAAGAACATAAACAACACATATATGATAGATTGATAATCAACTTGACATAATATTCTAGATTCATCGGATCCCACCAAACACAACATGTAGCATTACAAATAGATGATCTTGATCATGTTAGGCAGCTCACAAGATCTAAACAATGATAGCACAAGCGGACAAGACAACCATCTAGCTACGCTATGGACCCATAGTCCAAGGATGAACTACTCACGCATCAATCCGGAGGCGGGCATGATGATGTAGAGCCCTCCGGTGATGATTCCCTCTCCGGCAGGGTGCCGGAGGCGATCTCTGAATTCCCGAGATGGGATTGGCGGCGGCGTCTCTGGAAGGTTTTCCGTATCGTGGCTCTCGTACAGGGGGTTCGCGACGAAGGCTTTAAGTGGCGAAGGGGCGGGTCGGAGGGCTCACGGGGCCCCACACGCTAGGGCGCGCGGGCCCCCGGGCCGCGCCGCCCTAGTGTGGCGGCGCCCGTGGCCCCACTTCGTTTCCGGTCTTCTGGAAGCTTCGTGGAAAAATAGGACACTGGGCGTTGATTTCGTCCAATTCCGAGAATATTTCCTTTGTAGGATTTACGAAACTAAAAATAGCGAAAACAGCAGGCGCTTCGGCATCTTGTTAATAGGTTAGTGCGGAAAATGTATAATAATGTTATAAAGTGTGTATAAAACATTCAAGTATTGTCATAAAAGTAGCATGGAACATAAGAAATTATAGATACGTTTGAGACGTATCAAGCATCCCCAAGCTTAGTTCCTACTCGCCCTCGAGTAGGTAAACGATAACACAAATAATTTCTGAAGTGACATGCTACCAACATAACCTTGATCAACATTATTGTAAAGCATATGAGATGGATGGAGTGATCTGAAGCAAAAGATTGCTAACAAAAGATGATGACTAAACAAATGAATCATATAGCAAAACTTTTCATGAATAGTACTTTCAAGACAAGCATCAACAAGACTTGCATAAGAGCTAACTCAAAAGCAATAAATTCAAAGTAGAATGCATTGAAGCAACACAAAGGATGATTAAGTTTCAGCAATTGCTTTCAACATGTAACATGCATATCTCATGGCTATTTGTCAACATAGAGTAATATAACAAGTGCAATAAGTAAACATGTAAGAATCAATGCACACAATTAACACAAGTGTTTGCTTCTAAGATAGAAAGAAGTGGGTAGACTGACTCAACATAAAGTAAAAGAATGGCCCTTCGCAGAGGAAGCATGGATTACTATTTTTGTGCTAGAGCTTTTGTTTTGAAAACATAGAAACAATTTTGTCAACGGTAGTAATAATTCATATGTTCTATGCATAATACTTCCTACAAGTTGCAAGTCTCATGCATAGATTACTAATAGTGCTCGCACCTTGTCCTAATCAGCTCGGATAACACGGATTATCATTGCATGACATATGTTTCAACCAAGTGTCACAAAGGGTACCTCTATGCCACCTGTACAAAGGTCCTAGGAGATCAATTGCATTTGATTTCTCGTTTTTAATAGATCAACTTAGGACATCCATACCGGGACAACATAGACAACAAATAATGGACTCCTCTTTTAATGCTTAAGCATTCAACAACAGATAATATTCTCATAAGAGATTGAGGTTGTATGTCCAAACTGAAAACTTCCACCATGATACATGGCTTTGGTTAACGGCCCAATGTTCTTCTCTAACACATGCATACTCAAACCATTTGATCATGAAATCACCCTTACTTCAGACAAGACGAACATGCATAGCATCTCACATGATATCCAACAAAGGTAAAAAGTTGATGGCGTCCCCGAAACATGGTTACCGCTCAACAAGCAACTTATAAGAACTAAGACACATAACTACATATTCGTCACCACAATAGTTTTTAAGATATTTGTCCCATGAGCTATATATTGCAAAGATAAAGGAATGAAATTTTAAAGGTAGCACTCAAGTAATTTACTTTGGAATGGCAGAAAAATACCACATAGTAGGTAGATATGGTGGACACAAATGGCATGGGTTTTGGCTCAAGGTGTTTGGATGCACGAGAAGCATTTCCTCTCAGTACAAGGTTTGGGCTAGCAAGGTTGTTTGAAGCAAACACAAGTATGAACAGGTATAGTAAAACTTACACAAGAACATATTGCAAGCATTATAAGACTCTACTTTGTCTTCCTTGTTGTTCAAACACTTCACCAGAAAATATCTAGACTTAGAGAGACCAATCATGCAAACCAAATTTTAACAAGCTCTACACTAGTTCTCCACTAATAGATTAAACTACATGATGCAAGAGCTTAAACATGATCTATGAGAGCTCAAAACAATTGCCAAGTTTCAAGTTATTCCAAACCATATGAAGCATTTTCTGATTCCAACCAAATAGCAATCAACGAAGCAATTTCAGCCTTCGCCATGAACATTAAAGCACAATTAAGAACACAAGTGTTCCATATGAAAAAGCGGAGTAATATCTCCAATATAAGGATGGTGGGATCCAACTTTATTCAAACCAAAACAAAAATAAAAGCAAGCAGACGCTCCAAGTAAGAACATAAGATGTGACACTAGAAGTGACCTGATAAGTTGTCGATGAAGAAGGGGATGCCTTGGGCATCCCAAGCTTAGATGCTTGAGTATTCTTAAAATATGCAGGGATGAACCACCGGGGCATCCCCAAGCTTAGACCTTTCACTCTTCTTGATCATATTGTATCATCCTCTTCTCTTGACCCTTGAAAACTTCCTCCACACCAAACTTCAAGAAAACTCATTAGAGGGTTAGTGCATAATCAAAACTTCATATATTCAGAGGTGACATAATCATTCTTAACACTTTTGGACATTGCACAAAGCTTCTGAAAGTTAATGGAACAAAGAAACCCATTCAACATAGCAAAAGCGGCAATGCGAAATAAAAGGGCAATCTGCAAAACAGAAAGAGGCAAAGCGAATTTTACCACTCAAACGGAAAAACTCAAAACTAATGAAAGTTGCGTACATATCTGAGGATCACGCACGTAAATTGGCAGATTTTTTTAATTTTTTTACAAAGATTTCTGCGCAAATTCGTGACAGACAACAATTCTGTTTCTGCGCAGCAATCCAAATCTAGCATCAACTTTACCATAGAGACTTTACTTGGCACAAAAAAACTTGATAAGGAGAGGTTGATACAGTAGTAACAACTTCCAAGACTCAAAAATACAGTAGTAAAAATGAAACATGGGTTATCTCCCAAGAAGTGCTTTCTTTATAGCCATTAAGATGGGCTCAGCAATTTCAATGATGCTTTCGCAAGAAATAAGAGTTGAAGCAAAAGAGAGCATCAAAAAGCAAATTCAAAACACATTTAAGCCTAACCCACTTCCTATGAAAATGAATCTTGTACACAAATAAATTCATGAAGAACAAAGTGACAAGCATAGGAAGATAAAACACGAGTAACTTCAAAATTTTCGGCATGTAGAGAGGTGTTTTAGTACCATGAAAATTTCTACAACCATATTTTCCTCTCTCATAATAATTTCAGTAGCATCATGAACAAACTCAACAATATAACTATCACATAAAGCATTCTTATCCACATGCATAAAAGTATCATTACTCTCCACATAAGCATAATCAATTTTATTAGTAATAGTGGGAGTAAGACTATCACATCCGTCATTATAATCATCATAAATTGGAGGCATAGAATAATCATAATGAATTTTATCCTCAATAGTAGATGGACTGAAAATATCATATTCATCATTGCAAACATCATATATAGAAGGCATATCAACATAAACTTTCTCTTCCATACCCGGAGGACTAAAGAGATCATTTTCATCAAAACCGACCTCCCCAAGCTTAAATTATTCCATAGCATCAGCAATAATGGTGTTCAAAGCATTCATATTAATAAAATTGCCATTAGCATGCATATAAAGTTCCATAGGTTTTTTAATTCTCTCTTCAAACACATCATGTCCTAATTCAAGATAAAGTTCATAAAGATCTCTAATTTTGTTGTTGTTTTCCATTAAGCCTAACTAGTGAAGTCACACAACTTAGTGTTCTCAGGCGTACTCATTTAAGCAGTAATAAAAGTAAACTAAGCAAATAGAATAAAGTAAAGACATGTAACTAATTTTTTGTATTTTGATATAAAGCAAGTAAACAGGACAGAAATTAAAGCAACTAAATTTTTTGTGTTTTTAGATATAAAGCAAACAAGACAGTAAATAAAATAAAGTAAAGCAAGACAAAAACAAAGTAAAGAGATTGGATGTGGAGACTCCCCTTGCAGCGTGTCTTGATCTCCAAACAACGGCGCGAGAAAAAGAGCTTGATGCGCGTGATGTACACGTCCGTTGGGAACCCCAAGAGGAAGGTGTGATGCGCACGCGGCAAGTTTTCCCTCGAAAGAAACCAAGGTTATCGAACCGTAGGAAGAGAAGCACGTGAAGGTTGTTCGTGGAGGAGTGTAGTGCGGCGCAACACCCGTGAAACCGGCACCAACGTGGAACCTGCACAACACAATCAAGATACTTTGCCCCAACGTAATGTGAGGTTGTCAATCAGCTTCTGAAAACAAAGGATTAAGCGTATCGAGTGGAAGATGGTGTTTGTTTGCAAAGAACAGTAAAGAACAATGATTGCAGTAGATTGTATTCAGATGTAAAAAGAATGGACCGGGTCCACAGTTCACTAGTGGTGTCTCTCCAATAAGATAACTAACATGTTGGGTGAACAAATTACAATTGGGCAATTGACAAATAAAGATTCAATACATATCAATGATGATTACTATGAGATTTAATCAGGGCATTACGACAAAGTACATAGACCGCTATCCAGCATGCATCTATGCCTAAATAATCCACCTTCGGGTTAGCATCCGCACCCCTCCAGTATTAAGTTGTAAACAACGAGATAATTGCATTAAGTATGGTGCGTAATGTAATCAACACAAATATCCTTAGACAAAGCATCGATGTTTTATCCCTAGTCAGCACACATCCACAACCTTAGAACTTTATGTCACTGTCCCAGATTAAATGGAGGCATGAACCCACTATGAGCATAAATACTCCCTCTTGGAGTTACAAGTATCAACTTGGCCAGAGCCTCTACTAGCAACGGAGAGCATGCAAGAACATACACAACACATATATGATAGATTGATAATCAACTTGACATAATATTCTAGATTCATCGGATCACCAAACACAACATGTAGCATTACAAATAGATGATCTTGATCATGTTAGGCAGCTCACAAGATCTAAACAATGATAGCACAAGCGGAGAAGACAACCATCTAGCTGCTATGGACCCATAGTCCAAGGATGAACTACTCACGCATCAATCCGGAGGCGGGCATGATGATGTAGAGCCCTCCGGTGATGATTCCCCTCTCGGCAGGGTGCGGAGGCGATCTCTGAATCCCCCGAGATGGGATTGCGGCGGCGCGGCGTCTGGAAGGTTTTCCGTATCGTGGCTCTCGGTACGGGGGGTTTCGCGACGAAGGCTTTTAGTAGGCGGAAGGGCGGAGTCGGAGGGTCACGGGGCCCCACACGCTAGGGCCGCGGGCCCCCTTAGCGCGCCTCCCTAGTGTGGCGGCGCCCGTGGCCCCACTTTTTCCCCTCGGTCTTACGGAAGCTTCGTGGAAAAATAGGACAGGCGTTGATTTCGTCCAATTCGAGAATATTTCCTTTGTAGGATTTCTGAAACCAAAAGCAAATGACAGCGGGCGCTTCGGCATCTTGTTAATAGGTTAGTGCGGAAAATGTATAATAATGCTGTAAAGTGTGTATAAAACATTCAAGTATTGTCATAAAAGTAGCATGGAACATAAGAAATTATAGATACGTTTGAGACGTATCACCCCCACAATACCTGAATATGGGTAAGGGCTTAACCAGAAATTTATGTGCCTTAGTATGGGTTCCCTCTAAACAAGCGTCATAGGGGTTATGCCGAGGCTGCCTCCGTTGAAATGTGAACTAATGTGAAATGACGTGAATGAGGTGAATTGTCCGGCCCAAGCCTGTGTAGTTCCCAGGCTGACGGTCTGTCTTCACTGGGAGGCCAAGCTCATGGGGAGAGATGCCTATACTAGGGTATGTAGGTGAAAGGTTATGGTTGGTAGTCGCGGAGTGTGGTAAATCAGGGCCAGTTAACCCTGACAGATTATTGCAAATGTTGTGGCACAAGTGTACGACCTGCAGAGTGTAGAACTATTCGAATAGCCGCGTCGGTTATGGATGGTTGGAAAGGCCATCTTTCCGTCATCAGACCATTTTCAAAAATATGATCTGTGACTTGTGACCTGAATTTGAAAGGTGAATTGGTGACTTTGAATTGAATCACAACAGAGTTGTGGGAATGACACTAATGTTCCCATTGAGTTAGTCTAGAGATTCAGAGCATCTTTACTAAATGTTGATGAAATAAACTTGGCTTTATGCAAATAAACCTAGAGCTTAGCATCCCCTTAATAAAATTGATAGTGCTTACACTAGTATTGGTTTGCGAGTACTTTGAAGTACTCATGGCTTTGTCCCTGGCTATTCCAATGGCCAGACTATGAAGGAGAACAACGGTACGAGGAGGATGGGCAGGACGTCTCGACAACTAGGACACTCCAGCGTCAAGCGTTGGCTTTTGGATTAGATAAACCGCTACTACTTCGCTTCCGCTATTTGTGATGTTCGTTGATCAATAGATCAACTACTATTGTAATATTGGATCACGTGATTTACCTGTGTAAGATGATTACGTGTTGTAATAAATGATGACTCTATGATATTCAACGGTTATGTCTCGCAACAACAATATTCCTGGGATTGCGATGTATGACATAACAGGCATCTGGACTTAAAAATCCGGGTGCTGACATTTTCACTCAGCCTTAATTAGCATGATATGGAAGATTACAAACCAAAAGCACTAATATAATGGGAAGCAACACTAGTGCAATAGGAATGGAGGCTGGCATACCATTTTACTGATATCACTATTAATATGAGCTTCCCAACATGACTATATATGGTCATATATGTAAATCCTATATGGTGGATCTTTATTCTATGATTTGATATATGAGATTGGAACCTATTATGTGTAAGATGTATTGATAGATGCATATCATGTACCCCGTTTTTAAGTACTTGTTCTGATCCAACATGTATGTAAGAGCATGTGTGGGAACAAGTGTGTATCAGATGGAGTAACATGCTGGTAATGATTGAATAGTGACAAGAAATTCAAGATCTACTATGGTATTTACCTTTGATTTGCTACCACACTAGGGATAAAATGAATTCATGTGCTATAAGTATCTTATGACAGCTTGATAATATTGTTTGGTCAAGGTAGCATATTTGTGATTCAAACATTATGTCAAATTACCTAAGGCTATACTATGTTGATTCTTAGTTCAAGATTGTTTGGAGTTTTCCCTTTATCGAGGAGTATAAGAGAGATGTGTTGCATCATATCTATGTTAGGAGGTGATGCCCATATGAATGCTTATCAAACACATGTTCAAGTTTCACCAGTATTATGTCTTTGATGAATTGTTTGCACTACAACCCAAAAAGAGAGTAGACAAGCGAACCCATGAACCCCGGTGACATAGGCATCCCGGATGGGCCTGCCGAAGATAGCACCCGGGGTTTACTGAAGGCCCATAACCCGAAGATTATGAAGCTCGGAAGCCCATGAGAAAGTCGACTATGGCAATAAGAGATAGATTAGGAATAAGGAAGTTTGTACTCTTACGGGTAGAACTCAAAGAGTTTACCGACTATTGTAACTTGTGTAATACGAAACCCTCGGCTCTGCCTCCTATATAAGGGGGAGTCTAGGGACAAAGAGAGGATCAATCCTATTGTCAAAAAACCTAGTTTTTTAACAGTCGAGCACCTTTTCGGCTGAAACCTTCGAGATCTACTTGCCCTCTATTTCCACGAAAACCCAAGTCTACAACTTGTAGGCATTGACAAGTTAATCCCTTGTCAATTGGCGTCGTCTGTGGGAATTAGAGGCGACAAGGAGATGATCTCGATGGCATCATCAACATCTTCGGCAACATCAACAACATCTTCGGTGGCAAGCAACACGATGGAGAGAGGTAAACAGATCGAAACTGGTCTAGTAGATTTGGTTCCTCACCCGCCCTCCCATGTGGATGCATATGTGTATATGGAGGAGCCTATGGAGATGACGTTCGGGAGGTTCCACTTCCGCGTCGGAAAGGAGGGATCTCACCGTCTCGCGATACCGGATTCTTCGGGATCGCTCGCGGTCGATTCTGGTTTCTCAGGATCGTCATCATCGTTCGAATCAGGTGAAGAAGAGATCTCGCCGTCAAGCTTCACCAGGCCCGCTTCAAGCGGAAAACTCGTCAAGATCTTCGGCAGTATGTCCTTCGGCTCGCCTGCGGACTCAAATATAAGCAGCAACTTAGACAGCATCGACAGCTTCGATTTCATCAACATATCTACTTCTGTTCGGGAGGTCCTCGCTGATCTATACGACGGTGTCACCGACCCCGAAGAAAATCAAACTCCAAGATATCATAGAGTCTATGCAATCGGAGAGACAAGTCGACAGAGGTGGAGACGTCAGAGGCTTTCGATGATTTGGGAAATCCATACATCAATCCCGCTGACCTTATGCGAGGTTTAGGCACCAAATATGTCGGGCCTACAACGCGACAAATGGTGCAACTTCCGCAGGCAGCTTGGGACAGAGCGGCAAAAGCCATAGACGGCACAGAGCCGATGACTATGACTGCCACAGCTGAAGAGTTGCAAGCGTACCAATATAAACTCGCCCGTGCTGGACGAGAACTCGAAAAACAGAGAGCCGAGCTTGAAAAGAGGAGAGCCGTAGCTTCCGCGTCAAGCCGAAGAAGGGCAGAGCTCAGCCGACATTCAGGAACTTCGGAATCCAACCACAGAGCAGCACGTAACAGAGCAAGATCTCGCCTAGCGCATCTACCTGAGCAAGAAAGAGAGCAGTTGATCCAAAATCTCGACATGTCATTTATGTCAATCGATACAAGAGGGAATATCATCCCCAAAACACCGGAAGCTGGATACATGGCGACACAAGCCTTTATATTATTATCACGACCCCCTGCGAGAGACCCGAGAGAGCCACTGTACCAGATGGCCATGGCAGGAGTAGGAGTCCAATCACACCACAACCCGAAAGTGCTCCAAGGCGAAATAGCCCGCGACCTACCACGGCGACGCGAGATCCTCCACGGACAGACGCGGCAAGAAATACAGAGGCACAAGATCAGGTTGACAGAGCAAGGGAGAACAGATCTAGGCGACATTCGCCAGAAGTTGCAGAAGAGGATATGTGTGGACTTCGTTGCTTTACTCGACAAGTTCGCAGGACGAAAGTTCCATCTGGCTTCAAGCTGCCGGACAGTTACAAAAAATTCGACGGTCTGCAAGATCCCGAAGATTGGCAGATCGACTACCTGGAAACAGTGAAGTTGTTGGGTGGAACCAGGGCAACAGCCATGCAAAGCGTCCAAGTCCACCTTAGTGGAGCCGCAAGATCCTGGATCAAGAAATTGCCAATGGGATCCATCGATAGTTGGGAAACTTTCGAGGACTTGTTTGTGAAGTTTTTTCATTCCACATGCAAGAAACCTGCGTCCATTGAGCAGCTAAAGGTGTGCAAACAGAAATATGGCGAGTCAATGAGAGCATACATCCAGCGGTGGAACATCATCAAGAATTCCGCGGAGAACGTATCCGACGAAAGAGCGATCGACACATTTGTTGGAGGGATCCAAAGGAAGGACCTAATCGAGGATTTGGGCCGGACCAACCAGAGAACAATCGTTGATCTTATGGATATAGAAAATCACTGGGCAGATGGAGAAGATGTCGTGCATAACAAACGAAACAGATCACCCGACGAAGATCGTAACAGGAACTACAATCAAAATAGACGGCGATTTGCTCGACAATACGCTGACTACGACGGTCCCAGCCAAGTGGCGGCTGGCTTCCGAGGAAGCAGTGGAGGAAATCATCGGGATGAGTATCATAGAGATAGTGAGCAGCGTAGTGATGGCGCGTGATGCACACGTCCGTTGGGAACCCCAAGAGGAAGGTGTGATGCGCACAACAGTAAGTTTTCCCTCAGAAAGAAACCAAGGTTATTGAACCAGTAGGAGATGAAGGCCACGTGAATGTTGTTGGTGGCGGAGTGTAGTGCGGCGCAACACCGGGGATTCGGCGCCAACGTGGAACCTGCACAACACAATCAAAATACTTTGCCCCAACTTAACGGTGAGGTTGTCAATCTCACCGGCTTCTGAAAACAAAGGATTAAATGTATGGTGTGGAGAATGATGTTTGTTTGCGAAGAACAACAACAGAGAACAGAGATTACAGTGATTGTATTTCAGATGTAAAAGAATGGACCGGGGTCCATAGTTCACTAGTGGTGTCTCTCCAATAAGATAAATAGCATGTTGGGTGAACAAATTACGGTTGGGCAATTGAATAGAGATGCACATGCATATCATGATGACTACTATGAGATTTAATTAGGGCATTACGACAAAGAACATAGACCGCCATCCGACATGCATCTATGCCTAAAAAGTCCACCTTCAGGTTAGCATCCGCACCCCCTCCGGTATTAAGTTGCAAACAACAGACAATTGCATTAAGTATGGTGCGTAATGTAATCAACACAAATATCCTTAGACAAAGCATCAATGTTTTATCCTAGTGGCAACAACACATCCACAACCTTAGTCACTGTCCCAGATTCAATGGAGGCATGAACCCACTATCGAGCATAAATACTCCCTCTTGGAGTCACAAGTATCAACAGAGCCTCTACTACAACGGAGAGCATGCAGAAGAAAACAACACATATAGGATAGATCAATAATCAACTTGACATAGTATTCAATATCCATCGGATCCCAACAAACACAACATGTAGCATTACAAATAGGTGATCCTGATCATGTGAAAGTGCATGGAGCCCCCATGTGTGGTTTTGGTAATTAATGACAATCCCTATGGACTAATGTTTGCATTGAGTTATATTTGTAGGAGTTGTCCATAGGCAATTCTTGAACCATATGTTGGCTTCAAGGTTGCAATAAGAAGAAATTGATGAAGGATATCAAGTGTCAAGTATGTCTTGAAGATGAAGATGAAGTGAGCCCTCAAGTTACTTCAAGACATCAACATGATGAAGAATGAAGAAATCATGTGCAAGTTCAAGATGAGCCATCTCGAAGAGATCCTTTGCTTGAGTCTTACCATCCATATGGTGATCATGGATATGTGAAGATGAGAAGAAGCTCTCCCATGGTGGTTTATGGGGGAGCAATCTACAAGACTTCGTCAAGCAAGCACAAGCAAGAAAGGCGTTCCATCTTGTTGAGGTCAAGATCGTCGTCATCAAGCTCAAGTGGAATGCGCAAGTATAAGGTTTGCTCTTGATAGGGTTTCTTTCTCACCGGTCTCATAGTGTAGTTGGAAACCGGTTTATAGTTTAGTTGCCGTACTATCAAGAGGGCTCTCGAGTGAGTAACTCGATCGTATCATTCGGAGAGAGCTCAAACCTTTGCATCCTTGCATCATCTTTCTTGGTTATTATTTGGATCTTATCCATGTGATGATTTAGAGCTTGTGCTTATTCTCATGACAAGCTCTAGTTCATCAAGGATGGTTTTTGCACTGGCAACTTGTTGCATTTTCAAGATTGAAGGTTTTACCGGTATGTCTTTTTTAGATAGGTCAAACCTTTCATCATTTGTTTCTATCCTTGATACGTCTCCAACGTATCGATAATTTCTTATGTTCCATGCTACTTTATTGATGATACCTACATGTTTTATGCACATTATATGTCGTATTTACGCATTTTCTGGAACTAACCTATTAACAAGATGCCCAAGTGCCAGTTCTGTTTCTGCTGTTTTTGGTTTCAGAAATCCTAGTAACGAAATATTCTCGGAATTGGACAAAATCAACGCCCGGGTTCCTATTTTGCCCGGAAGCATCCAGAACACCCGAGAGCCACCAGAGGAGAGCCCTGGTGGGCCCGAGATGATAGGGTGGCGCGGCCGAGGCTGGGCCGCGCCACTATGGTGTCGTCGCCCCTTCGACCCTCTGCGCGCCTCTTCGCCTATATAAAGCCCATGCGTCAAAACCCTTACGGAGGAAGCCACGGTACGCGAAACCTTCCCGAGCCGCCGCCATCAGCCAAGATGCGGGGACGAGTCTCTGTTCGGCACCCTGGACGGGGAAGTGCCCGGAAGGCTTCTCCATCGACACGCTGCCATCTCCACCGCCATCTTCATCACCGCTGCTGCTCCCATGAAGAGGAGTAGTTCTCCATCGAGGCTGGGGCTGTACCGGTAGCTATGTGGTTCATCTCTCTCCTATGTACTTCAATACAATAATCTCATGAGCTGCCTTACATGATTGAGATTCATATGATGATGCTTGTAATCTAGATGTCATTATGCTAGTCAAGTGGGTTTTACTTATGTGATCTCCGGAGACTCCTTGTCCCACGTGTGTAAAGGTGACAGTGTGTGCACCGTGTGGGTCTCTTAGGCTATATTTCACAGAATACTTATTCACTATTATGAATGGCATAGTGAAGTGCTTATTTATATCTCTTTATGATTGCAATGTGTTTTGTATCACAATTTATCTATGTGCTACTCTAGTGATGTTATTAAAGTAGTTTTATTCCTCCTACACGATGTAATGGTGACAGTGTGTGCATCCGTGTTAGTACTTGGTTTATGCTATGATCATGATCTCTTGTAGATTGCGAAGTTAACTATTGCTATGATAGTATTGATGTGTATTATTCCTCCTACATAAGCATGAAGGTGACAGTGTGCATGCTATGTTAGTACTTGGTTTAGTCGTATCGATCTTTCATGCACTCTAAGGTTATTTAAATATGAACATTGAATTGTGGAGCTTGTTAACTCCGGCATTGAGGTTCGTGTAATCCTACGCAATGTGTTCATCATCCAACAAGAGAGTGTAGAGTATGCATTTATCTATTCTGTTATGTGATCAAAGTTGAGAGTGTCCACTAGTGAAAGTCCAATCCCTAGGCCTTGTTCCTAAATACTGCTATCGCTGCTTGTTTACTGTTTTACTGCATTTATACTGCCTGCAATATTACTACCATCAAGTACACGCCAGCAAGCACTTTTCTGGCGCCGTACTCTGCTCATATTCATTCATACCACCTGTATTTCACTATCTCTTCGCGAACTAGTACACCTATTAGGTGTGTTGGGGACACAAGAGACTTCTTGCTTTGTGGTTGCAGGGTTGCATGAGAGGATATCTTTGACCTCTTCCTCCCTGAGTTCGATAAACCTTGGGTGATCCACTTAAGGGAAACTTGCTGCTGTTCTACAAACCTCTGCTCTTGGAGGCCCAACAACTGTCTCAAAAATCACCCGTTTCTCAATCCTCCTTTGCTGGACTATGATGTTTCTATGCATATTGTTGTAGAGCTCGTTGTTGTGATTTCAACGAGCCAAAGATCATCGAAATCGAGTCCGGATGCAAAAGTTATGCCCGTTCTAGTTTTGGTGTTTCTGCAGTTTGCTTAGGCGGATATTTCAAATATCCGGGCCGGATTATCCGGGCCGGATATTTCGGAAATATCCAAAATCGGCTAAGGACTGAGGAATTGCTGCTCAGTATGGGGCCGGACATTTGCCCGGATGTCCCGGTTTGTCCCAGGGCCGGATTATCCGGGCCGGACATTTGGGAAATATCCGGTCCCTCGAAAAATGGCTAAGGACCGAAGAAAAGCAAGTCGATGTGAGCCGGACTTTGGCGGTTTGACCAGGTTTGTACCTGTGGCGGATTATCCGGGGGATTATCCGGCCCTTACTTAGGCCGGATTATCAGCCCTGGTTTGCCAACGGCTCGATTTTCTTAGGGGTATAAATACCCCCTTCTTCCTCCTTGGGCTGTGGCTTCTCTCACTCTCTCTCTCCTCCATTGTTGTTCTTGAGAAGCTTGCCCTATCTCTCTATCCCTCCATGATTCTTGCCCCCATTTGAGGGAAAAGAGAGAGATCTAGATCTACACTTCTACCAATCAAATCCATCTCTTTGTGAGTGGAAATCTCTAGATCTTGATCTTGGTGTTCTTTGTGAATTCCTTTGTTCTTCCTCTCTTATTCCCCCAATAGCTTTTGTAGCTTTGTTGGAATTTGAGAGAGAAAGACTTGAGCATCTTTGTGGCGTTCTTGCCATTGCATTTGGTGCATCGGTTTGAGTTCTCCACGGTGATTCGTGGAGGTGAAAGCAAGAAAGTTGTTACTCTTGGGTTCTTGGAACCCTAGACGGATTCTAGGCCTTTGTGGCGGTTTGTTGGGAGCCTCCAATTAGTTGTGGATGTGTGCCCCAATCTTTGTGTAAGGCCCGGTTTCCGCCTCGAAGGAAATCCCTTAGTGGAACCGTGACCTAGGCCTTTGTGGCGAGGGTCACCGGAGATTTAGGTGAGGCGCCTTCGTGGCGTTCGGTTTGTGGTGTGAGTACCGCATCTTGGGGTGAGGCCTTTGTGGCGTTGGTGTGCATCGAGCAACCACACCTCAAGGTGAGCCTCTTGTGGCGTTCGGGAGCACTAAGCAACCGCACCTCTCCACCGGAGATTAGCACTCGCAAGAGTGTGAACTCCGGGATAAATCATCGTCTCCCGCGTGCCTCGGTTATCTCTATACCCGAGCTCTTTACTTATGAACTTTACCTTGTGATAGCCATCGTGCTTGAAGTTATATATCTTGCTATCACATAGTTGCTTGTATTGCTTAGCATAAGTTTGTATATCTTGCTATCACATAGTTGCTTGTATTGCTTAGAATAAGTTGTTGGTGCACATAGGTGAACAATAGTATATAGGCTTTGGGCTTGACAAAGTAAACGCTAGTTTTATTCCGCATTTGTTAAGCCCATCTCGTAAAAGTTTTAAATCGCCTATTCACCCCCCCCCCCTCTAGGCGACATCCGTGTCCTTTCATCATGATAGGCAGCTCACAAGATCTAAACATGATAGCACAAGAGGAGAATACAACGATCTAGCTACTGCTATGGAGCCATAGTCCAAGGATGAACTACTCACGCATCAGTCCGGAGGCGGGCATGGTGATGTAGAGCCCTCCGGTGATGATTCCCCTCTCGGCAGGGTGCCGGGGGCGATCTCCTGAATCCCCGAGATGGGATTGGCGGCGGCGTCTCTTTTTCGTATCGTGGCTCTTGGTACTAGGGTTTTCGCGACGGAGGGATTAAGTAGGTGAAGGGGCAGCGCAGGGGGGTGCCCAAGGGGCCCACACCATAGGGCGGCACGCCCCCCTCCTTGGCTGCGCCGCCACGTGGTGTGGCCGCCTCGTGGCCCCTCTCCATATCTCCTTCGGTGTTCTGGAAGGCTCCGTGGAAAATAAGAACGTGGGCTTTTGTTTCGTCCAATTCCGAGAATATTTCCTCTATAGGATTTCTGAAACCAAAAACAGCAGAACTGGCGCTTCGGCATCTTGTTAATAGGTTAGTGCCGGAAAATGCATCAAAACATCATAAAGTGTAAACAAAACATGTAGGTATTGTCATAAAACTAGCATGGAACATAAGAAATTATAGATACGTTGGAGACGTATCACGTAGCGATCACAGGGACGCTAAAAGCTCCAGCAGACAAAATAATAGGCCAAGGTTCCAACGACCAATCAATATATCACCCAAAGATATGCTGAACGGACCATGCCAGATGCACTTTTACCTCGATAGTGACGGTAAAAGACAGTCGGGTCATCTTCAGAAGGACTGTCGAACTTTCCAAGCTTTGCACAGGTATGCAGGCAATGCCAATGTGCAAGTAGCAAATAGGGGGCACCCGCAGGGGCCAAGAAGTGAGGTCCACCTTCCACCTCCACCCGCAATTACCAATGAAAATCGGCATCAACTGCAACTTGCGGCAAACCCGCAGAACGGTCCTTACATCGACACAAACGGATCAGTAGCTATGATTCAAAAGGGCAGGCCTTCGAACAGAGCCCAAAACGTGATCTCGCGACAAGTGTTCATGGCTGAAAAGATGCCTCCACCAACAATCGAGTATTTAAATTGGTCGAGTCAAGACATCTGGTTCACTCAAGCAAATCATCCGCCCCAAGTTCCGCGGCCAGGCCAATCAGCTATGATCCTGCCAGCTGTGATTGCAGGATTCGATGTTTCACGAGTATCCATAGATGACGGGAGCAGTCTAAACCTCATGTTCGTGGATACATTGAGGAAGATGAATATATCTTTGGCAAATCTAAAACCAACAGATACACGATTCCATGGGATCACACCAGAGAAGCCGAACTATCCATTGGGAAAAATAGATCTCGATGTTCAGTTTGGAACCCGAGAAAATTACAGGAGAGAGAAGCTCGAGTTTGAAGTGGTAGATATCCCATCACAGTATCATGCGTTACTAGGATGACCCGCTTACGCCAGGTTCATGGCAGTACCGCATTATACATATTTACTGTGCAGAATCCCTGGACCCAATGGCCCAATCACGGTGAAGGGAAGCTTCGCCCTAGCGGATAAGTGTGACAAAGAATTTCACAGAATGTCAGAAACTTTCGAGATGCAATTAGAGTATGCGGCGTCACAGTTGACAACTGATTATGATGTGCTACCCGACGGAGGAAGGCCACTTAAGGAGCAAACTTTCGATTGTGCCAAAAACTCGAAGGAAGTGTAGATCCACCCGACAGATCCAAAAAAGACGACAGCTATCGCAACAAACTTGGATAGCGCATAGGAAAGCGCGCTCGTCGAGTTCCTCCGTGAGCGCTGGGAAATCTTCGCATGGTGTCCAGCTGACATGCCAGGAGTACCCAGGGAACTTGCCGAGCATCCTCTCAATCTGGATCCACGAGCCAGACCCATCCGACAACCTTTGCGGCATTTCTCCGAGCCAAACCGCAAAGCAATGCTATCCGAGATTAATCGCCTTAGAGAGGCAAACTTCATCAAGGAGCTACATACCGAGGCCACGTGGGTCGCCAATCCAGTGCTGGTCCCGAAGAAAAACACTGAGGTCCTTCGCATGTGCATCGACTTTACGTGTCTCAATAAACACTGTCCAAAGGATCACTTCCCCCTCCCGAGGATCGATCAAATTATAGTTTCCACGGCAGGCTATGAACGTCTTTCCTTCCTGGATGCATACTCTAGTTACAACCAGATCCGATTAAAAGAAGAAGATGAAGTCAAAACAGCTTTTATAACCCCTTACGACATGTTTTGTTACAGGACAAGGCCCTTCGGGTTGAAAAACGCGGGAGCCACCTATCAGCGGATGATGCAGAAGTGACTCGCCACGCAAATTGGAAAAAACATTCAAGTATACATCGACGATGTCGTCATAACAACAAAACACAGCGCGTCCCTGATCGACAATCTCAAGGAGACCTTTGACAACCTCGACAAGTTCTGCCTCAAACTCAACCCGACGAAGTGTTCCTTTGGTGTTTCTGCGGGAGAACTTCTCGGATACTTGGTGTCAGCAAGAGGAATCGAGGCCAATCCAGAGAAAATCCAAGCCATCGTAACAATGAGGAGACCAACCAAGCTAAAGGAAATACAACAGTTAACTGGCCGAGTCGCCGCTTTAAGCAGATTCGTCGCCAGGTTAGGAGAAAAAGCGTTGCCATTTTACGCGCTGATCAAGCAAGGGGAAAAGTTCGAGTGGAACGAGGAAGCAGATAGAGCTTTCGAAGATCTCGAGCACACAATCTCGACACCTCCAATACTAGTGGCTCCGAAAGAAAAGGAACCTCTCCTGTTGTGTATCGTAGCCACGCCTCAAGTGGTCAGCACGGTCCTTGTGGTGGAACGAGAAGAAGAAGGAAAATTCATGGAGTTCAGCGGCCAGTATACTTCATCAGCGAAGTCTTATCACCGTCAAAACAAAGGTACCCATAGTATCAGAAGCTAGCCTATGGCGTATTCACAACAGCAAGAAAACTGCGACACTACTTTTCGGCACACCCGATCGTAGTTGTCAACGAAGCACCTCTCTCCAACATCCTGAACAATCCAGAAGCCACGGGCGTGTCTCTCTTTGGGAATAGAGCTCTCCCCCGAGATATCACATATGAAAAAAGAAAAGCAATAAAGTCGCAGATTTTACCAGACTTCATCACGGAGTGGATGGAGCTGCAAAACACGGGACCCCCAGATTTATCGAGTACTTGGACCATGAACTTCGATGGGTCCAAGAGATTGGAGGGAGCTGGCGCAGGCGTCATACTCGTATCACCCCAAGGCGACAAGATGAAATACATACTGCGGATGACGTTCTCTAACGCGTCCAATAATGAAGCAGAATATGAAGCACTTATACATGGGATGAAAATGGCAAAAGCGTGCAGGGCAACTCGCCTGAAAATCTTCGGCGACTCTCAGTTGGTGGCTCAACAGGTGATGAACAAGTGCGAGTCAATGACATATGATAGCATAAAGCTGTACAATGAACTCGAGAAGCTCTTCGACGGCTGCGAAGTCAATCATATCAGCAGGTTCAATGACGAAGCCGACGTTTTGGCAAACATCGGGTCAGTTTTTGCCAATACCACCTGGTGTGTTTTGGGAAGAATAAGTGAAAGATCTACCAAGCTGAAGAAAACTCCGAAGCAGTCGAAGAAAAAGGAGAAACCAAAGAAAGGCTCGGGGGCTGCAGCAGAGCCAGAAGCAAATATATCAGAAGATGAAGAGGACACACACGAAGCAAATATATACCCGATGATCCAATTGAAGCCAGGCGAGTCATCCGACGATCCAAAGCCTTTACTGTGGTTAAAGGGGAATTGTACAAGCGGAGTATCTCGGGAGTATTGCAAAGGTGTGTGACACCCGAGGAAGGACGACTCATACTTAAAGATGTGCACGAGGGAGTATGTGGCCACCACGCGAGCAGCCGAGCAATAGCAGCCAAAGTTTTCAGAGCATGATTTTATTGGCTCACAGCAATAGAGGACGCGAAAGAAATAGTCCGCACGTGCAACGCGTGCCAGAGATTCGCGGCAAAGCCTCATTCTCCAGCGGCAGAATTGATGCGGATACCAATATCTTGGCCTTTTGCACAATGGGGACTCGACATGGTAGGAAAATTACACAAGGCCTGGCCTGGAGGATACGTATATTTGCTCGTAGCTGTCGACAAGTTTACCAAGTGGATTGAAGCAGTACCAGTAACCTCGGCAGATGCAGCATCAGTGGTGAGTTTCATCAAAGGCATAGGTTTTCGATTTGGCGTGCCAAATAGTATTGTCACAGACAACGGGAGCAACTTCACTTCGAAGGAGTTCAAGACATACTGTGATAAAGTAGGCATCAAACTGCACTTTGCGTCGGTAGCACACCCGCAAACCAATGGCCATATCGAAAAAGCAAACGACATCATCTGCAACGGAATCAAGAAACGTCTGTTAACACCGCTAGAGAAAGCTCGACACACTTGGCCTGAGGAGTTGCCAAGCGTCCTTTGGATCATCCGAACAACGCCTAATACTGCAACACAGGAAACCCTGTTTTTCCTGGTCCATGGAGCCGAGGCAGTGCTCCCGATAGAAATAGAGCATAATTCACCAAGATTTGCGGAATACGACGAGGAAACTTCGAGAAAGGCGCTGGAGGATCATGTCGATGCACTCGACGAAGCTAGAGATGAGGTGTTATCAAGGGTCACCACGTACCAACAGAACCTAAAGAATTACCACAGTCGACGTTTACGACCAAGGTCCTTTCAAGTAGGTGACTTGGTTCTTCGGCTCACACAAGACAGTCACGAGAAATTTGAATCTCCATGGATAGGTCCATACATCGTCACAGAGGTCATTCCAGGAGGTGCATACATGCTGAAGGATAAGAAGACAGGGAAGGAGGAATCAAACCCCTGGAACATGGCGCAACTCCGGCGGTTCTACGCATCAAAGTAAAAACATAGCTACATATGTAAACATACAATGTACTGAAAAAGCTCGCGAGTTTTCAGATGCACTCTTTTCTTTTCAGGGCACCGAGTGGGGCTGAAAGTTTTTTAATGAGGCGGTCTCACGATGCTGCAATATAGTAAAGATATTGGTGATATACATCTCGTTTTCGACAGGCTCGGGGGCTTACAACACGGAGATTCAATATATACACGAGTCTTTACAATATACAACTTAAGTTATCTGCCTTGGTTTAAACACCTCGCAAAGCAATAAACATAAACACAATAGCCACCGAAACGCTCGGGGGCTAGAGGAAGGAAAAAACACGCAAACTGTTTCAAATATACATAGTACTTACAATATACAGGGTCCCTTTTTCAGGAAAACTTCGACAGAAGAAGCATATCTTCAGTCAATTCTTATTAGGTCATCTATGTTTACCCTTTCATCTTCAGTAGTGGCACCCATGAAATCAGCATAATGACCTTTAACGAAGAAGTCAACATCCATTCGAATTAAATCGTCCATTATCTTCTCGGCTACGGGTGTCACCACATCGTTGATTTTGTCGACATTCTTCCTCCGTTTCCTCAGTTTGGCATGGAAAATTTCAACAATGTTGGACATATCTAACTTCGGGTAGCAGATATGCAGCATGATCATAGCAAATCTACCGCCAGTAACTAACTGGGCCTTTACAAAATCATGGATTCGATAAACACTCTTGAATTTGTCCATCAAGTCCGAAAGAGTTTTCGGCTGGAGGTTCCGAGGAAACATAGTATTATAAACCAGGGCCTGTGTCTTTGTGCATAAGTCAAGATATTGACGAACTTGGCCTGCGCGGTCTTGAAATCTGACAATCCGTCGGGTCTGATTTGGGGTAGCCCAAAAGCTGGAGTCGTTCTCTAGAGCAAGTTTGACGAGAAGGTTTGATCTCGCGTCAACCCGTTGATCCTCGGCAGCAGCATCTAAAAAGGAGCCTATTCAACGAAAGGATCACAATGAGGATTGAAAACAAAAGAATAAGGGGAAAGGAGTAAAATTTGCGAGGCATACCCGCCATATCCAAACTCGCGTTAGTCATCAAGTCAAGTATATAATCTTCTCGAGAAATAGCTTGTGCAGCTTCAACGACTGCAGCCTCTTTCAAAGTTAAAGCTTCCTGGGCCTGTTGAAGAGCTATTTTTTCACGCTCGGATGATTTGCGGGACTGGTCCATAACAGTAACAACTTGTTTTTTCATCGATTGAAGTTGCTGTCGGAGTTCACCCAGTTCTTGTGAAAAATCAACATGGGAAGAATCTTCAACAAAATCGTCGACACGGTTTTTTCTTGAGTGGGAAGTAGCAGGCGAAGAATCCAAGGGACCAGGTGCCGCAGTATAGTTGTCAAAAACCAACTGAAAAGAAAAATCTCGACATCAATCATTTTGCAAAATAGCACTCCATTAATCATCAGGATATTTACATGTTCATTACAAAAGTCGGCTCCTAGTGAACCGATAGCAAGCTGTCACGAGTCCCTACTAAGGCGACAGCATCAAAAGAAGAGGAAACAAAGAAAAAACAGACACGTGATGGTCTACTTGACCTCCGTCTTGGCAGTGCTGGTAGAACCGGCGGACTTTGGCGTGAAGAAGGCGATGATCTTCTTCGAGTGTGCCTTGGCGTCCTTCACCAGCGCCTTCCACTTGTCCTTGTTGATCTTGCCGGAGTCCCCAGCTTTGGCCCAGTCGACTTCTTGGCCGCTGTTGGCGACCAGAGCAATGGTCCCTTCAACGCCGATCTTTAGATTCTCGCGTCGATAGGCCAGAGCAAGGTCTTCCTTCGGCAGGAAGCGCTTGACAAGGGCAGAGAAGATTTCCGGCTTGTTTTGTTTGGGGAAAAAGTGAGGGAAGAGTCGCGAAAAGGCAGCCCTTGAATCGGAAAGATTGGTGCGCGCTAGATCGCCCTGCAGCTCAAGGATGGAAAGAGCGTCGAGAAGACGATCATCCTTAGGTGCTAGCAGCTCAAACCTTTCATCGTTCCTCCCTGCTGCAGCAAAACACATGTTCATCGTCATACAGGAAAATAAACCAAGAAAAGTTTCCAGATAAGGAAATAACTTACGGAAGAAGCGCCGGCTTTGGGCTTCAAGCCGATCTATGATGCCTTGCTCCCGCGCAATCTGCTCAGCGATCTTGTCGCTTAATGCAGATTCCGCCTTGGAGAGGCGCTGGCGAAGTTCTTCAACAGAAGCAGCATCGGCTTGGGTCTTCTCGCGAGTCTCTTCGCTGAGTTTTAGCTTGGCCTCGAGAGCTTCAGCGCGCTCTTCGGCTCGCTGCAGAGAAGCTAATGGAAACCAACAAGATGAAGATTCATTAGTCAAGGGTTAAAAGAAAAGGAGCATCTTGAACATGCAAGTTATCCAATAGGTACCTTTCAAAATATTAGCCTCGTTGCGGAACCCGATAGATTGGGAACCGAGGCGGATGAATTGATCCATTAAAGGCTGTCAAAAATAATGTCGCAAAAGAAACTCAGGAGAGAACATTCGAGATGGGGGAATAAAAAGGTCGGGACAAACAAGGAAAAGCATGACAAGATGCAGCAAAATAGAGTACTGAAGATACTTAAATCGTTCATCAATGGAGTCGAGGAACTCCCCAAAACAAGCATCTTCTCATTGCCAGCCCCGACCTTGAGTCTTTTCAGAGAAGACACTCGGGGGCTGGGCGGTGGAGTCGACGTGTCCATCATCTACTGGGGGAGGCAAAGAATCCGCGGCAGCGCGATTTTCTTCGGAAAGGACCACGGTATTGGACGTGCTCGTTGGAGTCGTGCCAGTAACCGCAAGTTCTTCCTCTTCTTCCTCCTTCTCGCCACTGTCAACATATGAACATTAGCATGACAAATACACATAAGACGTACCAAGACAGCAAAAAGGAAACTTACGAGCTAACTGAGCCTGCATCACCATAAGGGTCAAAGGCACCCCCATCTTCGGGAGATGATTCTTCGACAGCAGGCCCAGTAGGCTTAGAGGCGCCGGAGTCTTCGATTTCACTCCTTTTCCTCTTGTTCTTGGGGGAGATAGCAGAAGGAGGAGAATGCACGGATTCAGAAGCCTCTGTTTCCGTGTCTTTTGCAGAGGAAACCACAGATTTGGTCGGTCCGGCGGCTTCACTCTCAACGTGAGCAGACTCTTGCGAATTGTCAGTAACAATGATTCGCTCATCTACCTCTCCATTCTCCGGAAGGGGGGAAGAGAAGATGCGATTTAGTGGTTCTACAAAAGGAAAGTTGTCGCTAAATGCACAAGACAGATGAAGAAGAAGTCGACAAAAATAGTACAACTCGAAGGAAAAGGTACTTACTTCGGGATGTGCGTGGTTGCCACTATATGGCTCCACGCGGCAGGAGGTAGGGACCTCATCCATTTTGCTCAGCGAAGAAAATCGTCGAATAAGCTTCTCCAGATCCTTTGTAGAAAGGTCCACGGATAGGTGGTCAACGTCTTCCTCGCCAGTGTACGCCCAAAGGGGGTTTTAGCGAGCCTGCAGAGGCTGCACCCGGATCCTAAGGAAGTACGCAGTAATTTGGACACCCGACAGTTCTTCACCGCGGGTGTTTTGGAGCTGGTAGATGCGCTTCATCAGAGCGTCGGTTGCAGCTTTTTCCTCGGCAGAGGCTTCAGCGTCCCAAGACTGGCGCCTAAGAATTTCGGCGGCACCGTTGAAGGGAGCAATGCCGTATTCTTGGCTGCCGACGGTTTTGTCTTGGATGTATAACCATTTCTTGTGCCATCCTTGGATGGAGTCGGGAAATTTGACGTCAAAATAATCTACGTCGGGTCGGACGCAGATGCAAATGCGCCTACATTGTAGACGATGCTACAAGAGTTGTTCCGCCGGAGATAAAAGATACGTTTCCACAAGCCCCAATGAGGATGGGACCCGAGGAAACATTCACAAAGGATGATAAAGATAGAAATATGGAGGATGGAGTTTGGGGTCAGCTGATGCAACTAAATCCCATAAACAAAATGCAGTCCACGAAGGAATTCGTGGACAGGGGTGGAAACACCGCGGATGATATGGTCAACGAATGTTACCCGATACCCAATCGGCGGGTTTGGAGCACTCTTGTCGCCGGGGAAGATGAGGGGGTCCTTCTGCACCAATCCCAGCTTCTTCAAGCTCTTCTTGTCTTGATTCGTGAGCTTGGACCTCTCCCATCCATAGATCTCCGAAACATCCATATCAGCGTCTATTCCGGCGGCGGTGTGCTTCGTCAACCTCGCGCGCGGCGGCATGGAGTGCACTCTTGGGAGAAAGGAGAAGGATTGGTGGTGCAAGTATGCAAGGGCGTGAGACAGCAATGGCGATGGAGGAGAGATGGGAGATTTGAACGGCGCAGCGAGGGGGATTCCTGAGGAAGAGGAAGGTTATTTATAGCGAGCCTCCGAACCGCCGCGCCGTCGGATGAAGAAAGAATGGATCCAATACCTTACACGTGCCTCCAGGGGTAAAATAGTCTTTTTACTGAGAAGTAACTAGACAGGCGCTACAGAGCGCGTGCCAGAAAAAGTGGAGGACGTGTGTCCCCAACATGCGTAACGTGTCAAACGCCGCAGTCTTGGACCCACAAGTCAGTGACACGACAGTTCCCGCACCTTCCCAATACAGTGATCGTAGCCATCGTTAGCACTGATGTCACCTTAAGCAAAATTTTGGTTGGCTTCCATTGAAAATAGCGACAGGGAAAATGTCGATGGTATAAAAAGAATAATTTCGAGAGCTTTTGATCAAATACAAGTGTTTGTTCAAATGCTCGGGGGCTACTCTTATCAGAAGTGTTCATACTTCTTATAAGAGGATGGTATGGAAAGAAAAATACAGGGTCGGTCAAAAAAGAAGAAAAGTTGAGCCTACAGCCAAGTATAAATACTCGACAGTAGCCTCTGGGGCTACTCCCATCCTGAGCGCTGGTCGCGCACCCGATGAAATAAAGATAGAGCGGAAGTCGCAATTTTGAAGACGTCAAGTCAAGAAGCGATACAAGTTGAGCCTACAGCCAAGTACAATTACTTAGCTGTAGCCTCGGGGGCTACTCCCATCGGGAGCGCTGTTCGCGCACCCGATAATTTATGGTGAGGAAGATAGTCGCCGAACTTCGAGTTACACATAACTCTTCATGTACTCCCATCGGGAGCGTCAAGATATTATCGTTGAATGACTCGATAAAATTGGCTATTCCAACAGCCGATAAAGGTACTCGACAATATATTCCCGGAGCGCGTCCGCCGCGATAAAATCTCTGGATGCCGTAAAATTTTACGAAGGTAAGTCCCCAGGTTCTGCCCTGAGTGGCGTAGTATCGCACCAGACTACGCTCTGCTACTTTTTTCCGTGTCAACAGATACGAAGAAACATTCCTAGCGGACGCGCTATGGATTTTACAAACATGACTGGAATTCGATTCATGAGTAAGTCCTGAAGCGGCACATGTCGAATTACGCCGTATTCCGGGGTCATGTCCAGGGACTTGACCTTGAAGTAGGTTTTTGGGTTTGCCACGAGAGCAGTTAACTGGTACCTTATCCGTCAGATGAACCAACCCCATTTACCATTATCCCTGCACAATATATATATATACTTCCCCAGTAAGCTATTTGTAAATGACTCGAAGAATGTATGGATGGATTATGCAGGTTGAGATTTTACTCGACTCTACGAATCAAGCAAAATCTCGGGGGCTACTGACATAGGTATCCCAGATGGGCCTGCCGAATACCACCGGGTTTACTGAAGACCCATAACCCGAAGATTATGAAGCCCGGAAGCCCATGAGAAAGTCGACTATGGCAATAAGAGATAGATTAGGAATAAGGAAGTTTTACTCTTACGGGTCGAACTCAAAGAGTTTACCGAGTATTGTAACTTGTGTAATACGAAACCCTCGGCTCCGCCTCCTATATAAGGGGGAGTCGAAGGACAAAGAGAGGATCAATCTTATTGTCAACAAACCCTAGTTTTTTAACAGTCGAGCACCTTTTCGGCTGAAACCTTCGATATCTACTTGCCCTCTATTTCCACGAAAACCCAAGTCTACAACTTGTAGGCATTGACAAGTTAATCCCTTGTCACTCGGTCCATTTTAAACCATTAGAAACACCTTTCCAACACAACTGCCACACTTTACATTTTATGCCATTTATTTTTTCAAATATACAAAAAATACTTTCTTCACTTGCAAACACACACACACACACACACACACACAAACACACACAAAACCCCAAAACAACCATCCTTTCATTGCTTTTATCTTGCTTTCCTAGTTTATTTCCTTTCCTTTACTTTATTTATATTTAAATTTCATATTACTAATACGAAACCTTGTGCTTGAAAACCACACGGTGGAGTTGGGTCTACAAGACAAAAACTTTTCTTTGAAGGTTGCTAGAAGATGAGAAGAAGAATCAACCCCTTACCAATCCCCCGAGATTTCGATATAAATCCTCGAGTCACCCTTGTGGGGAAAAGAAGCTTGCTACAACACTTTGCACTTGGAGTCTCAACGAGTTGGTACACATGGAGTTGGTGCCATCACACACCATCCGTCGCTCGGCAAAAAAAGATGCATGTACCACCTCTGATCCTTTCTATAGTTTTGCAATTCTCCAAGATGTTTCCGCTTCTTACTTGTTAGTTGTATCAAAGAACATCTGTGTGCCTTTTGGTTCAGTCGCGGGTTCCCTGGCTGAAGTGTTTTCTATGTTGCGTGCGAAAGAGCTGGTGCAATATGAACTTGTGCTAGCATGTTATAGAATCGAGACCAAACAATGGGTGTCCAAGGAGCTAACAAAGAAAGGAAAAGAGAAGGGCAAGTTGAAGGTGTCGGTCGAGAATGTTTTATAAGGGTTTGGAACCGCTCCTACAATGGTGCCTCCAAATACGAAGCGCTGACGAAACCAGAAGAAGATGACTCCTTAGGGTAGGAGAACACTAACCCACCAAGCACGTGCAAAAGGCATGGGTTCATAATGCATTGCCTCTTCTTGAACATCAGGTTTCGGTCGACGGGGCCAATGGACCACACTAAAGGATTACCTCAAGAAACATATAATCGATGTGGTCTTCCTGCAAGAGACCCCAAACAAGATTTCATAGAGCAGGAATTACGTAGCCTAGAAATCAGCGAGAAATACTATTAGTGTTGGCTAGCAGCGAGCGTCTTGTCTTGGGGCATGCTAGTCAATCTAAGGGATAGCTTCTTTAAAGTCGACAGTGTTGATAGGGGTCAATACTACATTAGTGCGGGAGTGCTCTGTGGGGACGCCAATATCAAAATGAGATAATGGGAATTTATGGACCGAAAAAACATTCTCGGTCACATGCATTCGTGGAATAAATCTCGACCAAGGTGGACTCATCCTAGCTCCCAATCATCACGGGGATGTGTTCAATTTGAAGCGGAGTGAGGCAGACAAAAACAACGATAGGATTAACTAGGCTCGCATGGAAATGTTCAAGGATCAAATCGCGAACTGGGCCACCAGAGAAATTCCACCCATGGGTACTCGTACATATGGAATCCGGTGCAATGCATGTTGGACATGGTGTTCATTGTGCATCGGCATTGGAAGCTCACTTCCATCTCTGCACGTTGGTGTCAGAAAAAATCTTAGGCTCTTACCACACTCTGTTAATTCTCGACATGGGTGAGGATGCTCCGATCTGTATAGTAACCTTTTCTTCTTTGAAACTGGGTGGTCTAGAACATGATTATGGAGGTGCGGTAGAAGCTATCATCGCAAGTTGGCGGCTGTGGCATCCTTGATTGGTCGAACTTTATGACCTTTGGCATGTGCCAACACCTCCGCGGCTGGAAGACGAACTTGGGTCGGGAGACTAGAAATCAGAAATTTTTAATTTAGTTCAAATCAAGAATTTGGATGCGCGAGCCTACTCACATGGTTTGGAGGAAGAAGACCAGGTGTTCTCGTACTTCCTCAAAGAGCAGCTACTCAACATCTTTCGCATGGAAGATGAAAACTAGCAAAAAGGGGAGGATGATGTTGTCTTGCAAGGGGACAAAAACACCGCGTACTTCCATGTTGTCGCTAACAACAAGCGTAACAAATGCAATATTTTCACCCTCTCCACTCCTAACAGTAGACTCACTGACAAAGAAGTGAGTCAAGCACATATAAATGATTATTACGGATAGCTCCCCGTATCACAGGTGTCTAGGGCTTGCAATCTGGCACTAGACTCATGGGGAGCTGCGGCGCATGTCTCGCATGAGGAAGATGAAAATATAGCTCTTACCTTATCCAATACAGAGCTAGAGGAGAATGTGAGAGATGAAATATGACATGGCCAGATGGGTACCTGGTCCCGTTCTTCAAGAAGTGATGGCCCTTGGTAAAAATTGAAGTGATGCATATCCTTAATGACTTCATCCTAGGGAGGATTGATATTGCAAGGTTAAATTTGGAGTGCTATCGCTGATCCCGAAGATGGCAAGTCTCAATCAGATCTCATAGTTTATCCCAATTTCTCTGATCAATGTCATTTTCAAAGTTATTTTGAAAGCCTTTGCGACCAAACTTGACCCGGTAGCCAATCATGTTATTATCTCAAACCAGACAATGTTTATCAAAGGCATATTCATCCTTGATAGTGTCTTGGCGTGTCACGAGATTGTTGACGAGCTAAAACCCAACAAGTCGGGGGAGGGGGCATCTTTCTCGACCGTATCAACTGGATTTTTTATTGAAGTGTTTCGGAGCAAATGATTTAACTCCATGGTTATTCACCATATCTCCAAGTAGGTCAAGGGTGGACAATCATCGATTTCTATTAACGGGGATATTGGGCCGTTCTTTCGCAACAAACGAACTGTGAGGCAGGGCAACCCGTTCTCCCCACTACTCTTCAACTTCATGGCAGAAGCATTGTCCATTATCCTCACCAAGGCCAGCAAGGCAGGCCATATCCATGGAGTTGTACTGCATATTATCCCAGGGGCGATTTCACACGTGCAATATGTCAATGGCACTTTAATCCTTATCCAACACAACGAAGAACAGATTTCCAACTTGATGTTTCTGGTTATGTGCTTTGAAGATATGTTTGGTTTTAAAATCAACTAACACAAAAGTGAGTTCATAATCATGGGGCAGCCACCGGAGGTGCAGTGTACGATCGCTGACATGCTCAATTGCAAGTTATGCACTTTCCCCTTTGTCTATATATTTGGCCCTCTCTATTTCAAACAGAAAGCTTACTATTGAACAATGTCTATTTCTATATCTATACCAAATATGATTCTCAAAGAGCCAGATTATGCTGGAGTTTTCTAGACCCAAGTATAAGTACCATCTTGTCACCTGGTCGGTGGGGGGGGGGGGCGTGTCGGCCAAAAGATGCGATGGTCTGGCATCCTCAACTCAAAGCAAATGAACATAGTTATCATGCTTAAGTCGGCATGGAAGCTTTACGAAGACGACAACTCTATCTGCGTTGACATCATTCGTGCAAAGCATCCCTCAGCTTCCAATATTTCTCGCACTCGAGAAGCGGGGGTTCTTAAGCTTGGGACCAAACACGAAGTGCGCAACGGGCAACACAATCTCTTTTGGTTTGGTACATGGGAAAGGGATGGAGCCAGTCAAAGATCGTTTCCCCGCACTTTTCAACACATGTGACTCTCTGTTTGTTCTGATTTCCCAGGATGGCTATCGCAAGGAGCCTCAGTTGTGCGCTTCAAAGATATCTCAGCAAATCTGCCACTCAAAATCCAAATATTTACCTGGTAGCTGGTGCTTGCCCGCCTCCCCTTCGGGCTTACATATTGCCACTAGACATGGTCCTTCCAATGGTTGTGTGTGCTGTGCGTCAATGATGCGGATGCTAACCATATTTTCTATTTTCGTGCCCCTGCTTCGTTAGTTGTACTCAGTTTTCCCCAGCTCGTTAGTTTTTCCTCAGTTTTCCCCTCCCTCTAGTTTGAAACCCATCGAAGACGGGGTTGCCGTCAGGTCAGAGGCCTTACCGTTACCGTGAGGTCAGTTCCTCGCTGACCGTCTCGTCTGACGGGTGGATCCATCTACCGCTGACGCGTGGGCCGTTTTATTTCCTGATTGTATACGCGGTGCTGCCAATGACAAATGAGGCCGCTCTATGGGGCTGCCGCAGCCAATGACTAGTGGGTCGTCTATTTATTTATAGAAAATTATATATTGCCGCTCTGTGGGGCCTCCGCAGTCAATGACCGCTGTGGTCGTTTATTTTATTTAGAGAATATAATATAGAGCCACTCTGTAGGGGCCGCCTCAGCCCATGGCAGGTGACTATTTTCGCAGCTTAATCTAAAGTGACTCTTATGCTAAACATTGTGCATCCCGGCGTTGACCTAGCGGTGGCGGCGAGCATAGCCGTTCTGACCATGCCGATATCGGCATCGGCATCGGCATCGTTTGGAGGATGTGGTGCTCGAATAATAGTGGAAATGCGATATTATTTTTTACATGCATAATAGCTAGATCTCTAAATAGATGCATATGAAGCTACATATATATTCTTGGTCATGATCCCCTTAATTATCTAAAGGGGATGGATGCATGGCTTCACGTCGTCGTCGCTTTCATCATCAGTATCTTCGTCGTCGAGTAGTAGTACCTCCTGCACATTGTTCCGTCGAACACCTTCATTGTGAGCACATCATCGCCTTCATATTTGAAGTGTACGAACCAGCCGAAATCCACACCGTGCGCGATGGCGAATTTCTCCCAGCCCTTGTCGAGGTACATCCGGCCTTGTCCGTCAAATAGGACCTCCACGGTCCGAGACGAGGACCGCAGTCAGCTGCTCGCAGATACACCTTAGCTGGCTCCTTGCCGTCAAGATAGTCCGCAAATTTTTTGGGAGTTCATGCAAAGAGATCGAGCGCCGATCGTTTGAAATTAGGGAACCCTTGAAATTAAAGGTTTTTTAGAACATGCCCATAATTAATCACATGCATCATATATGTGGGAACGCGTACGTACCTTCTTGACCAAAGGGTCTTCATAGACGACGATGAAGAACTCCTCTATGATCAATGGCAGTGTTGACGGTGGTGGTGGCAATGATGATGATCCACTTCCCTTCCCCTTCCCCTTCCCCTTCCCCTTCCGGTCCGCGTCCGAGACGTGGAAGCCATGGCAATGGATAAAGTGTATGTGAACGAAGAAGAGAGAGGCAGAACCTATTGACACAAGGGATGGCCGTGTGGGTGTTTATAAGGGAGAGATGACCGTTGTAGGGGTTTACACAATAAAATAAGGAGGAGATGACCGTTGTGGGGGTTTATACACAATAAATTAAGAAGGACGACCGTTGTGGGGGTATATATCTCAACAAAAAAGTAATGCGGACTATGTTGACTAGTTTATCATTTTACCGTGAAAAGTAATGCCTAAAAGAAAAGTAATGGCTACAAGAAATCGGTGATGGTTTATCGTGTTTTGCGTGAAAAGTAATGGGTACAAGAAATGGGTGATGGTGTATCATTTTTTGCGTGAAAAGTAATGGCTACAACAAAATCGGTGATGGTTTATCGTTTTTGCGTGGAAAGTAATGGGTACAAGAAATGGGTGATGGTGTATCATTTTTTTGCGTGATAAGTAATGGCTACAACAAAATCGGTGATGGTTTATCGTTTTTTGCGTTGAAAGTAATGGCTACAAGAAATGGGTGATGGTGTATCATTTTTTGCGTGAAAAGTAATGGCTACAACAAAATCGGTGATGGTTATCATTTTTGCGTGAAAAGTAATGGCTACAAGAAATGGGTGATGGTGTATCATTTTTTGCGTGAAAAGTAATGGCTACAACAAAATCGGTGATGGTTATCATTTTTTGCGTGAAAAGTAATGGCTACAAGAAATGGGTGATGGTGTATCATTTTTGCGTGAAAAGTAATGGCTACAACAAAATCGGTGATGGTTATCATTTTTTGCGTGAAAAGTAATGGCTACAAGAAATGGGTGATGGTGTATCATTTTTGCGTGAAAAGTAATGGCTACAACAAATCGGTGATGGTTTATCATTTTTGCGTGAAAAGTAATGCCTAAAAGAGTTTATAATTTAGCTCGTGAAAAATAATGCAGAAAACCAAATTTTAGCGTACTAGGTAACCGCCCTTTCGCATACATAGAGTGTGGAAGCTAACCGACGACAGAGAGAGAGGGTGGTGGCCCCGACCAGAGAGAGAGATAGGGGTTATCTGCCCGTTAGATCATACGATCAACGGTCGGCGGGCAAGATCCGCGTGACATGGGCTAGACCAATCGGGCAATGTTGGGCGTCTGTGAGAGTTTGTGAAGGAGAGGGCAAAACTGAGTAGTATCAAGAAACCAAGGGCAAGTGAGTAGTAAACAGACTAAGGGATTCAAATATGAGATTTAAAAAATGGAAAATGCGTGTTTTGTACAATGAAACCCATCTTGGCCTACCTCAAACTATTTGCAATACCAATATACATCAGTGTGAGAATTGTGGCCTCATTTAGACAAAGTATGTTTTGGGGAAAGCTGTTTTGGGTAGGGCTTATTATGGAAAACCATGCACCTTCATAGCTACTAGGTGATTTGAGAAGTGGCAATTTGTGGTGAAACTTGATTTATCTATGATTTATCTATGATTTGAGAAGTGGCAATTTGTGGTAAAGACTCCATGAGTAAGTGCCACTCTTTTTCGGATTTTTTGCACATTAAATAACTCATTTAACTAGTTAATCCCATTTGTTGACTCTCTGTTGACCAGCCACTTGAGGGTAAAACTGAGTATATTGCACTAGCCAGTATTAGCACTCAAGGAGAAAACTGAGCACACAAAAAATGCTAGTATATGACTCGAGGGTATACCTGAGTATATCTAAATTTCCAGGGTTAGACTCGAGGACGCGTGTTGCGGTGCAGAAGTGGAAGACGTGCCATTGTTGACGCGTGTCGCGGTGCGGACGTGCAAATAGTGGACGCGTAGGACGCGGGTCGCATTTAGGACGCGTAAGCCCCTCCCTCCCTCCCTCTGCACACAGTCGTCTCATTCTCGCTCACGCACGAAACCACCCCTCTCACGTCCCATCAACTTCTCCAAATCGAAAAAACCCCAACCGCCGTACGCACGCTACCCTGCCGGCGATGGAGAAGAAGAATGTGCCGGCGGCCGTCGCCTCCGAGCCCGTCGCCTCCGGGCCCGTCGCCTCCGCGCCCGTCGCCTCCGCGCCCGTCGCCGCGAGCCCGTCGCCGCCGGGCCGTCGCCGCCCGGGCTCGCCGCCGAGCCCGTCGCCGTGAGCCGGTCGCCGCCGGCGCGTCGCCTCCGGCGGCGCATCCAGCGCGGCTCCTCCGTGGGGGCCTCTCTCTGGCTGATGGACCACTTCACAAGATCGGCGAATGCTTGCTGGCGAACGAGGGGTACGCCGACACCTACTCTGCCATGAGGCAAGTCTGTAGAAATTGGCGCTCAGGTTTGCAGAGCCCGACGTGCACTGGACGAATGGATCATGCTACACCACGCCCTTCCACACGTCGCTGAGTTCACCTTCCTCCAACTCGGCACATCACGCTACGTCACCATAGATCTATCGGAAGTTCATACAAGGTTCAACTTCCTCCATATCTACCTCTTTATTTTCAATCTTAAACATCTTAGTGCTGAATGTTATCGTGCTTTCCCAGATACTACTTCGTCGGATTTTGCCGTGGCGTCATCGTGCTTGCCCAGAAGAACCCGCCGCACAAGATACGGCTTCTCACAAAGAAATCGAACACTATGTTTGAGGCGCAGATGCCATCTGTTTTCCTGAAATCAGTCGCTGTGGTCAAATCCCCGACTATGGTCTTCGTTACCGCACATTACCCGTCGGAAATTGGTTGGGTCGATGAGAGCACTCCAACTAAGGAATAGATAAAGATTGGGAAAACAGATTTTCGATCAAGAACCATTGTCTGCGTTGCATTACACCGTTCAATGGTGAACTGTATGCACTAGCTGTGGACAATTTAGAGCACGGAAGAATAGTGTGCACCAATGTATAGTTGCAGCAGCGCGCGAGCACTGTCAAGATGGAGACACTAATTTCATTTCCAGAACTTGGACATCAGAAGTTTTACCTCGTGAAGTCGGATGGTGATCTGCTGCTTGTGTTGTTGGTCAGCGTGGCTTTGGCGGGCAGACCATTGGTGTACCGTGTGGACACTCAGAGCCGCTCTCTCCATCCGGTCAGTAACATTGGCAGTAATGCCTTCTTCGTGAATTATATCCGGTGTATCTCCGTCGACACCAGTGTACCCGACACTTCGACCTGGCTGCATCTACTACACGGATTTGGGTTATATCAGAGAGTACTCTCATGATACAAAGGCCTGGGATGAGTGGGCAAAACGTGTGGATAGAATAGGAAACTACGGTATGAGAAATGAACACAAGCCATACCGTTTGGAGGATGTATTGGCCGCACACTGCAGACGGAGGGAGTTCAATGAATATTTCCTTCGGGTAATGCACGATTGGAGCAACGACGAAATATATGAGGAGGAATGAAGAACAAATTCATTCATCCTAATCTTCTTGTTGTCCATACATTGCGTGCGTCTTGTATATTACAACGTTATTGGCTGCTTTTGGCTGCTGTATGCAGTTTCCATATGTATTATACTTAGTTTTCTGATTATGCAGTTGTCAATTTATCATATACTAGCTTCTACATTTGCTACTAGATTTGCTGCCATATTGGGCAAAAGGCATAAATAACCCCAGAGATTTGCTACTAGATTTGCTGCCATATTGAAGAAAGACAGAAATAGAAGCTTCTCTAGATTTGATACTAATTTGGTGAAAAAGAGAGAGAAGAGGGGAAAAGGTGCTCTTAAAAATGCCAATTTGGGCCGAGAGAGACAAACCCAGCTCCTGCTCACGTGCAACCAAACGCTTCTCGTCTGTCCCACGCGGTCCCTTTATACCAGCCCCAGCGACGCGGCCCCACGCGGCGGCCCCACAACCAGCGGCCCCACACGACGCGGCGCAACACGCCAACACAGAACGTCCAAATAAACGGATTCCTTCCGTCTGAGCTCCTTCTGCGGGTTTCAGACATAGGTTGGGGAAAACTTAGGAAAAACTAAGGGGCTGGGGAAAACTGAGTACAACTAACGACCCGAGGGCACGAAAATAGAAATCCCTATTTTATTTACATGCTCTTTGGCGAAATTTATGTGGAGTATGGTTTGCTAACTACTAGGGTGTAGTTGGTGTCCAACGAACCTTGCCTACTTTTATGTCATTATCTCATTTTGGGTAGAACACGTATACTTATTTGGTGTCTCTTCTCCACACAATCATGGGCTTTGTGGCATGTTCGCAACAAGCTAGCTATCGAATCCAAAGTTATATAATGTTCAACTGATCTTATTGTCAAAACTATGCTCTTTGTGTAGCTTTGGACCCAAAACCCTAAGCCTCAAGTGGATGGCAAGCACACAAAAGCGAATCGACGCAGCCAAAACACCAAGTAACTCATGATCTACCTGCTACATGCATCTTGGATCTGTTAGCAGAGGCCGGCCCAGTTTACTTTTGGTTTGAAACTATCTGTGGGGTACTTTTTATGCTTTTGGCTAAGCTATATGTCGTAAAATGTGTCGACTAGCCTTTATTAATTTAAAGTTGGGCTCTAGCTGCCTTCTAGCTTTTTTCCCGAAATGTGATACCCGGCTTCTGCAGTAATTGATGCATGTCGAAAATTTTATTATAAGGTTTACCATTCAAAATATTACAATCATCGACAGATTAAAAGGCATACAACATCTAGACATCTCCTAGTCAACCGGAATGTTGCCAACTAGCCTGACTGTAAATATCCCGAGACTATCAACAACGGTTACATCCAGTAACTATATGTTGTCGTTGAGCCGCCCAAAGTAGGAAAGACCAGTGTTGGACCCAATGTGAAGCCATACAAATAACCAAAAAAAATTGGAACCTCCAACTTGTTAAACATTATATTATTTTTACAATTCAATATCGAGTAACATAAAGAAACGTCTATGTGTATTCTAGTTTTAGTTTTCTTATCTATTTTGTTCAGCCAATCCCAAACACGCGGTCAAGTATTGTAGGTGAAATAGAAAATTTGCCAAGCATGTTTAGCAAACAGACATGAGAGAAACAAATACTTGATGGTACCCACTGAGAACAAAAGAAACATTTTTTTCCCTTATTCTTGAAAATCTTTATCTTTGGTTGAGATCTTTAGCTTCCATAAGTATCTTCTACGAAATCTATTATGCCCTCTTTAGAAAACACCCAGCGTAATCCTGGAGAAGGCTAGAGAGGCGGGCCACATTGCGGGTGTGGTCCCGCACTTGATTCCTGGGGGAGTCTCTCATTTGCAATACGTAGATGATACCATCATCATGATCTAGCCGGATGATCTCACAGTGGCCAATCTGAAGTACATTCTGCTGTGCTTTGAGAGCATGTCGGGTCTCCGGATCAATTTTCACAAAAGTGAGGTCATGGTGCTTGGGGTGGAGGAGGAGGAGGAGGGGCTCACGATTGCACATATGCTCAACTGCAAGCAAGGATCCCCCTTCACCTACCTAGGCCTTCCGGTCAGTGACCGAGCTCTGACGGCGGCGGACTGGGGTCCCCTGATGGTCAAGGTGGGGAAGCGAGCTGACCTATCCTCGACGGCAAGATTAACCCTAATCAACGCTTGCTTGTCCAATCTACCCCTCCATGCTATGGCAGTCTGCCTTTTAGGAGAGGGTACTCATGGTACGGATAAACATCGTTCTCGCTTCTTGTGGGAAGCTAACGGTACCAAACGCAAATACCACTAGGTCCGATGGTCGGCCATGTGTAATCCGAAGCCTGGGAGGGCTCAGGATTGTTGATACTCGGCTCGTGAATATCTGTCTCTTGTTCAAGTGGATCTGGAGGCTGTACGATGGGGAATAGGGGCTTTGGGCGGACATCATCCAAAACAAATACCTTAGAGAGAAGGATTTGCTGTTGGATGCTCACCGCCCCGGTTCGAAGTTCTGGAATGTTGTCTAGAAGCTTAAGCATCTGTTTCGGCTTGGGGCCAAGCACCCTGTGCACAACGTGAATGCGACGAGCTTTTGGCGGGATTGGTGGTAGGGTCGGGGCCCTTGTGCACTAGATTTCCTGCTCTTTTCGCTATTGCGATGGATCAAGAGGCCTCGGTGGAGGCGGGGTGGCATATCCCTTTCCGACGTTAGTTGGGTGTTGGGGAGTGCATTGATTGGGCCAATCTGTCTAGAGAGGTCTTGATACCCCCGACTTCCCAGCGGCTAGACACTATGGTGTGGACGCTGGAACCTTCGGGGAGGTTCTCGGTCCGTTCACTTTATCTTAAGCTCTATCAGAGTACCCCTAGCAAACACTTTAGATACCTCTGGCGGATTGCGGCCCCGATGAAGGTGCGGATCTTCCTTTGGCAGCTTGCCAGGAAGCGCCTACTGTCTAACGAGAACATTCGGAGGCGTAGGGGACCCTCGACTGGAGTTTGCGCCCTTTGCCGGGATGTGGAAGACAATAATCACATCTTCTTCTCCTGCCCCGTGGCCAAGTTTCTCTGGAGCGCAAATATGGAACTGCTTAGCTGCACTTGGAATCCCTTGTTTTGCGGATATCTTTAGGGTCCTCCAAAACAAAGTGGGGCAAACCAAACGGGTTCTTTGGATAGCGTGTTATGTGCTCTTTTGGACGCTATGAAACGAAATTTATGATTTAAGGGGTCTTCCCAAAGCAACCTACTAATGGGTTATACGAAATGTCTATTTATATGTAGGTGTTGAAGCCAGTGGCTAGGAGGCAGGATCGCGCAGCGGTGGAGGAGTCGATCGACCGGATTCGCTCTCTCCACGCGACCATCAGGGACCAAGACTAGTTTATGTCCCCTGGGTCATGTATCTCTGGTGGCGTGTTTTAGCGATGTGTTGGGGTACTAGTTGATTCACTGTTGAATGGATTGTTAGCGAACAAGAGGGGGGGGGGGGTGAATGGTCGCTACACAAATTTTATAGCTTTTTCAATTTTAGGCGCGATGCGGAAGAAAAGGTGGCAACTTTGATGATAAGGGTGATCCTAGTATGAGCCTATGCGATGCAACGAGTAAAGAACCGACAAGATAGTAAGAGAGAGGGAGCGGGATAACCAGGGTAGCGAAGACGAGGTGAGGTTTGTTTCCCGCAGTTCCTCCCACAAAAGGGAGTACGTCTGCGTTGAGGAGGTGTGAACCACGAAGGCTCAACTGCCACACAGGCCTCCTTGTTCCTCGAGAAAGCCCCACGAAGGAACTTCCCCTTCTCCACTAAGTAGCCGGTCGAGGCGGCGGTTCCTTCACAAGTTTGGGGCGAGCTCCACAAACACCGGAGGCTCCCAACACCCTATGGGGCTAGCACAACTCCAAGCTAGCCTCCATATGAGCTCTTCTTCCAAGATCCCACCATAGGAACCCTAACTCCAAGATCCACTAAGGACTAGATGATATTGGTGAAATCTCTCTTGGTAGAACTATAGATCGGGGTCTCCTCCACCACTCCTCAAAGTTTGGGAAAGATTGGTTGGATGTGGAGGGAGATCCTGAAGTTGAAACGAGCTGGGGAAGAAGGGACCCTTTTATAGGTCCTCTCAAATCCAACCGTTATGTCCAGTTTCCACACGACCGGTACTACTGCTTTGGGAAGCGGTAGTACCGCTCTGGATTCGAAATCGGCACACAGATCTACCACGTGGGCTCAAGGCGGTACTACCGCTGAGGTACAGGCAGAGCCTATGCGAGCCCCGGACTCCCTCTCGGTACCATTGCGGTACCAAGGCGGTAGTTCCATATTTTGTAGTTACGGTACAAAAGCGGTACCTTGACAGAAATACCGCTTGAGAGCGGTACTTCCGGTCGAGGTACCGTAACGCATATTTTGAGCCTTTTCTCACTGCAAAGCCCGGAGCGGTACTTCTGACTGGTACCAATAGCAATAACGGTACTACCGCTCTTGTTACCGGTAGTACCGGTCAAGCAGAAACTGATTTTTCCTCTTTCCCTCTCCAACCACGTCACCTCGCGACACACACACAAAACCAGAAAACCTATAAGCTACGCTTGAATCTTCTGATCCTGATGCGTTCAACGAGGGCACTGTGCACCTGCAAATCTATCAAAAGCAAACTATGCACATGGTGAAATTTATTCTAGTGTTGTTATCAAGCACACAAAACACGAGGAAATAGATTTTGCTCTTTCAACTGTGTTATCTCTTTGTGGTGCAGTTGTGGACCTGTGTTTTTATCTTTCGTTGTGGATGTTGTGACTTATGTGTACTCTGGCCGTTGTGGTTTTATTAATTTAAAGTCGGACTCTACTCGAGCCTTTTGTCTAAAAAACACCCAGGGTAGTGACCTTCCATACAAACAAGATATTAGGTTCATCAGACAATTTTACCATCGTCAATCTTTGACAAAAATGTGGCCAATCAATTTATTTTCTCCCGTGAGTGCTTTTCTAAAATCTATGTTTAGAGGCAGTTACATGAACGGAGACACTATAGCATAGAGATGGGTATTGAGGGCATATCTAGCGGGTCGACGCATTTTGGATGTCCAAAATGTCCGCGGGCGTCCGTTTGCGTCAGCCTGCAGATAAATGGTCATGCATCATTTTGCATCGGGGGTGGCTCCAGCGGCCCGACGCATTTCGGGCGTGGGCCATTTTTGGTTCACAAATTTCAGAAAACAGGTTAAACAATCAAATTACACGAAATTATAGCTATCATATTGGCTCAAATTGAAGTCTCAAGCAAGGACACCGTGCACCTGCAAATCTATGAAAACAAAACTATGCACACGGAGAAATTCATTCTAGTGTTGTTATCAAACATACAAAACACGATATATAGATTTTGCTCTTTCAACTGTGTTATCTCTTTGTGGTGCAGTTGTGGACCCGTGTGTTTATCTTTCGTTGTGGATGTTGTGACTTATGTGTACTCTGGCCGTTGCGGTTTTATTAATTTAAAGTCTGACTCTACTCGAGCCTTCTGTTTAAAAAACACCCAGTGTAGTGAGCTTCCATACAAACAAGATATTAGGTTCATCAGACAAGTTTACCATCGTCAATCTTTCACACAAATGTGGACAATCAATCTATTTTCTCTGGTGAGTGCTTTTCTAAAATCTATGTTTAGAGGCAGTTACATGAACGGAGACACTATAGCATACAGAGATGGGTATTGAGGGCATCTCTAACGGGTCGACGCATTTTGGACGTTCAAAATGTCCGCGGGCGTCCGTTTGCGACAGCCTGCAGACGCGAAAATGGTCATGCGTCTGTTTGAGTCGGGGTGGCTCCAGCGGCCCGACGCATTTCGGGCGTGGACCATTTTTGTTTCACAAATTTTAGAAAAAAGGTTAAACAATCAAATTGCACAAAATTATAGCTATCATATTGGCTCAAATTGAAGTCTCAAATAAGTTCATCACATTTTGCACATGTTACGGCGCAAAATGGAATCAAAAGGGGCACAACATGGCCAGAATATTAAATCTAGTACAAAAGGAGGCCATGGTTCTTGGCATTGGCACCGCCGATCAGGCGTCTCGCGCGCGGATTTCGGCGCATTTCTTCAGGAACCAGGCCCTGGTGTCGTCGTCCATGCTGCTCAAGTCGGTGAGCATGTTCCTTGTGTCCTCTGCACGGGTCATGGCCTCGACGTCCATCCTCCTGGCCTCGGCGTCACGCAATTTGGCATCAGCGTCTGCCTTTCTGGCCTCCACGTCCATCCTTTGGACCTCAATGACCTCTTTGCTGAGGTTGAGGTAGATTGCAGGTGCAACCTCTTTTTCCAGACGCTTCTTCTCGTCCCTTTTCTCCATGGCGGTTTGATTCTCGGCCATCATCTTCTCCAAGCTCTGCGTGAACGCAAGGGCTGCTGCCTCCCGGGCTAGATCGGCCTTGGTAGCCTTATGGCCCCGGGGACGAGGTGGAAGGGTTTGACGCCTGATACGTCTCAAACGTATCTATAATTTCTTATGTTCCAAGCTACTTTTATGACAATACTTGAATGTTTTATACATACTTTACAGCATTATTATACATTTTCCGGCACTAACCTATTAACAAGATGCCGAAGCGCAGGTTCTGTTTTCTGCTGTTTTTGGTTTTAGAAATCCTAGCAAAGGAAATATTCTCGGAATTGGACGAAATCAACGCCCAGGGTCCTATTTTTCACGAAGCTTCCAGAAGACCGGAGGGATAACGAAGTGGGGCCACGAGGTGGCCAGGCCGGCGCGGCCGAGGCCCTGGCCGCGCGGCCTGTGGTCTGGGACCCTCGCGTCGTCCCCTGACCTGCCTTCCGCTACCAATAGCCTTCGTCGCGAAACCCCTGTACCGAGAGCCACGATACGGAAAACCTTCAGAGACGCCGCCGCCGCCAATCCCATCTCGGGGGATTCGGGAGATCGCCTCCGCACCCTGCCGGAGAGAGAATCATCACCGGAGGGGCTCTACATCATCATGCCCGCCTCCGTATTGATGCGTGAGTAGTTCATCCTTGGACTATGGGTCCATAGCAGTAGCTAGATGGTTGTCTTCTCCGCATGTGCTATCATTGTTTAGATCTTGTGAGCTGCCTAACATGATCAAGATCATCTATTTGTAATGCTACATGTTGTGTTTGGCGGGATCCGATGAATATAGAATACTATGTCAAGTTGATTATCAATCTATCATATATGTGTTGTTTATGTTCTTGCATGCTCTCCGTTGCTAGTAGAGGCTCTGGCCAAGTTGATACTTGTAACTCCAAGAGGAGTATATGCTCGATAGTGGGTTCATGCCTCCATTGAATGTGGGACAGTGACAGAAAGTTCTAAGGTTGTGGATGTGCTGTTGCTACTAGGGATAAAACATTGATGCTTTGTCTAAGGATATTTGTGTTGATTACATTACGCACCATACTTAATGCAATTATCTGTTGTTTACAACTTAATACTGGAGGGGTTCGGATGATAACCAGAAGGTGGATTATTTAGGCATAGATGCATGCTGGATAGCGGTCTATGTACTTTGTCGTAATGTCCTGATTAAATCTCATAGTAATCATCGTTGATATGTATTGAATCTTTGTTTGTCAATTGCCCGCCCTGTAATTTGTTCACCCACATGTTAGTTATCTTATTAGAGAGACACCACTAGTGAACTGTGGACCCCGGTCCATTCTTTTACATCTGAATACATTCTACTACAATTATTGTTTTTACTGTTCTTTGCAAACAAACACCATCTTCCACTCGATACGTTTAATCCTTTGTTTTCAGCAAGCCGGTGAGATTGACAACATCACCGTTACGTTGGGGCAAAGTACTTTGATTGTGTTGTGCGGGTTCCACGTTAGCGCCGGTTCACTGGTGTTGCGCCGCACTACACTCCTCCACCAACAACCTTCACGTGCTTCTTGGCTCCCTGGTTCGATAACCTTGGTTTCTTTCGGAGGGAAAACTTGTGCTGTGCATCACCTTCCTCTTGGGGTTCCCAACGGACGTGTACATCTGCGCGCATCAAGCTCTTTTTCTGCTAAATTAGCAGGGGAGATCAAGACGCTGCAAGGGGAGTCTCTCACTTCAATCTCTTTACTTTGTTTTGTCTTGCTTTACTTTATTTTATTCTTGTTTTGTTTGCTTCATATTAAAAACACAAAAAATTAGTTACTTTACTTATTGTCTTGTTTACTAGCTCTATATCAAAACACAAAAAAATTAGTTACTCGTCTTTACTTTATTTGCTTAGTTTACTTTACTACTGTTATAATGGGTACTCCTGAAAATACTAAGTTGTGTGATTTCACTAGCACAAATAATAATGATTTTATATGTACTCCTATTGCTCCACCTGCTACTACAGCAGAATTCTATGAAATTAAACCTGCTTTACTAAATCTTGTTATGAGAGAGCAATTTTCTGGTGTTAGTACTGATGATGCTGCTGCCATCTTAATAATTTTGTTGAACTTTGTGAAATGCAAAAGTATAAGGATATAGATGGTGATATTATAAAAATGAAATTGTTTCCTTTCTCATTAAGAGGAAGAGCTAAAGATTGGTTGCTTTCTTTGCCTAAGAATAGTATTGATTCATGGACTAAATGTAAATATGCTTTTATTGGTAAATATTATCCTCCTGCTAAGATTATATCTTTGAGAAGTAGCATTATGAACTTTAAACAATTTGATAATGAACATGTTGCTCAAGCATGGGAGAGAATGAAATCTTTGGTAAAGAATTGCCCAACCCATGGACTGACTACTTGGATGATCATCAAACCTTTTATGCAGGATTGAATTTTTCCTCGAGGAACCTATTGGATTCAGCTGCTGGAGGTACTTTTATGTCCATCACCTTGGGCGCCACAACTAAACTACTTGATGATATGATGATCAATTACTCTGAATGGCACACTGAAAGAACTCCTCAAGGTAAGAAGGTAAATTCTGTTGAAGAAATCTCTTCTTTGGGTGATAAGATTGATGCTATTATGTCTATGCTTGCAAATGGTAGATCTATATTGATCCTAATAATGTTCCTTTAGCTTCATTGGTTGCTCAAGAAGAAAATGTTGATGTGAATTTCATAAAGAGTAACAATTTCAACAACAATGCTTATAGGAATAATTATGGTAACAACAACTATAGGCCATATCCTTCTAATAATGCTAGTGGTTATGGTAATTCTTATGGTAATTCTTACAACAATAATAAGAGTGTACCCTCTGGTCTTGAAGTCATGCTTAAAGAATTTATTAGTACACAAACTGCTTTCAATAAAACTGTTGAAGAAAAGCTTGGTAAAATTGATGTTCTTGCTTCCAAGGTTGATAGTCTTGCTCTTGATGTTTATCTTTTAAAACTTAAAGTTATGCCTGAGGAAGTTAAAGATGCTAGGTTTGCTAAAACAAATGACATCCAGTTCAATTAATGATAATATTAGAATGTTGGCTGAATTGCATGCTAGGTGGGATAGAGAAGAAAAAGAAAATAATGTAGCTAAAGTATGGACTATTACCACCACTAGTAATGTTGATTATTCACATGTTGCTACACCTCCCACTATCAATGGTAAAATAATTGGTGTTGGCAATGTTTCTACTCCTAGTACAAAGCGCGCAAAATTGCCTGAAACTGCTTGTGATAAAACTGCTGAAATTTTTCAAAATATTGGTGACAATGATTCCATTGCTGTAGAACATAATGGTTTAGATTTTGATGATTGTCATATTACTGAAGTTATAAAGTTCTTAAAAACTTGCTAGAAGTCCCAATGCTAGTGCTATAAATTTATCCTTTACAAAACATATTACAGATGCTCTCATTAAAGCTAGGGAAGAGAAATTAAAACTTGAAGCTTCTATTCCTAGAAAGTTAGAAGATGGTTGGGAGCTATAACATCCCAGAAATTCAAAACAAAATAAAGCAATTCCCCTAGTTCCAAATTTTGGAACCAACAAAAACTTTATTAAATTAAGTTTGTACAGAATAATCATGCTTAATTCTTGTGATATTGCCATGATTGCTTGTTATTAGTATATGAAATAATTTTAACCTAAACCTCACCCCTCTTCTCACCATCCTAGTTAAAATAAAATAAGGAAATTAAATGAGAAAAAGGCATATGTGCCTATGGCTATAATTATAAATCTTTAACCTAGACCTTTCCACTTTATTTAGAGGAATGGAAAAGCTTCATAAACCTTATATAGTACTTCTTAAATCATCTCCAAGTTGAAACCAAAGAAAATAAAAAGAAACTAAAAATGCCATAGAGGCATATGAGAGTAAAATAGCAAATTTGTGAATTTGAGAAGATTGACCCTAGGACTTGTTGTGAATGGTTGGATCACCTCCATATACCATCCCAACAATCAACAACACCATTTTGAATCCAACCAAGTCAAATTTAAAATCAAATGCAACATATGCATAGAGGCATATGTGAAACATACCCATTTCACCAAACCTTGACCTATGACTTCAAACCTTAACCAAATGGTGTGAAACCATCTCCAAACCTAATATAACACTAAATTGACCCTAACCCATGCCCAAGTAAAGCAATGGGAATAATTTACAAAAATAATAAAATTGGACACATCATCTCTTATGTATTAAGGCCAAATTTGCAAATCTTTGAACAAGACCATTTGAATTGGTTTCAATGCTCTTAAAATGTTTCTAAACTAATAAGAACCACATTAGAGTCAAGAAAAGTCAAATCAAATGGAGAGAATTCAAATGGTGAGGTAATTCCATTTTTACTCACATACACATAACACCAATTTTGCAAATCTTCACCCAAGGCCACCTTGGCTTGATCTCTTGTTTGTAAAACTCTTATATATGATAAAAAAACACAATTGCATCAAAGAAACCAAAATAAAATCAAAGCAAAACTCAAAACTATCACACATATGATAATGGTCATATGTCACATTTATAATTTCTTCCTCACTTTGCACCCACCTATCTTTTGTTTCTGCAACCAAACTTGGTCAACCATTGCCATGTCATCCAAGACCAAGTGATGGTGAACAACTTTCATATTGACCATTGGTGCTAATGTTGACCAGGTTGACCAGTAGGGTTTTGACAAGTGAAGACTTTGAAACTATGTGAAGATAACCCCAAATTTAAAATCTCACAAACCTTTGCCAAAATGACCACCACCACCACCAATCTTTCACATTATTTATATAATAGAGTTGCACCAAAAAGAATTTCAAAATTCGACCAAAAGTTTCATGCGGCCATTTACTCAAACACTTGGCAGGCATCATTTCAGATTGGACACACACCCTTCTACACACTGGATTTTAGCCTCCACCCCTTTTCATATGTGATCATCAACCTCCTGTACCTCCCCTGCATCAAGCCCTGCCAGTTTGCACTGAGTAGAGTGGTGGCATGATCAAAAACTTCACCATGCCGTGCTCATGCCATCACCCATGCCCAATCTCTCTCTGATCCTCTCCTCACTTTTTCTTCTTGTCCTGGAGAATCTACATAGCCCCAGGACACCGACGGTACCCAGCCCTAGCTCGCCACGGCTTTGCATTGGCCGGAACGCACGCGTCCAGACGCACCCAGAACGTGCCAGGCACGCGGTGAGCGCGCCCTGGCATGTCACTGGACGCGCCCCTGCATGCCTACCTCTGCATCGCGCGTCGCCAACCTCTCCTCTACGCCGTAGACATGCTCGCTGGCTCGCGCACGCCCCATCACCGCCGCCATGATCACAACTCTGCCGCCACGGTACTGCGAGCACTTGATCGTTGCCAGCACGCTCCCGTCCTTCCCCTGTCGTCCCTTCACGCGCGCTAGCTCGCAGCTACCTAGCGTGCCCCCTACCGTGCCCCTTCGCGCCCTGGAGCGCCCTCGTCCGATGACCTCTCACAGCACCCGCCGGTCGCCACCGCAGCTATAAATAGAGGCCATCTCAACCTTCACTCTTCACAACAAACTTGCTCCCCTCTTCCTCCTTGACCTCCTCGAACACCTCTCTCGCCCCAATTTCACCGGAGCCGCTCCAATTGCGAGCTCAACGTCGCCGGAGCCTGCAGATCGCCGTCGCCAATTCACGCCACCCCGAGCCTCGAAACTGCTACCAGTCGACTTCTCGTCGTCGACAACCTCGCCTCACCCCTCTCCTTCGACCGCCGGCGACCTAGCGCGCCCTCCGACCCCCTACCTCGCCGGCGCAGCAGGTCCCTCCCCCGTCGAGACGACGGCGGTCGGCCGTCGGATCCACGCCTAATCGCGCGGTCCGGGTTAGAGCATACCGATTCGGTCGATTATCGCTGACGTGTAGACCCCACCATGTCAGCTGGCCCGCGGCTGTGAAACGTTACTGGGCTGGCCCTTTGCTTTTTAAACATTCGGCCCATTTCTTTTCCCGCCTAGCCCACAAATTCAAATCTGGATTTAATAATTATTCCAAAAACCCTGCAGATGCTTTAGTAAATTTTGAATAGTTTGAAATCTACCAAACCAAATCTAGCAAATTTTATATATTCGGAAAGCTCATAAAATTATCTAAACAATGCCACTGGCCTCATGTCCAAATTCGTAATTAAATTCAAATGATAAAAATAACAAGGCAGCCTTTTCCAACTTCAAATAAATATTAAAAATTATCTATAAATGATTTTAAGTTGATTCCAACTCTAATAAATCACATTTGACATAATCTAATTGTTTATGCAAAAATATAGCATAGTTGTTTTGCATGATCATGGACTAAAGTCAAATAATGGCTATGGAACCATTTCTAGCCCATTTAACACATACACATAAACTTATTTAAATAGTATGGGGGCTTCTCTCTCATTTAAATTGTGATCCTAAGTAATTCAACTAGAGGTACTGACCTTGGTCTAATAAGCCTCATGCTTGGTTACTTAGAGATTTTAAATCATTTAGATGATAGTTTTAAATTATATGAGGTATAGCTTCTCACTTAAATCATTACTCCAAATGGTTCAATGAGAATTGATAACACATGTATTAATGACCCATAGGTTCCTATTTGAAAATATTAAATCATTCTCATAAGTAGTATTTAAAATTTTCAAACCTAGCTATTAAATCATATGAGATACTTTGGTCTCATTTAAATCATCTTTCTCAAATAATATGAAGTAATGTGTTGACCTTTAATTTCCTAGGCTCATACTTGCTCACTTATAGATCTTAAACCTAAATAGTATTTAAATTTTCCAAAGATTAATTAAATCACATGAGATTATGAATCTCATTTAACTCACTTTTCTCAAATACTAAGTGTGAAGTGTTGACCTTGGTCAACATGGGATCATCCCTGTTTATTTGAGAATATTAAATCACCTCAATAATAGTCCTTTAAATTAGTTACAATTATATGTTAAATCATATGAGAGGTATGCCTCTCAACTAAATCCTGTTCTCAAATAATTCAACATGAGGTAGTGACCATGGTCGATGTAATCTCATAGTGAATTATTTGGTGGCATAAAATCACTACCATGTTAGTATTAAATTGCATGAGGTATGGAACCCCATTTAAATCATTGTCTCAAATGGTAAGTATGAAGAGGTTGACTTTGGTCAACCTAGGTCATATATTATTCATAAGAGAAATTAAATCTTAAGGAGATTCAATGAGAGGAAATTACTTTCTCACCAACTAAAGAGAAACCCTAACTCCATTTTCAATGAGAGGAAATTATTTTCCTATTACTAAATAAAGAAACCCTAGCATAATCTTGTAATAAATGTTAAGTAGTGATGCTAGATCCTTTGTGAGACACTAAGGCTAATTAAGAGTACTTAAGTATTGTTTGGTGATTGTATCCTCGTATTCGTGTATAGACGCTAGTACCGGAGACTATCAAGAGGAGGAGGTATTCTACCAAGAGGAAGAAGAAGAACACTTTGATCACCTCATCAATCAAGGCAAGATAATACTCTTGCAAGCTGATATTCTTGCAAGCTATACTCTTGCAAGCTAATATTCTTGTTAAGTGCAAAGCTCTACCATAGCAAGGCACCATTACATTTTACTTTATGAACCTATCCCAAGTTTTTATTGCTTTTGGTTTATCAAAGTTTACTTTTTGATTCATGATTCACTTGGTCTAGAGTAGAACAAGATCATCAAATTTAGTCTAGAGCAATGAAAGCTAGATAGCACCCCTCATGACTAGTTGCTAGTGCTAAACCAATAAAATTGACTACTCTAGATGGGAACATGTGAAATAAGATGACTTTGAAAACTTTGGAATGATGGTTCATTCCATTGAACGATGTTGAAGGTGAATATGACCAAGAGAAGATGGTGACTTTTGATATAAAACTGATATGGGTTCGGATGCGATACCGTTCCAATTTTGAAAGTACCCCCACAATACCCAACATGGGTAAGGGCTTAACTAGAAATTTATGTGTTCTAGTATGGGTTCCCTCTAAACAAGCGTCATAGGGGTTATGCTGAGGCTGCCTCTGTGGAAAGTGAATTGATGTGAAATAACGTGAATGAGGTGAATTGTCCGGCCCAAGCCCTGTGCAGTTCCCAGGTTGGCGGTTGGTCTTCATGGGGAGAGGTGCCTATACTAGAGTATATAAGTGAAAGGTTATGGTAGTCCTCATACGGAGTATGATAAATCAGGGCCAGTTAACCCTGCCGGATTATTGCAAATATTGTGGCACAAGTGTACGACCTCTACAGTGTAGAACTATTCGAATAGCCGTGTCCACGGTTACGAGGCGGTGGAAAGGCCATGCATTCCGTCCTTGGATATTTACAAAAATGTTATCATAGTGGTGACTTGAATTCAGAAAAGGTGAATGGTGACTTTGAATTGAATCACAACAGAGTTGTGGGAATGACACTAATGTTCCCCCTTGAGTTAGTCTAGTGATTCAAGCATCTTTACTAAATGTTTATGAAATAAACTTGGCTTTATGCAAATAAACCTAGAGCTTAGTATCCCCTTACCATAATTAGTAGTGCTTACACTAGTATTAGTTTGTGAGTACTTAAAAAGTACTCATGGCTTTGTCCATGGCTATTCAAATGGCCAGATTTATGAAAGAGTGGGCTGCAGCACTAGGAAGATGGACAACAGGACGTCTACGACAACTAGGACCGCTCCTGACGTCAAGCGTTGGCCTGTGGATTAGATAGTCCACTACTACTTCACTTCCGCTATTTGTGATGATCGTTGATCAATAGATCAACTACTATTGTAATATTGGATCATGCGATCCATCTTTGTAAGACGATTATGTGTTGTAATAAATATTATGATATCAACTGTTATGTCTCGCAGCAACAATATTCCTGGGATTGCGATGTACGGCATAATAGGCATCTGGACTTAAAAATCCGGGTGTTGACAGGAGCCCATCATTAAGATGAAATTCAATGATTTTGAGTGTAATGCTCTATGTGATCTTGGTGCAAGTATTTCTGTTATGCCTAAGAAAATTTATGATATGCTCTCGACTTGCCACCATTGAAGAATTGTTATTTGGATGTTAATCTCGGCGATAATGTTAAAAAGAAACCTTTGGGGAGGATTGATAATGTGCATATTACGGTTAACAATAACCTTGTCCCGTTGATTTTGTTGTCTTGGATATCGAATGCAATGCATCTTGTCCTATTGTGTTGGGAAGATCTTTTCTTCGAACTGTTGGTGTTGTTATTGATATGAGGAAAGGTAATATTAAATATCAATTTCCTCTCAGAAAGGTATGGAACACTTCCCTAGAAAGAGAATGAAGTTGCCTTTTGATTCTGTTATTAGAACAAGTTATGATGTTGATGCTTCTTCTCTTGATGTTACTTGATTTGCACTTTATGCGCCTAGCTGAAAGGCGTTAAAAAAAGCACTTCTTGGGAGATAACCCAGGTTTCATTATTTACTATATTGTTGAGTCTTGGAAGTTGTTTACTACTGTAGCAACCTCTCTTATCATGTTTTTGTGCTAAGTAAAGTTTCTATGCTAAAGTTGATGCTATATTTGGATTGCTGCAAAAACAGCATTGCTGTCTGTCACGAATTCTCTCGAGCTCTCTGTAAAAAAATCAAAAAATCTGCAAATTTACGAGCGTGATCTCGTATATGTACGCAACTTTCATTAGTTTTGAGTTTTTCCATTTGGCAAGTTAAGTGCCCCTACCAGATTCGTCTTTACGGACTATTCTGTTTCCAGCAGATTCTGCCTTTTATTTAGCATTACCGCTTTTGCTATGTTGAATGAGTTTCTTTGTTCCATTAACTTTCAAAAGCTTTGTGAAATGTCCAGAAGTGTTAAGAATGATTGTGTCACCTCTGAACCTGTGAATTTTTGATTATGCACTAACCCTCTAATGAGTTTGCTTGAAGTTTGGTGTGGAGGAAGTTTTCAAAGGTCAAGAGAAGAGGATGATATACTATGATCAAGAGTGAAAGGTCTAAGCTTGGGGATGCGCCGGTGGTTCATCCCTGCATATTTTAAGAAGACTCAAGCATCTAAGCTTGGGGATGCCCAATGCATCCCCTTCTTCATGGACAACATTATCAGGTCACTTCTAGTGAAACTATATTTTTATTCCATCACATCTTATGTTCTTTACTTGGAGCGTCGGTTTGCTTTTATTTTTGTTTTGTTTTGAATAAAGTTGGATCCCACCATTCTTATATTGGAGATATTATGCTCCGCTTTTTCATATGGAACACTTTTGTTCTTAATTGTGCTTTAATGTTCATGGCGAAGGCTGAAATTGCTTCGTTAAATTGCTATTTGGTTGGAATCAGAAAATGATGCATATGGTTTGGAATAACTTGGCAATTGTTTGAGCTCTCATAGATCATGTTTAAGCTCTTGCATCATGTAGTTTAATCTATTAATGAAGAACTACCGTAGAGCTTGTTTAATTTGGTTTGCATGATTGGTCTCTCTAGTCTAGATAATTTCGGGTAAAATATTTGAACAACAAGGAAGACGAGTGTAGAGTCTTATAATGCTTACCAATATGTTCTTGTGTGAGTTTTGCTGTCCCTGTTCATACTTGTGTTTGCTTCCAAACAACCTTACTTCGCCCAAACCTTACTGAGAGGAAATACTTCTCGTGCGTCCAAACACCTTGAGCCAAACCCCATACCATTTGTGTCCACCATATCTACCTACTATGTGGTATTTTTTTTTTTTTTTTTTGTAAATTACTTGAGTGCTACCTTTAAAATTTCATTCCTTTATCTTTGCAATATAGCTCATGGGACAAATAGCTTAAAAACTATTGTGGTGATGAATATGTAGTTATGTGTCTTAATTCTTATAAGTTGCTTGTTGAGTGGTAACCATGTTTCTGGGGGACGCCATCAACTTTTACCTTTGTTGGATATCATGTGAGATGCTATGCATGTTCGTCTTGTCTGAAGTAAGTACGATTTCATGATCAAATGGTTTGAGTATGCATATGTTAGAAAAGAACACGCTAACAAAAGCCATGTATCATGGTGGAAGTTTGAGTTTGGACATACAACCTCAATCTCTTGTAAGAATGTGTATTGTTGAATGCTTAAGCATTAAAGAGAGGAGTATTATCTTTTGTCTATGTTGTCCCGGTATGGATGTCTAAGTTGAGAACAATCAAAGCGAGAAATCCAATGCGTGCTTTCTCCTTAGACCTTTGTACAGTCGGCATAGGGGTACCCCTTTGTGACACTTGGTTGAAACATATGTCATGTGATGATAATCCGTGTCTTCCGAGGAGTAGGACCAGGTGCGAGCACTATTAGTACTCTATGCATGAGACATGCAACTTGTAGGAAGTATTGTGCATAGCATAGTTATTACTACCATTGACAAAATTGTTTCTATGTTTTCAAAATAGCTCTAGCACAAAAATAGTAATCCATGCTTCCCTCTCCGAAGGGCCATTCTTTTTATGTGAGTCAGTTTACCACTTCTTTCTATCTTAGAAGCAAACACTTGTGTTAACTATGTGTATTGATTCTTACATGTTTACTGTGCACCTGTTATATTACTCTATGTTGACAAATATCCATGAGATATACATGTTACAAGTGAAAGCAATTGCTGAAACTTAATCATCCTTTGTGTTGCTTCAATGCATTCTTCTTTGAATTTATTGCTTATGAGTTAGCTCTTATGCAAGTCTTATTGATTCTTGTCTTGAAAGTACTATTCATGAAAAGTTTTGCTATATGATTCATTTGTTTAGTCATTATCTTGTTAGCAATCTTTTGTTCAGATCACTCCATTCATCATATGCTTTACAATAATGTTGATCAAGATTATGTTGGTAGCATGTCACTTAATTATTTGTGTTATCGTTTACCTCCTCGAGGACGAAGGAACTAAGCACAGGGATGCTTGATACGTCTCAAACGTATCTATAATTTCATATGTTCATCTTTACTTTATGATAATACTTAGATAACATACATACTTTAGAGGCATTATTATACATTTCCGGCACTAACCTATTAACAAGATGCCGAACTGCCAGTTCTCTGCTAATTTTGGTTTCAGAAATCCTAGTAAGGAAATATTCTCAGAATCGGACGAAATCAACGCCCTGGGTCCTATTTTCCACAGAAGCCAAGACCGAAGAGGATGCGAAGTGGGGCCACGAGGTGGCCAGACCATAGGGCGGCGCGGCTCAGGCCGCGGCGCGGCCCTGTGGTCTGGGCCCACCGTGGCCCCTCTCTTCTTCCCTTCGCCTACAAATAGCCTTCGTCGTGAAACCCCCTGTACCGAGAGCCCGATACGGAAAACCTTCCAAGAATGCCGCGCCCGCCAATCCCTTCTCGGGGATTCGGAGATCGCCTCCGGCGCCTGCCGGAGGGAATCATCACCGGAGGGCTCTACATCATCATGCCCGCCTCCAGATTGATGTGAGTAGTTTATCCTTGGACTATGGGTCCATAGCATTCAGCTAGATGGTTGTCTTCTCCGCATGTGCTATCATTGTTTAGATCTTGTGAGCTGCCTAACATGATCAAGATCATCTATTTGTAATGCTACATGTTGTGTTTAGGGATCCGATGAATATAGAATACTATATCAAGTTGATTATCAATCTATCATATATGTGTTGTTTATGTTCTTGCATGCTCTCCGTTACTAGTAGAGGCTCACCAAGTTGATACTTGTAACTCCAAGAGGGATTAATTATGCTCGATAGTGGGTTCATGCCTCCATTGAATCTGGGACGGTGAGAGAAAGTTCTAAGGTTGTGGATGTGCTGTTGCTACTAGGGATAAAAACATTGATGCTTTGTCTAAGGATATTTGTGTTGATTATATTGCAGCATACTTAATGCAATTATCTCATGTTGTTTACAACTTAATACTAGAGGGGGTTCAGATGTAACCTGAAGTTGGATTATTTAGGCATAGATGCATCTGCCGGATAGCGGTCTATGTACTTTATCGTAATGCCCTTAAATCACATAGTTATCATCGTTGATATGTATTGGATCTTTATTTGTCAATTGTCCGCCTGTAATTTTCACCCAGTATGTTAGTTATCTTATTGGAGGGAACACCACTAGTGAACTGTGGACGGTCCATTCTTTTACATCTGAATACATTCTCCTGCAATTATTGTTTTTACTGTTCTTTGCAAACAAACACCATCTTCCACTCGATACGTTTAATCCTTTGTTTCAGCAAGCCGGTGAGATTGACAACCTCACTGTTACGTTGGGGCAGAGTACTTTGATTGTGTTGTGCAGGTTCCACCGTTGGCGCCGGTTTCACTGGTGTTGCGCCGCACTACACTCCTCCACCAACAACCTTCACGTGCTTCTTGGCTCCTACTGGTTCGATAACCTTGGTTTCTTTATGAGGGAAAACTTTGCTGTACGCAACACACCTTCCTCTTGGGGTTCCCAACGGATGTGTACATCTGACGCATCACGCGCCCATGATCGTCGTCTTCACCGTCGACGACAACCATTGTTGTCTCATTCTTGACAGCTTCATCGTAGGCCGCAAAGCTTGTCTGCCACTTTTGCGCGTCCTTCAGCTTGTCCCAGCAATGGACCATATGGAAGCCCTTCTTATGTGTTGCCTTGAACCTCTCCAAGGCCCGGGATACCTGCAATTGATAAAGGCCAGATCATGGTTTGCGAATGATGTACATAGAATAGAATGATGATGCTCGTATGTTTACCACTGAAATCACGCCAGCGCCGCTAATGGGGTTGTTCACAACATGTTCAATGGCGGAGCAGAACTTACTTGTCTCTTGTTTGATGTAGTTCCATTTTTTCTGATGGACTCTTCCGTGCGAGTGCTTGTCATCTCGTAGAGGCGCGTATCTTTCTCATAATCTTTTGCACCACCTTAGCCTAGTACACCTTGCCCTTTTTGCTACTGACCATTAATGCAGTCATGACTGCGTCGCCGGCCTTTCTTCAAACACTTGTCCTCGTCGTCGACGAAGCCTTGTGTCCTGTGGCTCTCCCCCTTCTTCTTGGTGGCAATGTCCGTGGGGATAGGCTGTGTTGGCGCGTCGTCGAAGTCGTCCACGCACACGGGTGTTGCCTGCGTGGGCTGGCTGGAGAACGGCCGTGCGCCACCAATGTCCACCTCATCCTGCGCCTATGGCCACTAATCATGCGACCCTGTCCCGGCGCCGACGTCGCCAACGAAGCCGCCGCCGTAGATCATGGCCTCGATGTCGCTCTCATTGCGTCCCTTCCAATAGGCCTACGAATCACCGGACGTCAGACGCATGACACACGGCAGCCGCACACAGTGAGAGAACTTACGTACCGGGTCGTCCATCGTCGGGGCAGATGGTGCCATTTCCTCAAACAGGCTGCGGGGTACCGGCATGCTCTCCTCCGGCACCTGACGCGTCTTCTGTGTCGCGCCCGGGCATGAGTCACCGCTTCTCGGCGTCCAGTTGAGGTTGGGAAACGGCGCCCCGTTGAACTGCACCGCGCCACGCCGGAGGCGAACCGCGACGCCGCATGAACCTGCAAGGGAGCAGGCATTCCAGGACACAGCTGAGAACTTACCGAGCTCACCGACGAGGCCGGAGGAGCGACGCCGGCGATCCCCTCTCGCTTGACGAGCATGTAGCCCTCCGCTAAGCTCGGATGGAGGCCTACTTGCGCGACGCCGGCTTTCACCTGCATCTGCCACGCCTGCTGGCCGGCGGCCGCTGCATTCCTCTCCTTCAGGTTCCTGCGCCGGCCGCGACGCTTCGCGGCCTCGACGCATTTCTCCTCCTTGGACAGCACCTTCTTTGCCGCCTTCGGCTTAGCGTCCCGGCCGCCGGTGGCGGCACGCTTTGCTTTCGCCGGAGATGCGCCCTCCATTGGGGTTATGGTAGTGGCTATGGGGAGTCCGGGGCGGCGGCTGCAAGGGTTCTCGGGAAATCTATGGTGGCCGGCGGCAGCCGGGGGATCATTCGCTATGGCCTGGAGTGCGCGCCGGTCTACTTTGATTTTTCGCGCTGGGAATGGCCACTGGCGGGAATGTTATCGGCCTCCCTGCCCTTTGGCCTTTTGGTCCTACGCAAGTTTTGCCCGTCACTCGGCGCGACACTTGGCCATTTTGCGTCGTCCCGCTAGAGCAAGGCCCGAGGCATTTCCGATCCGTTTGGACGCAAACGGATGCTGATTAGCGAAAGATATCATGTTTTTAGGGCATCTCCAGCGGCGTGACGCAAACGGACGCTGAGCGACCGTTTTTGTCCGCCGTGACCGGAAATGCGTCTGGGCCTGCTCCAGCGCGGACACTCGGCGCGACCGCGCAACGTCCGCGGAGACGCAAACCTGGCCCAAATATGCGCCAGGTTTGCGTCTCCGTGAACTCCCACTGATGGCGCCCGATTGTCCGCTGAAAAAGACACTTAGGACCCCACACATAGGTGGCGAGGAGGCCGATATTATTCCCGCCCGGTGGCCATTCCCACGAAATATCAAAGTGAACCAGCGCGAGAAGTCCGGAAGATGGACGTCCGCCCCGCCAGAAGCCACGCCATGGATACGGAGCAAACCTACTTTCCCGCCGCCGCCCCTCCCAGTAACCCACGATAACGCATAGCCACAATGGAGGGGGTGCAGCTCAGGGGAAGCGCGGAACCAAAACGGGCCGCCAGCGGCAGCCGGGAGCAAAGCCGAGGCGGAAAGAAGGTGCTCTCCAAGGAGGAGAAAATCGTCGAGGCCGCGAAGCGTCGCGGCCGGCGCAGGAACCAGAAGGACAAGAATGCCGCGACCGCCAACCAGAACGCCTGGCAGATGCAGATCAAAGCCGACGTCGCGCAAGTAGCCCTCCATCCGATCTTAGCGGTGGCCTACATGCTCGCCAAGAGAGAGGGGATCGCCGGTGTCGCTCCTTCGGCCTCATCGGTGAGCTCGGTAAGTTCCCAGCTGCGTCCTGGAACTCCCGCTCCCTTGCAGGTCCATGCGGCGTCGCGGTTCGCCTCCGGCGTGCCGCCGGTGCAGTTGACCGGGGCGCCGGAGCAGTTCAACGGGGCGGCGGTTCCCGACCTCAACCGGACGCCTAGAAGCGGTGACTCCTGCCCGGGCGCGGCACACAAGACGCGCCAGGTGCCGGACGAGAGCATGCCGGTGCCTCGCATCTTCTTTTCACATGGGCAGTGTTGGGCCTCCAAAGGCGAGGTTTGTAGAGCAGTGGCTCAAGTTTTCCTTGATGAATCACCCAAGGTTTATCGAATTCAGGGAGGAAGAGGTCAAAGATATCCCTCTCAAGCAACCTGCAATCACGATACAAGAAGCTCTTGTGTCCACAACACACCTAATACACTTGTCAGATGTATAGGTGCACTAGTTCGACGAAGAGATAGTGAAATACAAGTAGTATGGATGTTTATGAGTGGTAATAGCAATCTGAATAAAATATGGCAGCGAGTAAACATGCAACAGAACAATAAATAAACGGTGTTTGCAGTATTGGAAACAAGGCCTAGGGATCATATTTTCACTAGTGGACACTCTCAACATTGATCGCATAATAAATAATAACTTCTCTCATTTGTGCTACATACACTCTTTCGTTGGATGACAAACACCATTCATTGTGTAGGGCTACAAGAGCAAAGAGCACCTCAATGCGGAGTTAACAAGCTCCACAACATTCGATGTTCATATTTAAATAACCTTAGAGCATAATAGATCTTTGCAAAATAAACCAAGTACTAACATAGCATGTCACCATTCACTATGAAAGGGGGAATAGATCACATCAATACTATCATAGCGATAATCAACTCCATAACCTACAGGAGATTATGATCATAATCTACCACACGATGAACACACTGTCACCGTTACACCATGCAGGAGGAATAGACTACTTTAATAACATCACATGAGTAGCACATAAACTAGTAGTGATACAAAGCACATTGCAATCATAAAGGGATATAAATAAGCAACACGAAGAGCCGGGAGGCTGCCAAGACTGCTGGGTGGGCCCTGGTCCCTCGACGTTGTCCCGCAATGTTCCGGCACACGTCCTGGCGGTTGCAAGGGCGTGCCACCTGACCTATACCTGGTCGGGGAAGGTGTTGAATTGCTTCGATTAGTTTCCTGCATGGCGAACACGTAAACATTAAATACGAGCCCGATCGGCTCTCAGGTTGCCTGTGGATCGGCTCAAAGAGCAGATCGCCCCATGGTTCACGTTGGAATCACGATGACATGGGGCTCCTGCTTGATCAATATAAAGTTAAACCAATCCACGACAGTTTAGGAACCGTATGATCGGAACATCCTACGCGTGATTGAGCCTAATAGATGCGAAAGATGATAGAAAACTAACCCTAAAGGACTAAAAACCAACATTAAGTCAATTCCGGAACAATCCTCTTAGGGCCTTTCAAACCGCACTTCTCAGCACTGCCGGATCGTTCAACCCGTTTGCCAAGGCCTAACCATACGGATATTAAACTAATCCTTGAGAAACAAGGAGTAACTATAAGCAATTGGATCACTAAACAATGATTAAACGAAGGTGATGCCTACCTAGATAGGTATAAGGGCAGCTAGATATCGAGGCAGCATAGCTAAGCAGATATGTATAAGAAAAAAAAACATCAATGCAAGCCCCAAAACATCTCTGAGTAGTGATATTTTCATATCAACATAGCCTTCCATGAGTAACACAAAATAAACGAATAAACATCTGTTGCCTAGATCGCAAGATAAGTCTAGGCAGCATAATCTACTCGGAAGAAACCCTCGAAACAAGGGGTCGGTCGCTGGTTTGTGTTTGTTGTGACGTGATTGTCCTCCTTTCTCAATAACCCTAGGTACATATTTATAGTCCGGGGGACTTTCTAATTCAGGCGTGCATCTAACGTGCACGGGTTAAAATCTATCTTTTAATTCTAAACTAAGATGCAATCTACTATAAATGTCTGGAATACAGACATTGCTTAAACTCTTCGTGCAAGGCCACTTCAGAGACGCTCCACGTGTATCTCCTTCAAGCCCATCTCAATTACGGCCCATCTCCTGATTTGGCCAAATCTTGATAACACATGCCCCCTAGTTTTGGTAATGATAATTTCAAAACCACTCTGTTTCTCCTTCGAAGGGTCATGTCGTTGGCGAGACGAGAACAATCGCGGTATCCTTCATCATGATGCCTTGCCTTCTCAACTTCTGCACGCGATTCGACGGTTTGGCACCCGTCCTCGCTGCCAAGCATTAAATCGTTTTCATTATATCTAACTTCTTTAACTAAGTCCATGGGTTGGCTTCTTCATCTGTTCCACGGTAGCCATCGGCAAACCAAAAACCCTCCTTGTCGCCATGGACTCCTCTTCCTCTTCCGTCTCCTCGGTCTATCCTTCAATCTTCCTCTTCTGGCGACTCTGACCAGAGGCGTACGAAGCCCGCGCCCCAGAGTATTGGGACGCGCGGGACTGGGATTTCTCCGTCGAATCGGAGGACGACGAACCCCTCACCGACGGGGAGGAAGACCTCCAGTTCCTCATTGATGGGGAGCTGGAGGCAGCAAGCGACGACGACCTCTTCCCCTGGGACGGGAGCTTCTCCTCCGACGAGGAGGAAGAAGAGGAGGAATGGGAGGAGGACTCCTCCTCACGAGGGTACCCACCGACCAAGCGCTTCATGTTGGGTCAGGTGATGATGACGCGAGCGACGGAGGATGGAAAGCTCCCGCCCGGCGGTTTCATCAGCCGGCGATAGGGACTTCGCCGAGAAGCGACGCGGCCCGGTGAGATTCTGACGAGCGGCAGCGAGGGGCAGCGATGGTCGTAGATTGGGGGCTAGAATAGGGCCATGATGGCGCATTAGAGCCTAAGTCATCCCTTTGAGCAATTAGCTCTTCGTTGCCAAATCACATCGAATCAATGAAAATGTTAGCCAATTTAAATTCAAATCATCCCAGATTTCACATCTCTTCTCATTTTCAGTTAATAAGGTGGTCTTAGAAGCAGTGTTCTCATGTGAAGCTTTTACCATCAATGCACCGATAAGGCCAGCACGATAACCAACTAGGCAGTTCAAAGCAAACAATTCTTAGATTGAGGTGATAACTTGATACCTGACCATGATACTTTGTACCTCTAAAGTCGCCTCCAACGTATCGATAATTTCATATGTTCCATGCCACATTATTGATGATATCACCATGTTTTTTATGTTTACTTTATATTATTATTATGCATTTTTACGGAACTAACCTACTGGAACAAAAGATGCAGTGCCGGTTCACATTTTACGCTGTTTTGGTTTCAAATCCTGGTAACGAAATATTCTCGGACTCGGACGAAATCAACGCCCGGGTTCCTATTTTGCCCGGAGGCATCGAGAACACCCGAGAGCAGCCGCCGAGAGGGGGGCCCACGTGGGCCCCGGATGATGAGGCCAGCGCGGCCAGGGCTGGGCCAGCGCCACCCTATGGTGTGGTCACCCCTTCGCCCATCGACCTCGCCCTTCCGCCTATATAAAGCCCCTGCATGAAAACCCTTAGGGAGGAAACACCGATGCAGCAGAAACCTTCAGCGAGAGCGCCGTATCGCGAAGCCAAGATGCGGGGGACAGAAGTCTCGCCGCCGGGACGGGGAAGTACCCCCGGAAGGCTTCCCCATCGACACGCTGCCATCTCCACGCCATCTTCATCCCCACCGCTGCTGCTCCCTACACATGAAGAGGAGTAGTTCTCCATCGGAGCTCGAAATTTGGCACAGTATATGTGGTTCATCTCTCTCTATGTACTTCAATACAATAATCTCGTGGGCTGCCTTACATGATTGAGATTCATATGATGATGCTTGTAATCTAGATGTCATTATACTAGTTAAGTGAGTTTTACTTATGTGATCTCCGGAGACTCCTTGTCCCACGTGTGTAAAGGTGACGGTGTGTGCACCGTGTGGGTCTCTTCGGCTATATTTCACAGAAAATACTTATTCACTGTTATGAATGGCATAGTGAGGTGCTTAATATCGCTTTATGATTGCAATGTGTTTTGCATACAATTTATCTATGTGCTACTCTAGCAATGTTATTAAAGTAGTTTTATTCCTCCTACTACCACGGTGTAATGGTGACAGTGTGTGCACTCGTGTTAGTACTTGGTTTATGCTATGATCATGATCTCTTGTAGATTGCGAAGTTAACTATTGCTACGATAGTATTGATGTGCATTATTCCTCCTACATAAGCATGAAGGTGACAGTGTGCATGCTATGTTAGTACTTGGTTTAGTCTTGTCGATCTTTCTTGCACTCTAAGGTTATTTAAATATGAACATCTAATTGTGGAGCTTGTTTAACAAAGCGCATTGAGGTTCGTGTAATCTACGCAATGTGTTCATCACATCCAACAAGAGTGTAGAGTATGCATTTATCTATTCTGTTATGTGATCAATGTTGTGAGTGTCCACTAGTGAAAGTCTAATCCCTAGGCCTTGTTCCTAAATACTGCTATCGCTGCTTATTCTTGTTTGCGCATTACTGCTGCTCGTTACTACGCATGTTTACTTCCCATAATATTACTACCATCAGCTGCACGCCAGCAAGCACTTTTCAGCGCCGTGCTACTACTCATACTTATTCATACCACATGTTCACTATCTCTTCGCCGAACTAGTACACCTATTAGGTGTGTTGGGGACACAGAGACTTCTTGCTTTGTGGTTCCAGGGTTTGCATGAGAGGGGATATCTTTGACCTCTTCGTCCCTGAGTTCGATAGATCCACTTAAGTGAAACTTGCTGCTGTTCTACAGACCCTTTGCTCTTGGAGGCCCAACACGCTATCTACAAGAATAGAAGCTCCCGTAGACATCAAGCACTTTTAAGGCGCCGTTGCCGGGAAAGGTAAAAGGCCACTACTCCGGTTCCAGGTAACAGTACTTTTCCGGCGCCATTGTGTTTGTGCTCGCTACTTCCTTTAGACTCTGCAATTACGGGCATTTGGTTTCTTGTTTACACTAGTTAGGCATAATGGACAACAATGAGCTTTTTATTCTATTTCCTGATTTAAGACATGGATGGTTTGATGCGAAATTTAAAAACCCATGGAACATATTAATATGAATGCTTTGAACACTATTGTTTCTAATGCTATTCTTAGCTTGGGGAAGCTGGCTTTGATGAGCATGATATTTTTAGTCCCCCAAGCATTGAAGAGAAAATTTACTTTGATGATACTTTGCCTTCTATTTATGATGATTATAATGATAGTAGTCTTTTGTTACCACCTGTTATGGAGGATAAAATTTGATTATGATTACAATATACCTCCTATATTTGATGGCTACTTTGTTGAATTTGCTCAACTACAATTAATAAGAATGACTATGCTTATGTTGGGAGTAGTAATTATTTTATGCATGAGACTCATGATAAGAATGCCTTATGTGATAGTTATATTGTTGAGTTTGCTCATGATGCTACTGAAAGTTATTATGAGAGAGGAAAATATGGTTGTAAAAAATTTTCATGTTACTAAAACACCTCTCTATGTGCTGAAATTTTTGAAGCTACACTTGTTTTATCTTCCTATGCTTGTTACTTTGCTCTTCATGAACTTGTTTATTTACAAGATTCCTATGCATAGGAAGCATGTTAGACATAAATGTGTTTTGAATTTGCCTCTTGATGCTCTCTTTTGCTTCAACTTCTATTTCTTGCGAGTGCATCATTAAAACTGCTGAGCCCATCTTAATGGCTACGGAAGAACTTCTTGGGAGATAACCCATGTGTTTATTTTACTACAGCAATTTTTTGTTTTGTTGAGTCTTGGAAGTTGTTTACTACTGTAGCAACCTCTCCTTATCATGTTTTTGTGCCAAATAAAGTTTCTATGTCAAAGTTGATGTTATATTTGGGATCGCTGCGCAGAAACATCATTGCTGTCTGTCACGAATCTGGGCACAGGCCTCTGTAGAAAATTCGAAAAATCTGCCAATTTACGAGCGTGATCCTCAGATATGTACGCAACTTTCATTAGTTTTGAGTTTTTCCATTTGAACAAGTCTGGTGCCAGCAAATTCGTCTTTACGGACTGTTCTTTTTTTGACAGATTCTGCCTTTTATTTCGCATTGCCTCTTTTGCTATGTTGGATGAATTTCTTTGATCCATTAATGTCCAGTAGCTTTATGCAATGTCCAGAAGTGAAAAGAATGTTTGTGTCACCTCTGAACATGTGAATTTTTGATTATGCGCCTAACCCTCTAATGAGTTTGCTTGAAGTTTGGTGTGAAGGAAGTTTTCAAGGGTCAAGGGAG